>SJXQ01005673.1:565155-692162 GCA_006408695.1 Aepyceros melampus
TGCTGCTGCTGCTGCTGCTGCTGCTGCTGCTAAGTCGCTTCAGTCGTGTCCGACTCTGTTCGACCCTGTAGACGGCAGCCTATCAGGCTCCTCCGTCCCTGGGGTTCTCCAGGCAAGAACACTGGAGTGGGTTGCCATTTCCTTCTCCAATGCATGAGAGTGAAAAGTGAAAGTGAAAGTCGCTCAGTTGTGCCCGACCCTTAGCGACCTCATGGACAGCAGCCCATCAGGCTCCTCCGTCCATGGGAGTTTCCAGGCAAGAGTACTGGAGTGGGGTGCCACTTCCTTCTCCATTTTTTCTCTTACTGCCATAAAAATCCTAGTCTTCCCTTTAAGCAACATAAATATCTCTGCCTCTGTCTGACATTATGATCAGGAAATCCAGGGAGGAAAGAAAAGGCCAAAGTTAAATATTTCTTGCTCTTATCTTGTTATTTCTTCCTAGAGCATAAGCTCCCTGAAGGCAGACACTTTGCTCATTTTTCATTGTGACAGTTTCTGTAGTTGGTATACAGTACAGCATGTGTTAATAAAATTTGTAGGATCAATGCACAAATGACGATGTTTCCAGCCTTAACTCCTCCAGTGCTCTTTTTTTTATCCATAACTCAACCAGTTTTTCAAGGCCCAGCTCAAGTCTTCCTCTTCCAAGAAGCCTTCCCTGCGTATCCTATTTTTCTCGAACTCCTCTAGCAATTTTCTCTATTTCACACTACCTCCTTGTTTGTTATTTCAACAACTTTTAGCTAACTTGTTTATTGAAGGCAAATAACATTTTCAACAACTTTACAATAAATATCATAGTGACTTTCATTCAAGTTGTTTCTTAGAAATCCTTAAAGCAGACCAATGGCACCATTCCAAGAGTCTAATTCAAGAAAAGTGAGTTGGGTCAAAACAATGCTCTCTGGGTACACAGCTCTTTGACTCTTTGACTTGTCATTATTCTTTTATTTTTAATATGTGTCACATTTCCTTCTCACTTCCTTCATGAACAAAGGATTGTGTGTTTTCCCCTACAGAGATGAGCGTGGCTCGAGGCACGTAGTAAATTCCTACTGATTACTTGATTGATTTTAAAGATGCAAGGGTTACTTTAGAGACTCTGAGGTTCTTCACATGGCTGACTGTGGTAAATGTGTCCTCCCTAATTCACAGGAAGGTCCCCTCAGTCTTGTGTTGTGGTTATAATGTTCTGCGAACAATAAAAGAAAATGTGTATGACTGTAAACACATGTGCGCTCCCATCCTTCATCGGAATAGAAATAATAGAGCCTATGAAAATGTTCATTTGGGCTTAAGGAGATGTTTCTCTTTGTTCGGAAATGTGGCCTTTGACTAGGAGAAAATAAAATTCTAGGATGCTTGAGCTCTTGAATGTTCTTTTCCTTTTCTAAACTTTGTCTCAGTTCAGAGCTGCCTTAGCAATTTTTTGCCAGCAACTGAAAGGAAGAGATTATTTTTGCCACAGCATTTGTCTCCATTTCAGCAATGAAAACAAATGTTCAAAAGGTACTGGCAAAACAACTCAAATCTGAGGAGGTAATTTTTCTTACACTTCAGTCACTAATATTGAAAAATGAAGCAATAATATTGATGAGATGTCATCCTAAACTCTAGTAAACTGCAGAATATTTTGATTGAAAGAAGCAAAAAATAAAGAGAAATAAAAGAGGGTATCATTAAGCAAGGAACCCTGTTTCAGTGAGAGAAAAAAGGCTTTGATTATTTGCCCCAGGATCCAGTACTGCTGGTTGGGAAGGAAATGATGAGGGTTTGTATAAGTAACCCAGCCCCAGTCCCCTTCTACCGCAATCTCTCATCTCAGAATTTTATATTCTTGAGCTCTAATGCTCTTCCATGGTAAAGCAAACACATGTATGTTGTTAGTGGTTTCTCTACAATTATAAAACAATTAGGGTTGTTGAGCTTTCTTCTAGTGGAGGACACTTAGACATGTACTTCAACTAAGATTAAAAAAGAATCATGGACATTTGAAGGGCAGTGGCTTTTAAGTATGAGTCTTTTCTCAATTTTTTGATGGTTTATTTGTTTACAGAATAATATAGTCCTTGGTTTGATGATTTATAGGAAAGAATCATTTCATAAATATGCTCTAACCTGAAAAACTTCGTGCATGTGGTGAATAGGTCACCTCAACCCAGATGAATTTTACAAGGGTTTTGAGTCTCCAGAGATTCAGACAATTTCTAGGTGCTTGAACTCTGGATAAGCTTCAGTGGACGAGATAAAAAACATCTTTCATGACAATATGTGCTCTTCACACTGGGACTAGTCTCTTGATTTTTTGCCTACAGGGGACTCTAGCCAGATCTTAATGGCACAGTATTTTCCATATCCTCATCTCCTCATCAACTGGAAAAAGTAATCCAAGAATGTAAGCAAAAAAAAAAAGAGAAAAGCATCATTATCTTTTGGTCAATCTGGATAAACTTAAAAATGAGAAACAGGAGCCAATAATAAACCATAAAATTCCCAAACTGTAGTTAAAGTAGCCCCTCTTTGGACTCAGAATTTCACAGAAAGTTACAGAAAAAAATGCTGCAGAAAGGATTCCTTGTTTTCATTCACAATAAAAAAAAAAACACTGTAATGACTTTTCTGGTTAAAAGATATATTGGGGAAAAATGTTGCCAAACCAATGCAAGACCAAGTCATAATATCCAGTACCTTTGGAAAAGTAGATTTGAGTTTCTTCATTGAACCATACCTAGGGGAAAAAATTCTAAGATCAACCAGAAAAAAGAAAAACACTTAAAAGTAGATTTCCATTTTCTTTATCATTAAAATGGAAATAATTATATTGGCAATGAAAATAAGCACTGAACAGGGACAGGCCACAGTGACAATCCTGAAAGCATCAGTATAAAGTAAGAGAAAGCTAAAGAATAGGTCTAATTGGTTTTGACTCTACAATATGTTTGGTAATTGTGTCCTATTCTTTATCTCCATTTTTGTTTCACAGTCATCTTTACATATTTCTTTCACCAACTTATCTGGTGTCATAGTAGAGAAGTGTAGACAATTTGGATAGTATGATGGAAGTAAAGTTCAGTGCTGTAATGAGCAATATTGCATAGGAACCTGGAATGTTAGGTCCATTAATCAAGGCAAATTGGAAGAGGTCAAACAGGAAATGGCAAGAGTGAACATCAACATTTTAGGAATAAGTGAATTAAAATGGACTGGAATAGGTGAATTTAACTCAGATGACCATTATCTCTACAGTGGGTAAGAATCCCTTAGAAGAAATAAAGTCATAGTCAACAAGAGTCCAAAATGCAGTACTTGGAGGCAATCTCAAAAATGACAGAAGGATCTCTGTTCATTTCCTAGGCAAATCATTCAATATCACAATAATCCAAGTCTATGCCCGAACAGTAATGCTGAAGAAGCTGAAGTTGAATGGTACTATGAAGACCTACAAGACCTCATAGAACTAACACCCAAAAAAGATGTCCTTTTCATTACAGGGAACTAGAATGCAAAAGTAGGAAGTCAAAAAATACCTGGAGTAACAGGCAAATTTGGCCTTGGAGTATGGAATGAAGCAGGGCAAAAGCTAATAGAGTTCTGCCAAGAGAATGCAATGTTCGTAGCAAACACCCTCTTCCAGAAGACAAGAGAAGACATTACACATGGACATCACTGTGATCAGACTGAGTGTATTCTTTGCAGTCAAAGATGAAGAAGCTCTATACATCAGCAAAAGCAAGATTGGGAGCTGGCTGGCTCAGACCATGAACTCCTTATTGCCAAATTCAGACATAAATTAAAGAAAGTAGGGAAATCACTAGAATATTCAGGTATGACCTAAATCAAAACCCTTATGATTATACAGTAGAAGTGACAGATAGATTCAAGGAATTAGGTCTGATAGACAGAGTGCCTGAAGAACTATGGACGGAGGCTGGTGACATTATACAAGAGGCAATGATCAAGACTATCCCCAAGAAAAAGAAATGCAAAAAGGCAAAATGGTTGTCTGAGGAGGCTTTACTGCTGCTGCTGCTGCTAAGTCATGTCAGTTGTGTCCAACTCTGTGCGACCCCATAGACGGCAGCCCACCAGGATCCACTGTCCCTGAGATTCTCCAGGCAAGAACACTGGAGTGGGTTGCCATTTCCTTCTCCAATGCATGAAAGTGAAAAGTGAAAGTGAAGTCGCTCAGTTGTGTCCGACTCTTAGCGACCCCATGGACTGCAGCCTACCAGGCTCCTCTGTCCATGGATTTTCCAGGCAAGAGTACTGGAGTGAGGTGCCATTGCCTTCTCCGGAGGAGGCCTTACAAACAGCTATAAAAAAGAAGAGAAGTGAAAGGCAAAGGAGGAAATGAAAGATATACCTGTTTGAATGCAGAGTTCCAAAGAATAGCAAAGAGAGATAAGAAAGGCTCCTCAGTGATAAATGCAAAGAAATAGAGGAAAACAATAGAATGGGAAAGACTAGAGATCCCTTCAAGAAAATTAGAGATACCAAGAGAATATTTCATCCAAAGATAGGCACAATAAAGGACAGAAATGGTATAGAGTTAATAGAAGCAGAAGATATTAAGAAGAGGTGGCAAAAAACACACAGAACTATACAAAAAAGATCTTCATGACACAGATAATCATGAAGTGTGAACACTCACCCAGAGCCAGACATCCTGGAATGTGAAGTCAAGTGGGCCTTAGAAAGCATCACTATGAACAAAGCTAATGGAGGCGATGGAATTCCAGTTGAACTATTTCAAATCCTGAAAGATGATGCTGTGAAAGTGCTGTACTCAATATGCCAGCAAATCTGGAAAACTCAGCAGTGGCCACGGGACTGGAAAAGGTCAGTTTTCATTCCAATCCCAAAGAAAGGCAATGTCAAAGAATGCTCAAACTACCACACAATTGTGAGCATGCTAACAAAGTAATGCTCAAAATTCTCCAAGCTAGGCTTCAACAGTACATGAACTGAGAATTTCCATATGTTCAAGGTGGATTAAAAGTCAGAAGAACCAGAGATCAAATTGCCAACATCTGCTGAATCATAGAAAAAGCAAGAGAATCACAGAGAAACATCTACTTCTGCTTCATTGATTATGTTAAAGCCTTTAACTGTGTGGATCACAAAAAGCTGTGGAAAATTCTTAAAGAGATGGAAATACCAGGTTTCCTGAGAAATCTGTAGGCAGGTCAAGAAGCAACAGTTAGAACTGGACATGGGGCAACAGACTGGTTCCAAATCAGGAAAGGAGTACATCAAGGCTGTATATTGTCACCCTGCTTATTTAACTTATATGCAGAGTATATCATGAAAATGCTGGACTGGATGAAGCACCAGCTAGAATCAAGATTTCCAGCAGAAATATTAATAATCTCAGATATGCAGATGACACCACTCTTATGGCAGAAAGTGAAGAATTAAAAAGCCTCTTGATGAAATGAAAGAAGAGTGTGAAAAAGTTGGCTTAAAACTCAACATTCAGAAAACTAAGATCATGGCATCTGGTCCCATCACTTCATGACAAATAGATGAAGAAACAGTGGAAACTGGGACAGACTTTATTTTTTTGGGTTCCAAAACCATTGCAGATGGTGACTGCAGCCATGAAATTAAAAGGTGCTTGCTCCTTGGAAGAAAAGTTATAACCAATCTAGACAGCATATTATAAAGCAGAGACATTACTTTGCCAACAAAGGTCTGTCTAGTCAAAGCTATGGTATTTCCAGTAGCCCTGTATCGATGTGAGAGTTGGACCATAAAGAAAGCTGAGTGCTGAAGAATTGATGCCTTTGAAATTTGGTGTTGGAGAAGACTCTTGAGAGTCCCTTGGACAGTTAGGAGATCCAACCAGTCAACCCTAAAGGAGATCAGTCCTGATTATTCACTGGAAGGACTGATGCTGAAGCTGAAACTCCAATACTTTGGCCACCTGATGCAAAGAACTGACTCATTTGAAAAGACCCTGATGCTGAGAAAGATTGAAGGCAGGAGGAGAAGGGGATGACAGAGGATGAGATGGTTGGATGGCATCACCAACTCAATGGATATGAGTTTGAATAGATTCTGGGAGGTGGTGATGGACGGGGAGGCCTGGTGTGCTGCAGTCCACCCTTGGTGTGCCTGGGGTCGCAAAGAGTTGGACACGACTGAGTGAGTGAACTGAACTTACAAGCTTGGCTTCTGTAACAAAGATCCTAAAATAACAATGGCCTAATCAGAGAAGAAATGAATTCTCTTTTACATCATAGTCTGAATATAACAGTGATGGTATCAGGGACAGAGACTAATTGTTTGCTCTGTCAACCTCAACCTTCATCTTCTCTTTGTGCCCTAAAACAGCTACTCTACTTCTGCCTTCACCTGAGAGAGGCCCGTTCCATTAATGGCACGTTTCAGAATCTTTGCATATCATTTCGATTCATAGTCTTTTGGCTGTAGCTTGGTCATGTGACCACACTTTGCTGAAAGGGTGACTGGAAATGTAATCTTTGAACTGCAAATACATGCCTCTGGTAACTGCATGGGTCTCTTACTTTTCATGCTTGATTTGCTATTGGTCCTTTGGCATTTCACCTGACTTTCAGGATTCTTATTGTTTTAGGGACAAAACTTACTTTCAGACACACTTAATGTGCTTTGGTAAGAGTTCAGGGTGCTTCTCATCTATTTATTGGTCAATCACCAATATTAAGTATCTTAAAGTCAAAAGTGAAGTTGCTCAGCTGTGTCTGACTCTTTGCGACCCCACAGACTGTAGCCTACCAGGCTTCTCCATTCATGGGATTTTCTGGCAAGAGTACTGGAGTGGGTTGCCATTTCCTTCTCCAGGGGATCTTCCTGAACCAAGGATCGAACCCAGGTCTCCCACAATGCAAGCAGATGCTTTACACTCCGAGCCACCAGGGAAGCCACTAATGGTATTATTTGTCCTTGCTTTCTAGTTCTTTCCTGATGGATACCTCTGACGTTAGCCTAAGATTTTAGTTTATTTTTGCTTGCCATAATGTTTATTATAGTACTCAAGTCCTACTAAATTTTAACTCTAAATTGCCCCTTAGAGTCTTCAGTTATTAGATTTGCTGTACTTGTATGAATGAAAGTTTTATTGGTGAGTTGTGGTATGGCCTTGGTTGGGGTGAGGCGTGAGATTGGTAATTTGAAAGATCAACTTGAAAATCTGGACAAGATTTTTAAAATATTTGGAGATATCCCAAAGAAAACAGCCAGTGGAAAATACTAGGGCTGTATTCTAAGAGAATAAAGCTAAAGGGTCAAGCATTTAGGTTCACTTTTCTCCTAAAGGCTTCTACAACTTCATCCAGAACCTGAGCAGAGTATTCCTCAGACACACAGATGTGTCCTCTTTGTAATGATTCATCAAGCTCTAACCCTGGAGGAAGGCATGGTAACCCACTCCAGTATTCTTGCTGGGAAAATCCCATGGACAGAGGAGCCTGGAGGGCTACAGTCCACGGGGTCCCAAGAGTCAGACATGACTGAAGTGCCAGAGCATAGAGCACATCACACTATAAAATAAGAATCCGTATAATTTCAATGTGTGATATACTTAAAAGTTTTAAAAGAAGTCATGCTTGAAATCAAACAAATGAAAGAAATCATATAGAAAACAATATAACAAACACCTATGAGCCCAAGATTAAAAATTATTCTATCATTTAAACAATTTTATTTTCTATATTTATAATAAACATTTTGGATATAACCAGAGTTCTACCCTCATTTGTGTTTTGCCTCCTTATAAAAAATATCATACAGAATTTGATATATCATTGTTATACAAAGATTTGCGATTTTACTATACATATAGTAAGTCTAAAGATATGTCTGATGAGGAAAGTCAAATCCAATGCTGTAAAAAACAAGACTGCATAGGAACCTGGAATGTTAGGTCCATGAACCAAGGTAAATAGAGCACAGTCAAGCAGGAGACAGCAAGAGTGAATCTTAGGAATCAGTGAACTAAAATGGATAGGAATGGGTGGATTTAATTCAGATGACCACAGGTGAGGAAAGAAGAGAAGCAAAAGGCAAGGGGGAAAGGGAAAGATATACTCTGAATACAGAGTTCTAGAGAGGAGCAAAGAGAGATAAGAAGGCCTTCTTAAGTGAATAATGCAAAGAAAGAGAGAAAAACAATAGAATGGGAAAGACTAGAGATCTATTCAAGAAAATTGGAGATACACATGCAAACATGGGCACAATAAAGAGCAGAAACAGCATAGACCTAAGAGAAGCAGAAGATATTAAGACATGGCAGTAATGCACAGCAGAACTATACAAAAAAGGCCTAAAGACTCAGATAACAACAATGGTGTGGTTACTCACCTAGAGCCAGACATCTTGGAGTGCAAAGTCAAGAGAGCCTTAGGAAGCTTTATTACAAACAAAGCTAGTGGAGGTGATGGAATTCCAGCTGAGCTATTTCAAATTCTAAAAGATGGTGCTATGAAAGTGCTGCACTCAATGTCACAACTTTGGAAAGCCAGCAGTGGTCACAGGACTGGAAAAGGTCAGTCTTCATTCAAATTTCAAAGAAGGGCTATAGCAAAGAATGTTCAAAGTACCATACAGTTGTGCTCATTTCACTGCTAGTAATTTTATGCTCAAAATCCTTCAAGTTAGGCTTTGGCAGTGTATGAACTGAGAACTTCCAGATGCGTTTAGAAAAGGCAGAGGAACCAGAAATCAAGTTGCCACCATTCATTTGATCACAGAAAAAGCAAGAAAATTCCAGAAAAAATCTACTTCTGCTTCATTGTGTATGCAAAAGTCTTTGACTATTGATCACAAAAAATTGTGGAAAATTCTTTAAGAATTCGGAATACCAGACCATTTTACTTGTCTCCTGAGAAACCTGTATGCAGTTCATGAAGCAACAGTTAGAATCAGACATGGAACAACAGACTGGTTCCAAATAGGAAAAGGAGTACATCAAGGCTGTATATTGTCACCCTGCTTATTTAACATACACAGAATACATCATGCAAAACGCTGGGCTGGAGGAAGCATAAGCTGGAATCCAGATTGCCGGGAGAAATATCAATAACCTCAGATATGCAGATGACACCACCCTTATGGCAGAAAGTGAAGAGGAACTAAAGAGCCTCTTGATGAAAGTGAAAGAGGAGAGTGAAAAAGTTGGCTTCAAGCTCAACATTCAGAAAACAAAGATCATGGCATCTGGTCCCATCACTTCATGGGAAATAGATGGGGAAACAGTAGAAACAGTGTCAGACTTTATTTTTTTGGGCTCCAAAATCACTGCAGATGGTGACTGCAGCCATGAAATTAAAAGACGCTTACCCCTTGGAAGAAAAGTTATGACCAACCTAGATAGCATATTCAAAAGCAGAGACATTACTTTGCCAACAAAGGTCCTTCTAGTCAAGGCTATGGTTTTTCCTGTGGTCATGTATGGATGTGAGAGTTGGACTGTGAAGAAGGCTGAGCGCCGAAGAATTGATGCTTTTGTGTTGGAGAAGACTCTTGAGAGTCCCTTGGACTGAAGGTGATCCAACCAGTCCATTCTGAGGGAGATCAGCCCTGGGATTTCTTTGGAAGGAATGATGCTAAAGCTGAAGCTCCAGTACTTTGGCCACCTCATGCGAAGAGTTGACTCATTGGAAAAGACCCTGATGCTGGGAGGAATTGGGGACAGGAGGAGAAGGCAACAACAGAGGATGAGATGGCTGGATGGCATCACCGACTCAATGGATATGAGTTTGGGTAAACTCCGGGAGTTGGTGATGGACAAATAGGCCTTGTGTGCTGCAGTTCATGGGGTCGCAGAGTCGGACATGACTGAGCAACTGAACTGAACTGAAAATTACTATGTGTGTGCTCAGTTGCTCAGTTGTGTGTGACTGTTTGCCAGACTGAGGCCCATCAGGCTCCTCTGTCCATGGGATTTTCCAGGCAAGAATATTGGAGTGTGTTGCCGTTTCCTTCTCCAAAATTCATATATTAAAGCCCTCAGTGTGTCTCTGTTTGGAAGTGAGGCCTCTGAGGAAGTAAGTTTAAATGTGGTCATTAGGGTAGAACCTTGATCCAACAGGTTTATTGTCCTCATGAGAAGAAACACTAGAGCTTCCTTTCTCTCTCTCTCTCTGTCTGTCTGCAAGCAGGCACCAATAAAAGGTCATGTGAGGACATAGCAAGAAGGCAGCCATCTACAAGCCAGGAAGAAGGATCTTACCAGAAATGGACCCTGACAGCTTTTTAACCTCAGAGTTTCAGCCTCAAGAATTATAAGAAAAGATTTTTTTTTTCTGTTTAAGCCACCAAGTCTACTATTTTGTTATGGCAGCCAAAACAGACTAATACAGCTGGAATAAGGTAAAGTATCACTTGAAACATCAAGTAGTTGAATTCTGTGTTTTTAACCCAATCTGGTAGTCCTTGTCTTTTAACTGATGAGGTTAATTCACTGAAGTTATTCTCTCCCTGACAGTTTTCATTTCTATCACTTTGTCTTATGCTTTCTATATCACATCTTTTTCTTTATTATTTTCCCTCTTCTCAAAACAATATCTGACTGAATTATTGTCCTTAATTCTTTCTTTCCTTTCATCAGGCTGGGAAATTATACCCTTTAATGTTTATGATGTTATGGTTTATGCTTTGATTTTTAAAATGCTTGCCTTCTGAACAAAGTTCAAAGTGAATCAATAATTTTACCACATTTCCAAATATTACAAGGACTTTAGAAAACTTTAACTCTGATTGCTCCCTCCTCTCTCATATGTCATTTTCTCAGATTTTTATTTCAACTTTGTTTTTATGAATCTCACATTGTTCATAATTATTTTCTATTTTTTATATTGTTAACATGTGTTTAGGTTTATCCTATGTTTGCCAATTATTTTGCCCACGATTACTTTTGGAAACCTCTCTTCCTTCTGGGTCCAATTTTCTTTTTTTCTGAGGTAAATACTTTAATAATTGCTTTAGCAAGGGTATGTGGGTGGTAAAGTCTCCATGTCTTTTTGTTTTAAATTGTCTTTATTATGCTCTCACTCTTGACTGATGGTTTGTCTGATTTATAATTCTAGGTTAACAGCTATTTTTCTCAGCAATATGACAATATTAGTCAATTGTACTCTAGTTCTATTGTTACCATAAGGAATCAATTGTCAATCATTTTTCCTTTATTTATCTTACTTAAAAGTTTTACTCTGGGACCTAAGGATTCACGTTTTTCATCAACTTCATAAAATTCTCTTGTTACTATTAGACTATTCATTATTTTTTTCTTTTCCCTCTTAAACTTTTAATAGATATATAATAGACATTCTCATTCTCTCTTTATGTCACTGAATCTCTCTTTCATATTTCTAATTTATCTTCCTCAATTGCATTTTACTTAATTTTCTTAGATCTATCTTCTAGTTCAATATTTTTGCTCCAGCTGTTTCTAATTTGCTCCATAAGCCATTTGGCTATTGCTTAATTTTTAAAGTTCCACTTGATTCAATTTAATCCAATGATTCTTGGCATTTGTTTCTAGTGTATTTTTCATTATGTTTAATTATTGGAACACAATAATTTTAGTTCACCATTAGAATATGCTATAAGGTGAAAATATTGATCTCCTAACACTTCTACCTGTTACATATTTAGTTTCTTATCCATCTTGGATTGTTTACTTGTAAAAGTTGAACTCCAGCTGCATTTCATCAGAGGGAGTCATGGAGCAGATGTCCTGTGGAGTGGTCATGTGTTCACGTCTGACACGTGCCCCAGAATTATCGTTGGTGAGCACAGGATCACACCGGCATTCACTTCTCCGTGTGAGGATATCAGAACCTTGAGGGCCTTGAGGAGAGTGTAAATGCAAACCCCACCTTTGTGTGTGGAGCAGACCCAAATTATAAACTGTCTGGGAACTCAGGCAGAGACAGATGAACCTTTCTGTGGCCTTCCTATGTCACTGCACACAGCACTTCAGTCCTGTACTTTACTCCAGAAGAGACTTTTAAAGTTTCTAGTTCTCTCCTAATAGGCTTAAGGATTCATTCTGCTACCCCTGAGGGTCTTAAAGCTCTTAGGACACTTGAACCAGGAAAATCCTAACATCTGGTTTACATCCCACATGCTTCCACCTGGAGTTAACCACCAAGGGAAGTCTCAACAGTGGGATTGTGCTCTGCTTGTCCAATTGCCTGATATTCGAGAATTGTTCTTACTTTTCCTGTTATCTCAACTATGCATTTTGAATAATGTTATATTTTGTGTACTTGGGGGAAAGGATTCAGGTAAATGAATTCACATTATTTAAGGAACAAGAAGCTCTGAACCTGTTTTTTAAAATGTCTCAAATTTGATATGCCTGATACAGAGTTACTTTATTATATAGGCCACCTAAATAACACTCAAGAAAAAGTAACATTAGTTTAGGCATAATGTTTACAAGTTCAGGTCTTGATGTTTCCCTGGAGTCTACCTTCTAGGAAGTATGTTCTTATATTCAGTAATCCTGTTGGTGGCTTAAATTGCTGCACAAGCATGTATGTTTCATTGAAAACTCAATTAAAGAAACTATATCCCAACTGAGAGGCTCAAATTAACATAGAATATTTTATGTTCACTAACCACATCACACATTAATTTGAATCTGTGCTTTTTACCCTGGTGTCTCAGATCGTAAAGAATCTACCTGCAATGCAGGAGATGTGAGTTCGATCCCTGGGTGAGGAAGGTCCCCTGGAGAAGGAAGTGGTAACCCACTCCAGTATTCTTGTCTAGAGAATACCATGGACAAAGGAGACGGGCAGGCTACAATCCACAGAGCTGTAAAGAGTTGGACATGACTGAGCGACTAACACACACATACACACAAGCACCATCCCAACTGAGAGACTCAAATTAACATGTGGATTATTTATGTTCACTAACTGCATCATACATTAATTTGGATCTATGCTTTTTACCCTGAGAATGTGAAGCAAGCTGGGGTTTCACAGCTATTTAAATCTCGTCTAAATAAGCAGAGTTGTGGGACATCCCTGGTGGTCCAGTTGCTAAGACTCCATGCACCTCTGATCTTGGTGCCGATTCAATGACCAAGATCCCACATCCCACATGGCATAAGCAAAGAGAGAAGGATTGTATTCCTGAAACAAAAAGGAATATACTGGCAAGAGAAGATTCACCTTGAGTTGATAACACATGGGTCAAATGCCTCTCTTCTTAGTTTATAATCATCTTTAAGACAGGCAAAGTAGTGTACAAATTATCTTAGAAACTCTGAAGTAAAACATCAGGCTTGTACATGGTAGATGCTACATAGCTGTGGAAAGGAGAGTGGAGAGAGAGTGTGACGACGGTAGGAAAGGAGGAAAAGATGTAAGGAGGAAAGAAGAGGGAAGGAGAAAGGAGCCAACTTTTGTCCATCAGTATGATACCCATGAAGAAAATGGAAACCTAACTCACTTCTAGAACCTGGGCATCTGGGGCATAAATGCAGATGTCCTGAAGTATTACTTTAAATGTTTCAGTTCAGTGAGATCCTACAGATTCCACCAATATGATTAAAGATTTTAGCTCCATGCACCCACTCCAGTGTTCTTGCCTGGAGAATCCTGGGGATGGGGGACGTGGTGGGCTGCCATCTATGGAGTTGCACAGAGTTGGACACGACTGAAGCGACTTAGCAGCAGCAGCAGCAAACGTTGCATAAGAATCTCTTGAGCTACATGTCTAAACTGGAATTTGTGTTCTCAGTGGAGTGTGACGCTTAAAATCTCCATGGAAGCTGAGGAGCATGCAACCCATGTCAGCTCACTGTGTTTCTTCTATGAATCAAATATTTCTGAGCTGCATCCATGTTTTGAGAGAACTGTTTCTTCCTTTTTTTAATGACCTAAACATCATTTTCATCCTGACCCATGTCTTTTATTTTCTCAAAATCTAAATTTCATAGACAGGGTATGTTAGTTGCTCAGTCGAGTCTGAATCTTTGCGACACCATGGACTGTAGCCTCTGAGCATGAATGCTCCAGGCAAGAATACTGAAGTAGGTTGCCATTTCCTTCTCCAAGGGACCTAGGGATCAAACCCAGTCTCCTGCATTACAGGCAGATTCTTTACCATCTGAGCCATCAGGGAAGCCTATAGACAAGACAGGGTGGTAGAAAACCCTTGCTTTCTTCCTGCTGTCACAGAGACCATCAACTCTATAAATGTTTCTCATTAAGATCCAAATCCAAAGGTATGTGCTTAGTTGTGTCTGACTCTTTGCGACCCCATAGACTGGAGCCTGCCAGGCTCCTCTGTCTATTGGATTTTCCAGGCAAGAATACTGGAGGGGGTTGCCATTTCTCCTCCAGGGGATCTTCCCAACCCAGGGATCAAATTTGCATCTCTTGTTTCTCCTACATTGGCAGGCAGATTCCCTACTACTGAGCCATTTGGGAATGGAGGGGTTATTATGACTGAATTATACCCTCAATAAACAATTTTCTAGCTCAAGGGAAAACATCCATTGGCTTGGTCAGGACAGTTTAGCCACACCTAGGGAAAACAATAAATGAAAGCACTTGGAAAGTCAAGTATCTTGTCAAGTCATTACTGTATTAATGTGGAGAGTGTCATACTCTGCACTAGCACATGGGATGAAACGGCCACCATGGGTAGACATATAGCCAAGGCTTGTACAGTACAAAAAGGTAGTATCCCACTCTGCTCAGATTGCTCCCTCTCTGTCATAGTCCAAGCTGCTATAGAAAAATATCATAGCATGGCTATGCTTGGCTTATAAAAAACAGAAAACTATTCCTCACAGTTCTGATGTCTAGCAGTTGAAGATCATGGCTCCAGCAGATTCGGTTTCCTTATTGCCAAATTCAGACTTAAAATGAAGAGAGTAAGGAAAACCACTAGACCATTCAGGTATGACCTAAATCAAATCCCTTATGATTATACAGTGGAAGTGAGAAATGGATTTAGGGACTAGATCTGATAGACAGAGTACTTGATGAATTATGGACAGAGGTTTGTAACATTGTACAGGAGACAGGGAGCAAGACCATCCCCAAGTAAAAGAAGTGCAAAAAAGCAAAATGACTGTCTGAGGAGGCCTGAAAATAGCTATGAAAAGAAGAGAAGATAAAAGCAAAGGAGAAAAGGAAAGATATACCTGTCTGAATGCAGAGTTCCAAAGAATAGCAAGGAGAGATAAGAAAGCTTTCCTCAGTGATCAATGCAAAGAAATAGAGGAAAACAACAGAATGGGAAAGACTAAACATCTCTTCAAGAAAATTAGAGATACAAAGGGAACATTTCATGCAAAGATGGGCTCAATAAAGGACAGAAATGTTATGGACCTAACAGAAGCAGAAGATACTAAGAAGACATGGCAAGAATGGACAGAAGAACTGTACAAAAAAGATCTTCACGACACAGATAATCACTATGGTGTGAACACTCACCTAGAGCCAGACATTCTGGAATATTAAATCAAGTGGGCCTTAGGAAGCATCATTATGAACAAAGCTAGTGGATGTGATGGAATTCCAGTTGAGCTATTTCAAATCCTAAAAGACGATGCTGTGAAAGTGCTGCACTCAATATGTCAGCAAATTTGGAAAACTCAGCAGTGGCCACAGGGCTGGAAAAGGTCAGTTTTCTTTCCAATCCCAAGAAAAGCAATGGCAAAGAATGCTCAAACTACCACACAATTGCACTCATCTTACTTGCTAGCAAAGTAATGTTCAAAATTCTCCAAGTTACACTTCAATAGTATGAGAATCATGAACTTCCAGATGTTCAAGCTGGATTTAGAAAAGGCAGAGGAACCAGAGATCAAATTACTAACATCTCTTGGATCATCAAAAAAGCATGAAAATTCCAGAAAACCATCTACCTCTGCTTTATTGACTATGCCAAAGCCTTTGACTGTGTGGATCACAACAAACTGGAAAATTCTTAAAGAGATGGGAATACCAGACCACCTGACCTGACTCTTAAGAAATCTATATGCAGGTCAAGAAGCAACAGTTGGAACTGGACATGGTTCCAAATAGGAGAAGGAGTATGTCAAGGCTGTATAGTGTCACCCTGCTTATTTAACTTATATGCAGAGTACATCATGAGAAATGCTGGACTGGAGGAAGCACAAGCTGGAATCAAGGTTTCTGGGAGAAATATCAATAACTTCAGATGTGCAGATGACACCATCCTTATGACAGAAAGCAAAGAAGAATTCAAGAAACTCTTGATGAAAATGAAAGACGAGAGTGAAAAAGTTGACTTAAAACTCCACACTCAGAAAACTAAGATCATGGCATCTGGTCCCATAGATAGAGGGGGAAGCACTGGAAACAGTGACATACTTTTTGGGGGGCTCCAAAATCACTGAAGATGGTGACTGCAGCCATGAAATTAAAAGATGCTTGCTCTTGGAAGAAAACTTATGATCAATCTAGACAGCATATTAAAAAGCAGAGACTTTACTTTGCCAACCAAAGTCCATCTAGTCAAAGTTACAGTTTTTCCAGTAGTAACGTATGGATGTGAGAGTTGGACTATAAAGAAAGCTGAACGCCAAAGAATTGATGCTTTTGAACTTGGGTGTTTGAGAAGACTCTTGAGAGTCCCTTAAGGAGATCCAACCAGTCCATCCTTAAGGAAATCAGTCCTGATTATTCATTGGAGGTACTGTGCTAAAGCTGAAGCTCCAATAATTTGGCCACCTGATGCAAAGAACTGACTTACTTGAAAAGACTCTGATGCTGGGAAAGATTGAAGGCAGGAGGAGGAGATAACAGAGGATGAGATGGTTGGATGGCATCACCAAATCAATGGTATGAGTGTGAGTAAACTCTGGGAGTTGGTGACGGACAGGGAGGCCTAGCGTGCTGCATCCCATGGAGTTGCAAAGAGTTGGACATGACTGACCAAGGGAACATTTCATGCAAAGATGGGCTCGATAAAGGACAGAAATGGTATGGACCTAACAGAAGCAGAAGATATTAAGAAGAGGTGGCAAGAATACACAGAAGAACTGTACAAAAAAGATCTTCATGACCTGGATAATCACGATGGTGTGATCACTCATCTAGAGCCAGACATCCTGGAATGTGAAGTCAAGTGGGCCTTAGAAAGCATCATTAGGAACAAAGCTAGAGGAGATGATGGAATTCCAGGTTGAGCTATTTCAAATCCTGAAAGATGATGCTGTGAAAGTGCTGCACTCAATATGCCAACAAATCTGGAAAAGTCAGCAGTGGCCACAGGACTGGAAAAGGTCAGTTTTCATTCCAGTCCCAAAGAAGGACAATGCCAAAGAAGGTTCAAACTTTAGCACAATTGCACTCATCTCACATGCTAGCAAGGTCATGCTCTAAATTCTCTAAGCCAGGCTTCTACAGTACAGGAACTGAGAACTTCCAGATGCTCCAGCTGGATTATGAAAGGCAGAGGAACCAGAGATCAAACTGCCAACATCCACTGGATTATTGAAAAAGCAAGAGAATTCTAGAAAGCATCTACTCCTACTTCATTGACTATGCTAAAGATTTTGACTGTACGGATCACAACAAACTGTGGAAAATTCTTAGCGCAATGGAAATACCAGACCACCTGACCTGCCTCCTGAGAAACCTGTATGCAGGTCAAGAAGCAAGAGTTAGAACCAGACATGGGACAAAGGACTGGTTTCAAATTGGGAAAAGAGTACATCGGGCTGTATATTGTCACCCTACTTGCTTAACTTACATGCAGTGTACATCATGTGAAATGCCCAGCTGGATGAAGCAGAAGCATGAAGCAGACGTGCAGATGACACCACCTTTATGGCAGAAAGCAAGGAAACTAAAGGGTCTCTTAATGAAGGTGAAAGAGGAGAGTGAAAAAGCTGACTTAACACTCAACAATCAAAAAATTAAAAGATCATGGCATCCAGTCCTATCACTTCATGGCAAATACACGAGGAAACAATGGAAACAGAGTCTTTATTTTCTTGAGCTCCAAAATCACTGTAGATAGTGATCACAGTCTCAAAATTAAAAGACACTTGCTACTTGGAAGAAAAGCTATGACAAACCTAGACAGCATATTAAAAAGCAGAGACATTACTTTGCCAACAAACGTCTGTAGGGTCAAAGCTATGGTTTTTCAGTAGTCATGTATGGATGTGAGAGTTGGACCTTAAAGAAAACTGAGCACCGAAGAATTTATGCTTTTGAATTGTGGTGTTGGAGAAGAGTTTTGAGAGTCCCTTGGACTTCAAGGAGATCCAACCAGTCAATCCTAAAGAAAATCAGTCATGAATATTCATTGGCAGGACTGAAGCTCCAATATTTTGGCCACCTGATGCAAACAGCCAACTCATTAGAAAAGAACACGATGTTAGGAAAGCTTGAAGGCAGGAAGGAAATGGAATTACAGTGGACGAGATGGTTGTATGGTATCACTGACTCAATGGCAGTGAGTTTGAGCAAGCTGCAAGAGATGGTGAAGGACAGGGAAGCCTGGCGTCCTGCAGTCTGTGGGGTCACAAAGAGTCGGCACAACTGAGCAAATGAACAACAACCATTCAGTAAATGTTTATTGAACATTTATATAACTGGAACTGTCTTGAACACTGGAAATGTCATGCTAAGCCAAACAAACAAAGAAAAACCAAACACACATCTCCATGGTTCTTATTTTCCCTGAGTAATTGTCTATCTCATGATGGAAGTTTGGAAGTAGAAACAGGCAGATAGATGTAAACCAATTTGCAAAAATACACACTGTGAATCAAGTTAACCAGTGTAAAAGGAAAGAGGACCTTGAGGGGAGTGGATGGACTTTGCTACTTTGGACTGTGAGTCTGAGAAAGGCCACTTAGGAAGCAGTGACTTACCTGCTTGGGCCTGAATGATGAGAAGGAGGCAACTAAATGAAGATCTGGTGAAGGATCACTTGGGTAAAATGAACTACAAGTTCACAATCAGAGAGCTTGCTCAGCCAACAGATGTAAATTTGTTAGTGACTGGAACATAGTGAAAAAATGGGGAAATTGTTGGAAGTAATATTGTGTGTGCATGCCCTTAGTTGCTCAGTTGCATGTCCAACTGTTTGTAGGCCACCAGGCCCCTCTGTCCATTGGGATTCTCCAAGCAAGAATACTTGAGTGAGTTGCCAGGCTCTCCTCCAAGGGATCTTCCCAACCCAGGGATCAAACCCAGGTCTTCTGAATTGCAGGTGATTCTTTACCACCTGAGCCACTAGGGAAGCCCAGGAAGTGAGATTAGCAAGGAAGATTACGTAGTATCTTGAAGACTATAAAAAGGAATTGAAAAAGTATTTTAGAAAGCCTTTGGAAGGCTTTAAATAAGAAGATAGCATGATCTACTTTACCGTTCTAGAAGATCCCTCTGATTACTCTGCAGAGGATTGATTCTGTTGGAGACATACAAAAAGCAGAGCTCAAGTAAGCAGCTGGAAATATGAGTCCGATGTTCAGGAGAGCAGTCAGGCTTGGAGATACAAGTTGAGGAGTAATCAGTGCATGGATGGTATTGAAAGAGATGGATATAAGTGAAATGACTTCAAAGTGAGTGTGGGTGGTGAAGAGTCGGGAATCCCAAGGACTTCTGGGTGTCTTAGTGAGATCACTCATTCATCTGTCTCCCATCACAGAAAGACCATCTAGCTATTATCCCCCATTCTCTCCTCAGCCCACTGCACTGAGACATCTCTCCCCACTGCTTTACTGAATCTGTCCCTGTTACAGTCACCTTCTCCCCTTGAAACACAAAGCAAATGGGTTTCAGTGAATAAATAACAAGTAGGAGAATCTGGGAGAATTAGAGTGTTTGAGTGACAGGATACCAACAGAGAAAGAACAATGCCTCCAACAACTGAGGACCAAAAAATTAAAGTGCTGAGGAGGGTCTCCGCCATATCTGAGAGAAGAGTCCTACCAGGAGCTTTGTGGCTTGGGTCTGTCTTCTCAAATTTAAGCTGCTTGCCTGTGTTTCTGATCACCATCTGCTCCTGAATTTCCCAAAGCCAAGCTTCACTAGCCATCTCCATGACTCCAATTTGGGCCTTCTCAGGACTGTGCCAGCCTGGCATGCCACCTGCTATCTGTTACCAGGCCTCTCAGACTCTCCATCAGTCTGCCTGCAAGACTGAACCTCTCTCTCACACCCACAAATACATGCCCCTTTCCCATCATCTCTGTGCGGCTCTGGTCCTGCTTCATGACTTCACTAGTCTGCGCATCTTGCAATAATTAATGAGGTTCGTCTGATTAGTCAGGTCTCTCAATGTGACATTTCCTTAGTATCCTGTTATGGTATTCTTTAGAGGTCTGGAAGATAGCTCACCAGTGCTAAGGTTTCCCTGGTGGCTGAAACAGTAAAGAATCCACTTGCAATGCAGGAGACCCAGGTTCAATCCCTGGGTCAGGAAGATCCCCTGGAGAAGGAATGGGAATCTACTCCACTGTTCTTGCCTGGAGAATCCCATGGACAGAGGAGCCTGGTAGGCTATAGTCCCTAGGGTTACAAAGAGTTGGACATGACTAAGCAGCTAATACACACAGCTTAACACACTCTAAGAATCTGAAAACCTGGAAAGGTCTCTGGGCTCAGTTTAACACATACTCTGTGGTTAAGTTAGACTCCCAATGAGGGTTGTGCCCCTTTACAAAGCATATACTTTCATATTTTATCAAAATTAATAGAAGCAGTGAAGGAAACAGTGACTAAAGTGAAGAGCATGTGGCAAATAAGGTATTCTTCTTATCTTGTAACGGAAAGGCTGGACCAAAATTTGGTGGACCATAAGGGCTTTGCTGGAAATTTTAACTCTTCTTCCTGGTGCTTGGTATAGGAAGACACAAGAGTCCTGAAGGAGTTACTAGAAGTTGAAAAGCAAATGTCACATTAATCTTGAAAAATCAACTTATAATTTAATATATATTCATGGAATTACATAGTCTATTATGTATTTAAAGCTTGTTCTGAGTTGAATTATATCCGCCACAAGTTCATATGTTGAAATCCCAGTGGTCAGGATCTCAGAATGGGACTTTATTTGAAAACGGGTTTGTGGCAAGTATAATTAGTTAAAATGAGGTCATACTGGAGCAGGGTGGGCTCCCCATCCAATATGACTGGTGCCTTAATTTGGAGACACACACACACACACACACACACACACACACAGGAAAGATGTCATGTGAAGATGAAGGCAGAGATCTTCAAGCCAAGGATCCCAATGACTGCCAGCAAACCACCTGAAGCCAGGGGAGAAGAATGGAACAGATTCTCCTTCAGGCCCTCAGAAGACACCGATCCTGCCAACACCTTGATCTCAGACTTGCAGCCTCCAGCACTGCAAGACAATACACTCCTGTTGTTGAAGCCACCCAGTGTGAGGTACTAACACAAAGCTTAAACAGACATAAATGAGGTTCTCTATGATATTTTGGTCACATTTTCCATCTTGCATTCATAAAAGTGCAGAACAATTTGTTTGCACTTCAGAATTTTGCAGACCCTCACCTCATCACAATCACCACAGGGAGGAAGGAAAAACAAGCCCAGGTGTGTGTGCAAAAACATGGTCTCTCCTCTGAAGACACTGAAGGAGTGCTTCTTAATTTAGGCCTATTTCCAAAGAGGCTGAAGAAGGGAAATCACATTTAAAACAAACATTTACCCCTGTTGCTAAGTAAATTCCTCACAACATTTCTATACTATCAGACATGAAAATTAAGCCAGAATTATGCAGTTAGGTCTAATGCTGTCTATCCAAGCACTAGTGACAGACAAGAGAAATAGTTGCATTTTGTATGATAATTGGCCAGGGATGTGCAGCCTGTACTTAAAAACCATGTTGGGACACTTTTGCATATCAGAAAACAATCTCATTAACACATTTCATGAGACACTTGTGTAATCAAAGAATTCTAATTATTCTCAAAGCCTTGGACAAGGAATACAATTCAAACCATTTCAATGATTAAGAAAAACAACAATTTTACATTCCCACTGGTAGTATCAAACTCATAATTGTATCCTTATTACTATGTCATCATTGTTTTATCAGAATAAATACTACTTTGTAGTATAAGTAAAACTATGTGCTTATAGAAACATGGACATGGGAAGTATATTTCTTCCATTCACTTGAGACAGTAGAATCTACCGAAATTAGACATAGGCTAAAAGAGGATACGCAAGAAAAAGGCTGATGTCTTTGCTGTTTTCAAATTCACATAAAACCCAAACGGTAAAAACCAGCCCACGCCACAAGTAATGTCCCCAAGCTTGACCTGGTGGTTTGACTTCATAACATTTGCTCTGAACCAGACATTAGGCTTTAAACAGCTGACCAAAGAATTTGGCTGTCACGGCTTCTCTTCTGATGCCTCTTTCTTGATATGCCCACCCCCATCCTGCCCAGACACACAGAGCTCAAGGCTCCTGGGCAATTCAGACAGGATGGCGCAGCACATGCAATCCACCCAGCAGACCCGCACCAGCCTGGTTTCCAAAGCCTGTCTGTTAAAACTAAGGTGAGGGTGAGTCATGGGGCCCGTAGTCACCACCCAACCTGTTTGGGAGCATTGCTCAGTCATTTTAACAGCTAGACCTGCAGGCAACGTGTAGCCTGTTATGATAGGCTGAGCAGTGCCCGGTTTATCAAGGATCTGATTGGCCGAGCAGCCTTAGTGCTTTATAATAGTTCCTAGAAGTGTTTACAGAACACTGTGTTTTGCACCTCCGTGTGAAGCACACCATGTGAAGCTGCGCCCCAGCCCACGTGGAGGGGGGCCAGTGGGAAGCTTCAATTTCCCAAGAAGGGACACCTCTGTCTGTTTACCTCAAGCACTGCAGAGGAGGCATTAAACTCAAATGGAAGCAAGAGAGATGAAGATGAGATTTGAAAAGCTTAGGCTCCTACAAGAAGAATGGTTTGTTAGTCTGTCTCCTTGAAGGGGTTTTAAACAATGACAAGGAAGATTTGTCTTTTACCAGTTTTGGAATATCTTTATTCTGTGCCCCTTGGAAGATACCAAACAAATATGTCAAACTAAATGGTGCCTCCTGGATTTAGGACTAGGGCTCTATTCTTTTCTGTTGGTTTGGCACCCTTATGGGATTTAGGGAAGAAAATCATTTTTCCAACTCTTAATGAACACCTCACACCCCACACACAGGTGCTCTCCCTTTAGGTCTTTTTGCTTCTAATTCTCTTTAATTTCCTTGGTCTTCCAAAACTGGCTCTGCATTATACATTCAGATAGTCCTTTTGTGGACAAAGAATTTAAAAAACACAGTATGCTTTCAAAAAACAGTTTAATGCTTTCTGCCTTTAAGCTTAATATGCTCAAATACAAAGAAAGATCTAAGAACCCACTCATTGCTATATTTTATCTTGGATTGCTGGACTTGTCAATTAAAGAAAGTATTTTCACGTTCAGACATATTCAGGGAATATTGAAGGAAAATGAAATGCAAGTGTAAATAAGGACTCATTAGGAAGGAAATGTAAATGGGTGGAGGGTAAAATCCACTTAGTATAAAGTTATGTTCACAGCAAGTCCAAACTGAGACAGGTAACACATTGCCCTAATCATCTAGCAGTTAATGTTTTAAATGCCTGAAGTCTCATATTCTCAAATAAATTTCAGATTATTTGTGATTCCATGATTGGTTCAGCTTGGCTAGAAGCAGGGAGAAAGGGAAATGGTAGCTCTGCTCTAATTTTCCCTCTTTCTGAGTTTCAATGCTGAATAGTGGATTGTTATTTAGTCACTAAGTTGTGTCCAACTCTTTTGTGACATCGTGGACTGTAACCCACCAGGTCCTTGTCCATGGAATTTCCTAGGCAAGGATACTGGAGTGGGTTGCAATTTCCTTCTCTTGGGGATCTTCCCAACTCAGGGATCAAACGTGCATCTCCTGCATTGGCAGGAGGACTCTTTACAGCTGAGCCACTATAGTGGGTGAATGAGGGCAAACGCTTTCACCAGTAGAAGAAAATTTGGAAACCCTCTTTTTGCCACCTATATCCAGTTTTTAAATTACCTTACTCAATGGCAAGATTTGGTGATTAGAGTTCAGAGAAACAAATGTTTTTCATCAGGGCTATGGCAATAGCTCCCATATTCAGTCTCCATTACTCACATGAAATTAACAAATCATTCTTCTATTGGTTCAACAAAAATTTATTAAGCACATACTATGTGCCAGATATTATTTTAGACCCAGGGTTATGGCCATGAAACATTTGAAAAATGTTTCTACCTTTACAGGTTGAACTTGTAGTGAGAGGAGATGGATATTGAACAAGCAAGTAAGTGAAACTATAGTGTGTTAGATGACTGAAAAGGCTATGTAGGGAAATAAAGCAGGGATGGGCAATGGGGAGCACTGGGGGATATGTTGAGTATTAAAGTTCAAAGTAGGGAAGATAGGAAAGACTTGGCTAAGGAGAAAATATTTGAGCAAATATCTAAAGAGTGTGAGGACTAGATGTGGATATTTGTAGGAAGAGTGTTTCAGGCAGTGGGAATGGGAAATACAAAGGCCTGAAAATGCAGTAGGCGCAACATTTGTCAAAGCATGAAATCTCCCTCATCCTATCAAAGTAAATGTCACACAGAAAGTAATTCTATGCTAACAAAGGTATCCAACAACATGTGAATCCTATACTCACAGTACAGTTTTTTTCTGTGCAGCATCAATTTAATGGTATGAAGTGCCATGGGACTTGGTCCATGTGTTACATTCATCTTATGTAGCTTTCTATTTGTTTTTATCTTATACCACTGCTGCTGCTAAGTCACTTCAGTCGTGTCCAACTCTGTGTGACCCCATAGATGGCAGCCACCAGGCTCCCTCGTCCGTGGGATTCTCCAGGCAAGAACACTGGAGTGGGTTGCCATTTCCTTCTCCAATACATGAAAGTGAAAAGTGAAAGGGAAGTCATTCAGTTGTGTCCGACTCTTGGCAACCCCATGGACTGCAGCCTACCAGGCTCCCCCATCCCTGGGATTCTCCAGGCAAGAATACTGGAGTGGGGTGCCATCGCCTTCTCCAATCTTATACTAGTAATACATAAATACCAAATTATTGAAAAGATAGAAACAAAATAGGACTTTATACAGTGAAATGTGATGGTTCCCTTATCCCAGTTCCCCTGTTCTAGTCCCCATCCACCTCCTGATCTCATCTCAGAAGAAATAACCATTAATGGCTTGATATACGCTCATCAGTCTTTTCTCTGTGTATTCACATATACAGGATATGTAGATGAAAGTAGTTTCGCTCATGAATGAGGTAATTTACATTTTTGGGGCAATTTGCTTTTCTTGCTTAACAATGTGGAAGATTTACCTGAATTAGTATAGAAATCTCTCCTTCTTTCAACTACAGTGTGATATTTCATGGTATGGATTTATCACAAATTATTTGTATTTCCCATTGATAACAAAGGCTCCTTTGTCCATGGCAAGAATACTTCAGTGGGTTACCATTGAGTGAGTTACTAGGGGATCTTCCTGACCCAGGGACCGAACCCACATCTCTTGAGTCTCCTGCATTGGCAGGTGGATTCTTTACCACTGAGCCACCTGGGAAGCCCAAATTCAAGCAATGCCAGGGCCAAAATCAACATATAACCCTGCCTGTTTGGAAGATGCCATAATGACCCACTTCTACTATGAATATCTGGACACCTTTTTCATATGTCTGTCCCTCCCCGACTCTCCCATTGCCCCAAGCACCCACTATTGTTGCATTATTTAATGGGATTAAGAAAGCTGGTCTAATGATGAGGCATCATTCAATACACTCTGAATAAAACTTTAAAAGAACATTATTTGGAAGGGACACATTCTGGGCAGCTTTAACAAACAAAATTACTTAATAACTCTTGTGGAAAAAATTACAGTAGGTTAGAAGAAGGGAGGAAGCTATGGTAATCTGGAAACAATGTATGTTCCTTTGGAACAGGACTTAACTAACAGAAGACACTTGGTTTGTTTGGTAATAATTGCAACAGATTTCCATGATGAAGTAGGTGAAATGCTCCCATGCTTGGAATTTCATCCAGAATTGTTTTAACATGTTGCCTTTTCCTTTGAGGGTATTCTAGAATCAAAGCACAGTTTCTCCACAACCCTAGCAACACTTGCTTGGAATTTGAGATTGTTGAGGCTAACTTAGACCTCTCCCCAAAGTTACTCCAAGTATCAGCACAATCTTGGTATACTCAGTCTCACCCATGCCACAATAGTAGTCTTCACAAAAAGTGGTTTATATTTAGCTGATATACATATAATCTCAGAGATTTCCCTGGAACATGCATGAGGTCCTTCTTGATCTATTTTTATGGCTATAGCAATCTGTAAAGTTGGGCTCTCTGGAATCCTTCCTTGGTTTTCTCATGTTAAGTCCAGCTGTTTCGCTGCAATTTAGTGTTAATCGTAGCATTACCAGAGAATGTAAGTTCAAAATCCAGTCTAGGTGTCCTGCTTATATCCAGGGACACATACCCTTTCTGTGGCTTTGTCACAACCCTATCATAGGTGACGTGCTTTGCTGAATACAGCTTGAGACTTATCCATCATTGTTCTCAGGAAATTTCTGTGCCTCATTAGTCAGATAATTGAAAATCAGCTGGATTTTTCAAGCTTAGCTTCAAATTCTTTTTGCATTTGTCCTACACTAGATGACATTAGGAAAACATCACTGGTAGTAGATCAACTCTTGTGCCCAATTACCTAATGGCTTAGCTGCTTGGCATAATCATTTATAAGCTCTGCAGTGATGTCTACTGGCATGGAGCAAATGCTGTCTGGCTGAGACAGATAGGGTCCCCATTCCTGGAGAATAAATATATTTGCTGGGTTATTCTTGGAAGAGCTGTTTAAAATTCTTTGAGCAAGGGGGTAGAAAGTGGTGATGAGTTGCAGACATAATGCCAAATGAGCCCCAACTTCCCTAGCTCATAATTCCTACAGTTGGCTACAGATGGAAGTCCACGGGGACAGAAGCAGTGATTGAAAGTGCTGGCAGCTTGGACCACCCTTTCCTGTGAGCTCAGTCTATGCATAAAGTGAGAGAAGTCCTTATGCAAACCCCAGATTTTGAGAGCCTCAACAACATGGACATTTAGAGCCAAGGAAGAGCTGTACCAGGACCACAGCTGCACAAGCTTCTCATTCATTCCCCCAACCTTCTCAACCACAGACATAGAACATACTATAGAGAGCAGTGTCCAGAGATGTGAAGCTGAAATTCTACGGAGACCATGCCTCCTGGCTGGCAGATTCTTCACACCATCAGAGGGTATGTGCTGACACCAAGTCAGCATAGCCACCTTACTAAGCCTCCAGCAGCCACACCCCTTTCCTGCACTTCTGGTCTCTAGCTCTTGTTTAGACTCTCCTTGTTGAGCCAGTGTAGCCACTCTCTTTCTTATTCTACATTTACACCACTCTTTGAGGGGTTACTGGTGACTCATAACTTCAATCTTTCTTCAGTTTGTAGCACAAACCATAAGTATAGAATTCATGGGTTTTGGAATGAGGCAGATTTTTTTTTTTTTTTTTGGCCTATTTGCAGTGGCAGCTTGAGCAAGATGCTTAATTTCCCATCTGTAATCCCTGCAGGATGGCTGGAAGAATTAACTCATCCCTTCATTCAGTAAATGTCCATTAAACATCCTAAAATAGGAAAAGCAGAAAGCACAGTACCTGACATATAATAAGTTCATGATGAGAGTAATCATGCTTAGGGTGATGAAAATAATAACAGAGACAGAAGTAATATTAAGCACCAATCTGACCTGGGTCTTACATCCTTAGCTACTTCAATCTGAGATCAGGAAATATGGAGCCATTGTCCATAGTTTCTACGGCTTTGGTTGGGCCTCTCACTTCTTCCAGTTCTTCTTCCTGTGTACAGCATTTCTTTCTTGGCTTGGCTCTTGCAAAGTTCTCAGGTTGTAGTCTTGCCATTTTCTCTTGATAATATCATCATCCAGATAATATAATCATCTGTGAGAATTTGAACTTCTTCACAAGCTGCATGTCTCAAGTGTCACTCACCAGAAGAGTTCCTGTGTGGAGGAGCTGTTGGATGACATCCTGAGATATCGCCACCTGCCATATGGTGTGGCAAATGTCATGAGGTAATTGCTTCCTTCATTCCAGGCCAGCCTGCCAGGAACTTGATGCTGCCTCTGTAACATATGACACCAGTGGCTTAACTGTTCTCAGGCTTTCAAAAGCAATGACTTTGAATGTTCTAACACCGTGGATTCCCTAACGTCTTCACCATCCTAGAGAGTTGTGTTTCCTGTGTGCCTTCTCCTAAGTATAGCTCTCTCATTTTATGTTAATTGTGCTTGTTCCTACTACTCATCCTTGGAATTGATTCTAAGTTAATCAAACTGTTCCAAATATAATTACCAAGTTACTGTTCCCTTAGTATTTATGTTCTTGCACCCCAGTTAATAATCTCACAACTTGAAGGAACTTGTTTCTAATTGTTTATGAATGTTTTGATCTATCTTATTTTCTTTACATAGAACAAAATACTAATTATTTTTTTTCTTGTTCTACACTTGTTTATGTCATTAAATGACAACATCTACAACATGAGTGTCTGGAGAGCACTGTATTTTTTTAGCTGAACATATTTCCTAATTTATTAAGCTCATGTAATGGATAATTGATCAAATTAGTTGCTTTACATAAGAGGCCTTGTACAACAAGGTTTTTATTTAGTTGTTTTTCTTGGTCACATCCTTAGGGTTTGTTGTTGTTCAATCTCTAAGTCATGTCTGATTCTTTGTGACCCCTTGGACTGCAACATGACAGGCTCCTTTGTCCTCCACTATCTCCCAAAGTTTCCTCAAGTTCACGTCCATTAAGTCAGTGATGCTATCTAACTAGCTCATTCTCTGCCCCCCCTTTTCTTCTTGCCTTTAATCTTTCCCAGCATCAGTGTGTTTTCCAGTGAGTCAGCTATTCACATCCTTACTGTTATGTAAGCAAAAATATAATTCATGCTTAACTTCTTCTAACTTGTGTTTCCTAAGTGCTTTGCTCACTGTTTTGATATTTTTCCCTAGGATTGCATTCAAGTCTCTCAACAGAGTGGAAAGGGCTGGAAAGAAATGGTAAGGCCATGCTTCATGCAGGCAAGCTCAATGTTGCTGCAGTATCTGACTTGTCAGAATGTAAATAGATACTAGAGGCCAAAAAAGAAAAAGAAAATTCAGTGGACCATAGTTGATGGAATGCCAGTTACAACCCCTGCTTTATTATCATTGGGTTCTCATTTCCTTGAGTATTCTTTACATAATAAAGACCAAGTATTCTTTACATAATAAAGACCAATGGTACTTACCATTGAAATCTATGCTGTCAGAGGCTGAGTATGTTATGCTATGCTAGTAATTAGTTTTAGGATTTTAAATATATTTTAGAGTTTTTAAGGTGTCAATTGTTGATCTGTCAACCTTTCAATTGATTCTGTGTGTGTGTGTGTGTGTGTGTGTGTGTGTGTGTTAAAAGAAATAAATGACCCTCCTCAGTTCTACAACTAGGTATTTTCTTATTAACATAACATACATGTACCTGCAGAAATTTTTTCTACATTCATATAATGTCTCAGAAGGTTTTCTCTCACAGTTTTTAAAGCCATGGAAATATAATTCAGATTTTTTCCCTCAAATCTTCAAGAGTTTGGCAAAAGAAGCTTCTAACCAACATTTTGTTTGATATATTCAGGAAAGTATTGTTGAGGGTCCATAAAACTCTCTTCCTGTGGCTGGCACATCCTATTCCCTGGACTTTCGTAGTGTGAAGATGCCAGTAAAATCTAAATCCTCAGCTTCCTTAATCAGCTGTTTCCTTATAGTTTCTTGATAGCCTCTTAATTTTCCTGTGTCCACCCTAGGAAAAAGAAATCATGAACAGTCTGGACAACTCCAGTCTCTGGTGGATTCTAATGTGCTAGGAAACTTAAGAGCATCTTAACAGACTCACACGGAGATAAATGCTGATGGAGAAGGGAGAATCTAAGGGGAAAGTAGAATTGAAGGGAAAAGATTCCATGATTCATAGAAACTTTATATGTTCAATATATACAATTGGAACGTCTGCTGAAGCACAATTGGGAGATTGCACAATTAACACTGCTCCCCCAACCCTGCAAAAAAAAAAACACAAGACCTTTTAGCCTTTTTCTGATAGCCTTTACCCTCAGAGCCTGCAGAGAGTTTATTTAACATTTCAAGTACATACTTCCTTTTTCAAAAATCCAGGATGATTCTTTGATAAAGTAGAAGAAATCTGATCTATCTTTGAACAAAGATTTTACTTACATTGCCCAGAAGGATATTTTCTTGTTCCATTAAATTTCTGGTTCTTTGTCCTTCACTTATTTTTTTAAATAAATTTTCTAATCTTAAAATGTAACAGAAGACTACAGTTGCAGGAGCGCTCATTGTGATCTTCATAGCTGGAACACAGTGAGGTGGATACTGTCTTGTACTACTCGGATGCCCCCTTCAGGACCAAGGTACTCATCTCCTCAGCTGCCAGGAATGCTGGTGGCTGATGGCTAGCAGCTGAGTCTCGAGTCCCTATTTGCTTGTGGACAAAGGGAGCTGACTCATCCGAGTGAACATACCTTCCCTGGAGGCAGTCAGCATCTAGTGACTGATTCTGATGGCCTCCTTGCCTCAGTTTGGGAAACCCCTGAAGCACCGTCACCATCTCCGAAGCCATGGATCCCAGAAAGAACTGCAAAGGCCTCTGTTGCAACCACATTGGAGTTCAATTTCTCCTTCTCACAGTCTTGCTTCTCTCATTTCCCCTACAAACTTCCTGCACACAAATCTCTACCACAGAGCCTATTTTCTGGGGAACTGACAAAAGAGAGTGGGTACCAAGAGTGGTCCTAGGAAGAACCTCTAAACTGGAATTTTTGAATTAGATTATCTGCAGTCAGCTGCCAAAGAAAACCCCATCACTCCTGATAAGCTGAGGCCTCAGAGCACCCAGTGTGTGGTACTTGTGCAGTTGTTAATGCTATGCTTGTTGTTGTTGGTTGCTAAGTCATGTCTGACTCTGTGCGCCCATGGACTGCAGCACACCAGGCCGCCTCTCGGTCCCTCACCATCTTCTGGGGTTTGCCCCAGTTCATGTCCATAGAATTAGTGATGCCATCCAACCATCTCATCCTCTGCCACCCTCTTCTTTTGCCTTCCAACTTTCCCAGCATTAGGATCTTTCTTAACGAGTTGGCTATTCACATCAAGTGGCCAAAATATTGGAGCTTACCAGTGGCAAAGTGGAATGAGATACCACCTAAAAAGAATGCATTGACAAGATCTGAGGAGCATTTGAAAAGAACTGAGGAAGCAGAAATCGTGAGGACTGTGAAATTGGATGGCTGGCCTGCCTGGTACTCTTGATATAATTAGAATAGAGACAGCAAAGTGCTGAGAAAGATTAATCCCCAACATGAGACAGAATGTGAAAGTTAGAGGGTCTTATTGGCAGCGTAGAAAGAGATTCATTTCCAATAACTGAGGATGGAAAAAAATCTGAAAACCAGGCCCAGAACTTAATTAGCAGGGTAGCAAAGCTCAAACAAGGTTGACTTCTCAACTGCAACCAGTCTGCTTCATCAACATCAATTTCTAAACTTGGCCCTATATCTCAGATTTGAACTCGTTGACAGAAAGGAAAGCCATGTTCTGATAAGAAAGGACCCTGCAGCATCATAGTAAGAGTGTACAGGAATGAGTCTCCTGATTGGCATGGAACAATATCCACTTCTTTGGGCAACTGCATAACTGAGGAAAGGGGATACCAAAATTTTTGAGGACTCCTTGGCAAAAGTCCTGTGTTAACATTGTTAGTCAAGGACTTAAAGCATCATCATAGCTCCTCTTAGAATGGCATTATCTGAGTGTCAGGTAATAAATGGGTTCATGTCCTATGTCTGGCTCAGGGGATCCGTGGGTGAACCCTTCAGCATGGAGGGTCATGCTTAGCAGTGGGAAGAAACCCTACATTTGCTCCTTGGCTTGTGGTAAAATAGCTATTATAGTGGGTAAGGAGAAGTAGTTTATGAAAATGTCCCTTCCTCTGTCCAAGAGGGTGAATCAAAACAAATTTTGCATCCTGAGTAGATTGTCAAAGGTTAGTGGTACCCTTAAAGACTGAGAGGGTGGTCACCTTCACTTCTCCAATGAGTTAACCAGTCCAGCTCCTACAAAGAGCTGATGGATTCCAACTGATGAGAGTGGCCTTTCACTCAGTCAGCTAAGCATCAGCCCTGATTGCAGGTGCTGGGCCAGATGTGGTATTTCTGCTTAAGGAGATTCTCAACCTAGCCTCAGGAACATAACTGGGCAGATGCCTTCTTTTCCACCCTTATCAGGAAGGAGGATCAGAAGCAATTCCCATTCATGCAAGAAAGACAATATTTAAGATCATGCCTCAGGGCTCTGACAATTCCCTAACGCTCAGTCATAGTGTGTGGGATAGGAAGGGACCAGAACCATGTGGACATTCCACATAATATCACATTGGTACATTATACTCATGGCATGTTAACTGGACTTGAAATTCATTCGAAAATACTTTCGCTCCTAAGAGTGAGAGAGAAACTCTATCAAGATTTGAGTTTCCTCTTTGTCAGTGAGGTTTTTAAGTGTCCAGAGGTCCAGGCATGCTCATATATGCCTCCAAAGTAAGGGACAGATTATTGCATCTTGCTTCTCCTGTCACTAAGAAGGAAACACATGTTCTAGAGGCAGCATATTTTACACCTAGGAACACTGCTCCTATCTATTTACTGAGGGACACAAAGGTTGAGACCAAGTAGAATCAAAGTAGCAAATGCAAGCCATGAGATAATCATCCCTGTAGCCTGGGCCACAAAATCCAGCAGACACTAGGGTACTAGAGCCCTTGGGAGCAAAAAGAAACATTCTGTGGATCTTAGAGCCAACCATTCATTACAGGGAAATCACAAGTAGACCACTATGGTTCTTTCTGGAGCAAGGCATCTGAAGTCTAGAGACACCGTTCAAAATACAATTCTTGTTATGCCACCAGGCCCTGATAAAAACTGAGCTTCTGACCCAGGCCATAAAGAGACCACAAAGCCACAGCTGTTCATTATAGTTGGGTTCTGTTTACCAAACCACAGGTCATGTACCCTCAATAGCAACACATCATAAGACAGAAATGGTGCAGCCAGGATCAGAGATGAGCAAGGCCACAGATATAAGCAAGCAGCACAATCCATGTGCTTCAGATGGCCATGTCATCAACCCCTGTTTCACCAGCTTCTCTCTCTCCCAGCTCACATCTATGACTGCAAGGGAGTCCCTCAGACCAACTGAAGGAGGAAGAAAAAGACTGATATTATTCAGAGATGAGTCAGTTCAAATGTGGGCACAGCTGTAAGTAGACTCCTACTGTACAACAGTCTTGCTCAGAGATGATCCAGGGAAAGGACAGTGAGGAAAAATCCTGCTAATGAGCAGAGTTTGGGGTAATGCATCTGGTCATCCACTTTGCGTGGTAAGAGAAATGGCTAAGGAAAAAACAGACATGGGTACCTAGTGAGTGGTTTCACTGGTGGTTGTAAAAGAATGTAAAAGAAAGGAATGTAAACGCAATAATATTGAAAGATAAATAAGACAGAGGTATGCGGAAACAGCATGGTGATGGGCACAAAGAGTTAAGACCTTTATTTTGCCTGCTAACATTCACCAGAGAGTATCTACCTGGGACAGTGCTTGCCATTGTTCTAGGCAGAGAATGTCCTCAACAAAGATACATTGCATTAACTGGGAAATAAAACAGGTAATGCTGGTTTTCCCCAGTATAATACAATAAGTAAAATGAAAAGTTTGTACCACTCAGAGGAACAAAAGCTAAAAATTTCTCAGTTGAGATAGATTTTTAAATATAAACATAACTAGAAGCAAACATGAGATAACAAATCAATATCAAGTGATACCTGAAATCATTGCAGACAGTGATTGAGCCATGCAATTAAAAGATGTTTGCTCCTTGGAAGGAAAGTTATGAAAAACCTAGACAGTGTGTTAAAAAGCAGAGACATTACTTTGGTGACAAAGGTCCATATAGTCAAAGCTATGGTTTTTCCAGTAGTCACATATGGATGTGAGAGTTGGACCATAAAGAAAGGTGAGCACTAAAGAATGGATGCTTTTGAATTATGGTGCTAGGGAAGACCCTTGAGAGTCCCTTGGACTGCATGGAAATCAAACCAGTCAATCCCAAAGAAAATCAATCCTGAATACTCATTGGAAGGACTGATGCTGAAGCTTCAATACTTTGGCTATGTGATTCATCGGAAAAGACCCTGACGCGGGGAAAGATTGAAGGCAAAAGAAGATAGGAGTGGCGGAGAAGGAGATGGTTAGATAGCATCACTGACTCAATGGACATTAATTTGAGAAAACTCTGGGAGGACAGAGGAGCTCAACATGCTGCAGTCCATGGGGAAAGAGTGGCAACTGAACAACAACAACAAATCCTACACTGTTCCCATGAGGAGGATGTTTTAAATGCACCTCAGCATTTTAAGAGAGACTTTTGTGAAGCTGAGCAGATATTTGTGCATAGGTGTATTAAATGGGAAGTGTTTCACTGCCTTGAACTGAACACTGGCTAGTTCAGGGAGTCCTGGGTAGAGTCAGAGGACTGGCATTCCCACCTCCTCCTTCTGTGAACAAGCTTTGAGACCTGACTTTTTCTAGACCTTGATTTCTGCATTGATAAAATAAGTGGGCAGCCCAGATCAGAGGATCTTTTAATTTTCCTGCTCTAGCACTCACCTGCTTTTGTATAGTCCAGGAACATGTATATGATGCCCTGATATGTATACCCAGACTTTAACATAAGCAAGATCCCCAATAAATGGACCATTTTAGAAATTCCCACTCAACCACTGCAAATAGTAATTAAGTTATTGTTCAATTATGAAGTTCTATCTTCTGCATATAGCCTCTAATAATAGAAATTTTTATATAATCACTATAAAATTTTTAGGTAACCACCAGGTTCTTTTAGGGAGGGGATTCTATTTTCTTGAGCTTCTAGAATACTTCAGGCCCCACACATTTTTTTTTTTAATTGTCAGTCACTTTTTTTTCTTCATCTTGGCCTAAAAATTCAAATTTTAGAAAGAAATGTATAATGTACTAATGCAACTTTTGTACATTCCATGCTTTCCCTCTGAACCGATCAAATTTTCCTATGTGATACAATTCTACAGAAAAACAAGAATAATAAATAACAAGTGAATTTGAAAATATTATATTCCACAGAGAGAATGTTATGTAATGAAGACATGTCTCAAATAGCTTAAATACACAAATTAGATGAGAATAAAAAGCAAAATATGATCCCCCACCAATAAAAGTGTATTTTGGCCCATACATATATTTTTCTAGAAAAAAATTACTTTGAGATATACTCTCAAAATTAAAAAGAATAGTGCATTAGCCATCAGGAAACTGTCAATCAAAATTATGATCAAATATCACCGTATACCAACTGAGATGGCTATAACAAAATAGACAATAACAAGTTTTGGTGAGGATGTAGACAAACCAGAACTCTCATACACTGCTGGTGGAATTCTTAAATTATACAGCCACTTTGCAAAATAACCAGACAGTTCCTCAAAGGTTAAACATAGACTTACCCAGACTTAGCAAGTGCCCAACAAATCCATAGGTTTGTACCCAAGGAAAAATGAAAATATATAATCACATAAAACTTGCATATAAATGTTCATAGTAACATTATTCATAATAGCCAAAAAGTGGAAAAAAATAAATTTCTATCAACTGATGAGTGGATAAGCAAAATGTGATATATCCATACAATGGAATATTATTTGGCAAAATAATTATGAAGTATTGCTACATACTACTACATGGATGAACCTTGAAAAGATTGTTAAATGAAAGATATCAGATGCAAGAAGCCACAATAATGGATGATTCTGTTTAAATCAAATACCTAAAATGAGCAAGTATATAGCAACAGAAAATAGTTAGTGGTTGCCTAGGGCTGGAGTGTCAGAGAAGGCAATGGCACCCCACTCCAGTGTTCTTGCCTGGAAAATCCCATGGACAGAGGAGCCTGGTAGGCTGTAGTCCATGGGGTCGCACAGAGTCGGACATGACTGAAGCAACTTCACTTTTACTTCTCACTTTCATGCACTGGAGAAGGAACTGCCAACCCACTCCAGTGTTCTTGCCTGGAGAATCCCATGGACAGGGGAGCCTGGTAGGCTGTAGTCCATGGGGTCGCACAGAGTCGGACATGACTGAAGCGACTTAGCAGCAGCAGCAGCACCAGCAGGGCTGGAGTGTGGGGTGGGTGGAAAGAAATGGGGAATGACTACTAATTGATATGAAGTTTCCTTTGTGGTGATGAAAACTCTAAAATTGATTGCTGCTATGGTTGCACAACTCTATGACCATGATAAAAATCAGTGAATGGGTGAACTGTATATGTGAATTATGTCTCAGTGAAACTGCTGTAAAATGTAACAGATAAAAGACAAAGACTCAGAATGTAAGATATAGTGCACAATGCAATGAAGAAGTGAGTGTGAGAAATCCTTCTATGATAGCTAAGGAGCAGCCTGATAGAAGTTCGTACTTATTAGAACAAACAGGGTTACTGGAAAAACATTTTCAATAAGAAGACAAGTGTCATCATACAAACAGTACAATCTGTAAGTACAGTATCATATCCATAAAGTAAAGGCATTTATTTTTTCTGATAAAAAAGAACATGTGCATGCTAAATCGCTTCAGTTGTGTCCAACTCTGTGCAACCCCATGGACTGTAGCCCACCAGGCTCCTCTGTCCATGGAATCCTCCAGGTAAGAATACTGTAGTGGGTTGCCATGCCCTCCTCCAGGGAATCTTCCTAACCCAGGAATCGAACCAACGTCTCTTATGTCTCCTGCATTGGCAGGCGGGTTCTTTACCTCTACTACCAAGAAGCTACACACACCCCTCAAAAAAGAACAACGAAAAACAACTAGAAGAAATACATTTAAAAAATCATCACCCAAACATCATATGATATTTAGCAAATGACATCCAAGGAAAAGTACTGTCTGAAACACACAGCTGCAGCCCCACAGGTTGAGTAATTCAGGATTGAGGAGATGACTAAAGTCACTCAGAATTCAGAGGTAATTGCTATCTTTGAGCCAATAACAAGACAACTAGAAGCATTTTCTTTTGATGAATTTGTATTTTTCTTGAAAGTGATTTGTCACTTTGATAGCATATTTGTTTACAGAACAGTCTTTCCCTTTTAATCATTTATGGAAAATCATTCAAAAATATGTTTGCATCTTAAAATTTGCTTTTCTTTATAAAAAATAAAAGGGCTTACATAAAGGATATTTCCTTTTACTTGTGATTTTTTTTAGAAAAAACTGACTAAATTTTATCTTCTGGAAAATTTAAACTTATCCTCATGTAAAAGCAGGTAGCCTAAAAAATTGCCCTAATATCTTAATGATCTCATAATCACTTTTTAATTTATAATGAATTTTTAGGAACCAAAAGTTCTAGCTTTGTTCTAGTGTTAAAGAACGTTTAGCTGAACTGAAGCATTTTTTTAAAATTTCAACTCCATTTTTTTTCCATTAAACTGCTTTGGCTCAGTTGATCTTCTCCATTGTTTTCTTAGTTTCTGTTTCATTTATTTCTGCTCTGATCTTCATGACTTCTTTTCTTCTACCAGCTGGGTTTTGTTTCTTCTTTCTCTAGTTGCTTCAGGTAGGATGTTAGGTTGTTTGAGAATCTTGTTTGCCGAGATAAAGCTGTATTGATATAAACTTCCCTCCTAGAACAGCTCTTGCTGTGTCCCACAGGTTTTGGACCATTGTGTTTTTGTCTTCATTGGTCTCTAGGCATTTTTTAAATGTTTTCTTTGAATTCTTCAGTGATTCATTGATTGTTTAGTAGCAGATTGTTTAGCCTCCACGTGTTTGTGTTTTTCCAGTTTTTCTCCTTGTAGTTGATTTCTACTCTCACAGCATTGTGCTTGGAAAAGATGCTTGACATGATTCAATTTTCTTAAATTTACTGAGGCTTGCTTTGTCGCCCATCATGAGACCTATCCTGGAGAATATTTTTCACTTGCGCTTGAAAAGACTGCATATTCTGCTGCTTTTGGATGGAATGCTTCATAAATACCAATTAGGACAGCCCATCTAATGTGTCATCAGGTCTATATTTCCTTATCAATTTTCTCTTCAGATGTTCTGCCCATTGATGTAACTGGGCTGTTAAAGTCTCCCAGTATTATTGCATTACTGTCAATTTTCCCTCTTACATCTGTTAACATGTGCCTTATATATTGAGGCACTCTCAGGTTGGATATATTTTAAATTGTCATACTTCTTGGATTGATCCCTTGATCATTATGTAGTGTCCCCCTTTGTCTCTTGTGAAAGTGAAAGTGAAAGTGAAGTCGCTCAGTCGTGTCCGACTCTTTGCGACCCCATGGACCATAGCCCACCAGGCTCCTCCCTCCATGGGATTCTCCAGGCAAGAGTGCTGGAGTGGGGTGCCATTGCCTTCTTCAGGGGATCTTCCTGACCCAGGGATCAAACCCGGGACTTCTGCCTTGCAGGCAGACGCTTTAACCTCTGAGCCACCAGGGAAGCCCTGTCTCTTGTACCTGTCTTTATTTTAAAGCCTTATTTTTCTGATATGAGTATTCCTATTCTAGGTTTCTTTTGATATCCATGTGTATGGAATACCTTTTTTAATCCCATCAGTTTGTCTGTATGTGTCCCTAGATCTGAAGCGGGTCTCTTGTAGATAGCATATATATGGGTCTTGTTTTTGTATCCATTCAGCCAGTCTATGTCTTTTGTTTGGAGCATTTAATCTGTTTACATTTAAGGTAATTATTAATATATATATATCTATATATGTCCTTATTGCCACTTCAATTGTTTTGGATTTATTTTTGTAGGTCTTTTTCTTCCTTTTTCTTTTGTTTCCTTCTCGTGTGACTTAATGACTATCTTTTAGTGTGATGTTTAGATTCAATTTTCTTTTTTGTGAATATCAATTATAATTTGTGGTTATAGTTATCATCAGGTTTTGAAAATAAAAGCACAATTGTTTTAAGTTGCTTATCACTTAATTTTAAGTGCATTTCAAATATCCTGCACATTTTTACTCCCTTCCTCTCACAATTACTGGTTTAAATATCATATTTGTGTGTGGATGATTCCCTACCTTTAGAAAACATGAACAGACAATTACAAGTACTGAAATTCAGTTTGTGATCTGAAACTCCCAACAAACAAAAGAACAAGACCAGATGGCTTCACCAGTGAATTCTACCAAATATTTAATTCCTATTCTTCTGAAACTATTCCAAAAATTGCAGAGGAAGGAAAACATCTGAACTCATTCTATGAGGCCACCATCACCCTGGTACCAAAATGAAAGATATCACACACAAAAAAAGAAAATTGTAGGTTAATATCACTACTGAATATAAATGTAAAACTGCTCAACAAATGCTAGCAAACTGAATTCAACAGCACCTTTAAAAAGATCATACATGACGGTAAGTGAAATATATCTCAGGGATGCAAGGATTTTTCAATATTTTCAAATTATTCAAATCAATCAGTGTGATAACAAACTGAAGAATAAAAACCATATAATCATCTCAATAGATGCAGAAAATGCTTTTGATAAAATTTATCATCCATTTATGATAAAAACTCTCTAGAAAGTGGGTATATAGGAAACATAGCACAATATAATAAAGGTCATACATGACAAACCCACAGCTACCATCATATTCAATGCTGAAAAGCTGAAAGTGTTTACTCTAAAATCAGGAATAACACATGGATGTCCACTTTCACCATTTTTATTCAACCTCATTTTGGAAGTCCTAGACAGAACAATCAGAAGTAAAAGAAGTAAAAGGAACCCAAATTGGAAGACAAGTAAAATTGTCACTGTTTGTAGATAACATGAAACTATACACAGAAAATCCTAAAGACACTATCAGAAAACTACTAGAGCTCATCAATGAATTAGACAAAGTTGCAGGATATAAAATTAATAAACAGAAGTGGATACATTTATGTACAATAATAATGTAAAATCAGAAAGAGAAGTTAAGAATAAATCCCATTCCCAAAAAGAATAAAATATGTAGGAATAACCCTACCTAAGGTGGCAAAAGAACTGTATCCTGAAAACTATAAGATGATGAAAAATCAAAGATAATATAAACAGATGGAAAGATATAGCATCTGGGAAATTTTTAAAAGCCTTACAATTCAAGGCACAGCCAAGGAAGGAAAAGTAATAAATTGCTCAACATAAAAAATGTATTTTTATGTAAAGACATACCTCAGAGATACTGCAAGTTCAGTTCCAGACTACTGCAATAAAGCAAATATAAGAATAAAGTAAGTCACAGGAATTTTTTGGTTTCACAATGTATATATGTTATGTTTACAGTATGCTATATTCTATCGTGTGCCATAGCATTTTGTCTTAAAAATGTACATTACTTAATTAAAAAATACTTCATTGCTAAAAAGTTCTAACCATCATCTGACAATGTAGGGGTTCCACAAACCCTCAATTTGTAAAATATACAATATCTATGCAGCACAAGAAAGCAAAGTGCTGTAAAACAATGTATGTCTGCAAATGCGAAATGACGATGTTAGGATTGGTAAAAGACAAAAAGAAAACAAAAGGGCATACTTATCTAACATACAATGGAGTTATTTTTTCCCTTACAAAGCAGAAATGTTAATAAAATAAAGGGGCAAAAATTGTAAATAAGAAATTCACAAAAGAAGAATAACGAAGGAACAATAAAATAGTCACTCTCACTAGTAATCAAAGAATGCAAGTAGTGTTAACCACTCAGTCGTCTCCAACTCTTTGTGACCCAGTGGACTGTGGCTTATCAGCCTCCTCTCTCTGTGGAATTCTCCAGGCAAGAGTACTGGAGTGGGTTGCCACTCCCTTCTCAAGGGGATCTTTCCAACCCAGGGGTCGAATACAAGTCTTCTGTACTGCAGGCAGATTCTTTACTGTCTGAACCACCAGGGAAGTGCACCACAAAAGGGACAAGAAATAGTCACTCTCACTAGTAATCAAAGAAGGCAAACTGAAGCACAAATGAGAACTATTTTTCTGAGCAAAGGAAAGATATTTTTAAAAATTAGTTTATTTTAATTGGATGATAATTACAATATTGTGATGGTTTTTGTCATACATCAACATGAATAAAAGTTTTATATGTATAATGTAACAGTATATAACACTTTGTATATTAGAAGGCCATGAATTTGCTGAAAGAAAAGATTTTTGTACAAAGGTAGAAAATGAAAAGCCTTCATCCTTTTTTCTAAATCACAAATTCTTTTTAGAATAATTTCTGGGAATGTAAGGTATGGTATGATTATAATTAATAATACTCTATTATCTACTTGAAAATTGCCGTGAATAGATCTTAAATGCTCTCACTGCAAAAAAGAAATGATAACTGTGTGATATGATGAAGGTGTTAGCTGACATGGTAGTAGTCATTTTGCAATATATAAGTGTATGAAATCAATATGTATTTACCTTAAACTTATACACATGTTATATATCAATTACAACCTCAATAAAGCTAAAGAATAAATCACCTTTTTAGTTAGGTACTTTCTCTCATATATCCTTGAAAAACTCTCCATAACCATGGTCACTGAACTTAAAAATCTGACATAGAGGTTAGCAACTAAATAGTTAATATTTATCTGAATGAATTCATGAAATATTCATTTAATGAAACACTAGTTTTCTCAGATTTCTTTTTTCTGCATAGCCAAGTCTTCACCCACAGAAATTCCCATGAAGCTGCTGATCTTGCAGAAGTGGTGGGTGGAGCTCTTTTTGTCAGCCTACAAGGCCCCTAAGAATCAAGGCCTCATTGTGTCCATGCCAGGAAGCAGTAGCAATTCTACAGGCAAGCAGGTCTCAGCAAGCCCAGCCATAGGAGACCCATTCAGGTCTGCTATGCATAGACTCAGTTGTTGACACATAAGTCACCCATGACTTATTCAAAAATAATGTTCAAAGATTTTCCATTTTTACATTCTAACAAAAAATACATTGGAAGCTAAATTCAGGCTCCTATATTATAACTGACTTGTGTTGGCCAGCTTATATTTTAAGTCTGACAGGTTTCCATTTGTTAAGGAATGAAGCTGTATTTGTTTAGGGGCCTGGTACTCTAAACAGAATTGCCCCAGAGACTGCTACTAAAACATCTAAGAAATTAATATTTAATAAGAGAATTTATTAAGCACATACCAAATTCCAGATATTATTCGAAGTACTCTAGGTGTTTTAATTCATTTAATGCAATGAAAACATTTTACAGATGGGGAAAATAAGTCTCACACAAAAGGTGATGGACTTGCCCAGGGACACACAACGAAAAATGGCAAGACCAGAATTTGAACTCTGGTGACAGGGTGCTAAGATTCTGTTCCTAACTACCAGGATATTTGACAAAGAAAAAAAAGAGACTGAATATAGAAGAATGAGCTTCCCAGGTGGCTCAGAGGTAAAGAACCAGCCAACACAGGAGATGCAGGAGACACAGGCTCGATCCCTGGGTCGAGAGGATCCCTGGGTTGGAAGAATCCCCTGGAGGAGGATATGGCAACCAACTCCAGCATTCTTGCCTGGAAAATCACTTGAACAGAGGAACCTTGGCCTACAGTTCATGGAGTCACAAAGAGTTGGACATGACTGAGCAACTGAGCACGTACACACACATAGAAGAATAGTTGGCTACTTTTCTGATTATAAACTGTTCGAGCAAATATAGAGCTGAAAATGCATGATGTGTCTAAAGAAAGAAAATCACTACCCCAGAACATAAAGGGGAACAAAAGTTTTCAAAAGCAGGTAGCTCTGCCTGGATGCTGGGTTAAACACAGAATCGTGGTGGCCAACCATTTGGATCTTTTAATATATACCAAGCCAACTTACCAAAACTCATCACCACAGTCATATTAACTTACATTTCATAATTTAGTAAAAGGTGAAGTTAGACCATGAAGAGCAATTATCAGCTCAACGTGCTGATGTGTTCTCTGACAAAGGATCAACTAGACAGATCCATTCCCAATCTTTCGTATTGATGCTGGTAATCAAATCATGGCACTTTGACCAAAGTGCCAAATGCTTCTTTTTCTGTGCTTTTTTTTTTTTTTAAGGTAATTATGTTAGAAGTGGGGCTTCCCAGGTGGAGCTAGTGGTAAAGAATCTGCCTGCCAATGCAAGAGACACAAGATATGGGGTATGATTCTGGGGTCAGGAAGATTCCCTGGGGGAGAAAATGACAACCCACTCCAGTATCCTTGCCTGAAAACTCCCATGGACAGAGGAGCCTGGTGGGCTATAGCTGATAGGGTCATAAAGAGTCAGACATGACTTAGAACACACGTACACGTTAGAAGTAAAATAGACCAATTTTACTTTTATCTTTTATCATCATATCTCCTTTTCTTGTGATAAGAAGGTCATGAGTAGAGAGACTGCTAGGAAAGTGTAGCCCAGGATTTTGAAAACTCTAATACAAGACAGAGTCTTACTTAGATTGACTGGAATGTCAACATAGTAGCGATCAAGTGTGCTCTTGAGTTTTTAGAAAGATTCTGGTGCTTTGGTAATTAGATTCTATTAGTTTAGCTGTAGGAAGAACTTGGCACATGCCCAAATTTTGTTTGTTTGACTAGATTTCTTTAGTAAGGAAAAGTAATCCTTTCTTTATCCTTATTTCTTCATTCAATTATTTATACCATCACAAATTTATATTTAATTATTCTTTCCTGATTCTGAAATCAACCACTTCAAGTAGCCCTGGTTACTTTTATTTGAGATGATATTTGGAAACCAAGGTATGGAGCATTGATATTTTAATTTTATTTTTTAACCTGTGTCTTTTAGAAACTGGGTTAAATTCTACTGCATTTTGTTATGAAGACTGATATATTTAGAGTAATTTCTATCATCTTGCTAAAAGAAAAGTTTCTGTTTAAGATGCATTTTCTTTCCCTTTTTTACATCTTTCCTGCCTGCCTGCTATTAACCTTATGGAATTTACTTTACTCTCTTTTTTCCTTCTGCTGACTTGGAAGGTGAGAGTGTATTACATATTTAGTTATGACCATTAAATTTTTAATACAGGTATTTATCTAAACATTTTTCTAGCAAAGTAAACTATTTTTAGCCCTCTCCTATACATGGCATCTCAGCCCATACTCTTGCCTGGAAAATCCCATGGAAAGTCCATGGGCCTGGTAGGCTGCAGTCCAAGGAGTTGCAAAGGGTTGGACACGACTTAGCAGCAGCAGCATACAGGCATCTATCCACAGCATCTATACCCTGAATTCTCTTCATCTTTAATAACTGTTCTCTCTAATTTTATTTCAACATTTAAAAAACTTTTTGCCATGCCTGCACGCTTAGTCGTATCTGACTCTTCGCTCACCTTTGAACTGTAGCCCACCAGGCTCCTCTGTCCATACAGTTTTCCAGGCAAGAATATTGGAGGGGGTTGCCATTTCCTTCTCCAGGGGATCTTCCTGAGCCAGGAATCAAACCCTTCTTCTGAGTCTCCTCCATGGCAGGCAGATTCTTTACCCACTGAGCTATTGGGAAGGCCTCCCCCAGTTAAAAAAACAAAACAAAACACTTTTTATTTGAGTATATATATCACATATGTACAACTGGATTAATTTTCATAAAACAAATAATTAAAAATACTGTATAAAATGCATGCCGATCAAGAAACAATATTATCAGCACTCAAGTCCTCATTAATTCACTCACCCTGGAATCACAGTCTCCCACAAAGCTCTTCCTTTGGTAATCATTACTTGACTTTTAGCAGCATAGATTTGTTTACCTTATTTTTGACTTCTTATAGCATTTACTCTTTCATTTTTAGCTTCTTTCACTCTGTATCATTTTTGTGAGATTATATTTTTGCATGTAATAAATAGTTAAGTCTTACTAGTATATACTGTTTTGTTGAGTGAATATAAAACTTACTTATATATTCTCCTGTTTATAGGCATCTAAAAGGCTTCCATCTTCTGCTGCCCTTGGTTCACATGTATAGATAGAAGTCTGAAACCTGCGTGACTTTTCCTCCCATTTTGGTGATCTGTGACTTCTGTCTCAATGCTTTTAGAATTATTGGATTTTGAATTTCAAAGTGTCATAAGGAATTGTTGATAGCATTCTAATAACTTTACCTAATAAAGTAATTCTTTTTATATTGCACAGTTTCTTTTAATTCAATTACAGGTTTTTTTTTCTTTCATATTTCTAATTTTTTTAATATTTCATTCACACTCATTATTAAAATGCAAGATCTCTGGTTTTGCATCTTATATCTATTACCTACTCCTTTATTATTTCCAACTTTCTGCCTCTTCCCTCTTCATGCTTTAGAATTTCTTCCCATTCATCTTCCAGGCTACAGATTTGTCTATCTGCACTGTTGATTCTTTTCTCTATATCTATATCTCTGTCTCTTTGACCTATACTACCATTTAAAAATTTGAAAAATTTTAAAATTTGTTTTTATAGCAAATCTGGTACTTTTTAATTTCCAGTCTCTTTATTTCATTTTTTATCTTTTTTCCTTCATTTGTGTTTTTCTCTTTTTTCTATTATTCCTTTAAAGTGAAAATATTTGTTATCTACTTTCTTTCTATTTCCTAGAATAAGTATTTTCTAAAACAATGTTCTTTCTTGGAATGTAGTATTTATTTTCCTATTTTATTACAGAATTTTTCAGAAGTCTTGTTTATTCCTTTGCTTGAGTTAAAGAGACAGGCTATCTCTGTCATTTTTAAACAAATGAACAATAAATAATATAGATGGAGTCCTGCATTTTCTCTTGTTGTACTCAATTTCCTGTCTCGCCTTTGAATCTAGTCTGAATGCCTGGCTGAACAAACTAATGTAATCTGTTCAGTCATTTAAGTTATCCAGAAGCCTTTGGTTGAGAATAGTTGGGATTATGAGCCATTATGCGATTGCTTAAAAAACTGGAAATTGAACTGCCTTGTGACCCAGCAGTCCCACTGCTGGGCATACACACTGAGGAAACCAGAACTGAGACACGTGTACCCAAATGTTCATTGCGGCACTGTTTATAACAGCCAGGACATGAAGCAACCTAGATGCCCATCAGCAGATGAATGGATAAGAAAGCTGTGGTACATATACACAATGGAGTATTACTCAGCCATTAAAAAGAATACATTTGAATCCGTTCTAATGAGGTGGATGAAGCTGGAGCCAATTATACAGAGTGAAGTAAGCCAGAAAGAAAAACACCAATACAGTATACTAACACATATATATGGAATTTAGAAAGATGGTAATGATAACCCTGTATGCAAGACAGCAAAAGAGACACAGATGTATAAAACAGCCTTTTGGACTCTGTGGGAGAGGGAGAGGGTGGGATGATTTGGGAGAATGGCATTGAAACATGTATATTATCATGTAAGAAACGAATTGCCAGTCTAGGTTTGATACAGGATACAGGATGCTGGGGGATGGTGCACTGGGATGACCCAGAGAGATAATATGGGAAGAGAGGTGGGAGGGGGGTTCAGGATTGGGAACTCATGTACACCCGTGACAGACTCCTGTCAATGTATGGCAAAACCAATACAGTATTGTAAAGTAAAATAAAAATAAAAATAAATAAAAGCAATAAATAAATAAATAAAATGTTTGATTGTGAAGTTTTTCTACATGTGATTGAAACTAGTTCATCAAGTTCTAGTTCCACTGAGTTGGAAGAAGACTCTTTTATTCAGTAGACACTAGTTACCAGTCATACTGGATCAAATTCAACATCAAGAAATTCCCACTACTGTATCCTTTTTGTTTGGTGAAAGGGAGTATTTTTTTCTTTTCTTCATCACCAGCATCTTCCCTTCACATATTACCATTCACTTAATATGTGGCAATAGAAATAGTTCCAAGTGAAGTGAGCTCCATTTCCTCAATAATCCACCTTCTAGACACTACTTCTCCAGGTTATCATTGTTAATACACTTCTGAGTCAAAGAATTCCCAGAGAAAACATCCTTTGCTTTCTTTAAGGGATCTATGATTTCAAAACACAGCACAAAGATGGGTGCCAACTACAATAGTTCCTCCCAATTCTTTCAGTCTTACCCTTTCAAACTAAAGAATGTTTAGAAGAATTCTCCAGAATGATCTATTCTTACTCGTCACAGTTCAAACTCCCCCATCATTTTCTCAGTTCTATGGTAACTCACTGAATCATTCTCTGTTTGGATTCAAAGTCAGTTTTTATTCTGTTAGAAATTTTAGAGTGCCAGATTGACACCATTACAAAGATTAAATGCTGGTGTAAGTTTATTATATATTTCCCTCTCTGTAGTCTTTGAGTTGGTTTTGATGATTAGAAGGGAAGGAATGTTAAAACTGCTCTTACTTCTATCTTCTACTGAGCACTTGTATTTTCAGTATTAGACATTGTATATCTTTCCTTTTCCTTTTTATCTTAATGAATCCTGTATGGACCTAAGGCTTTTAGGGTATAATAATCTGGGACAATTCACCACTTTCTTTATCTGTTTAATAAATGTGGCCTTTCGTAAATTAAATTTAATACATATGGAGCTTAACTGTGGTTATGGCAACATACTTCCCAATTTGCTCACTTTTTTCTTTTCCTCTTTTGATTTTTAATGAGGCAATTATGTTCTTTTTCACATATGCAGAATTCTTCTGTTGGGAATAATATTGCGACTTACTTTGCCAACAAAATTTCTGTTGCAGCAATATGGCAAGAAGTAAAGTGTTTTTTTCCCATAGGAATTCAGTTTTAGTTCATTTCTCTAAGGTTTCCACTGCATATATTGAATACACTTCAATCTATAAATAAGAAATCTTCTGAAACCCAGTGGCAAAAGATAATGAGAGCTACTTTAACAGAGCTTGCATATAATCACTTTGCTTTAAAGCTTCCTTTGCATGATAGAGTGGTGTGGGGCTGGGAGAAATGTGCATGTAAATTATTAAAAATAGCATTCTTGATCTACAAACCTCTTGTTTCCACCCCTTTTACTTTCTTTCAAGATCTAATATGAATCAAGCTCTCAATGCTCAACATCTTAAAAAAAGGAAAAACGGTGTAGAAGCAGTGGGGCTGCTCTGCAGTGGGTCCCTCGCAAGGGCATCATCTGTTTGAATTATCGCATCTCTTACAAGAATCTGTGGATACGGTCTGATGAAAAAGGTGATATGGATCTAGTTCCACCCTTGCCTTTAACTAGTGGTGTGGCCTTGAGGGAGTCGCTTTACTTCTCTCCAGGCATCTGCTTTTCAATCTGTAAAATAAGGGGGTAACATTAGAGGTCCCCAAGCCTCCTTCCTGTTCTACACAAAGAGCCTCAGGTGTGCAATTACAAATGAGGGGTCTGCTAAAGCTCCTGAGTGTGAACAAAAATAGTCAAGCAGGCAGAAACATAGGAATAGTTTCAGGACCCCCTAGGATATTCTTAGATATTGTTCAATTAAATATTGTGGGGAAACACTTTGATCACTATGCAAATCACTAGCATCTCATTTTAGAATTGGTCTGACAATTTAAATTGTGTCACCAATGCTGTTGCCTTAGACTCATAGCAGACAGCTCTCATCATGTCTGAGCATCAGACATGAAGAGCCTGTTCCTGCCACTCCCTCTTGGTAGAGCATTCCAGAAACTGGCCCCAGTCAGTGAGGGTCAACACATGAGATGTCACTGCTCTGCCATCCTAAACCCTAATGTGTTACTCAACAGCCACAGTAAGTTCCATTTCAGAAACCTGACAGAACCTGTAGCATTCTACACTGCTTGCCAGCTATTTACTGAGAAATGCCCTGTCATCTTCCTTGAAGAATCTGCACAACGGAACACATTTTGAGAAACCTCTGGGAGGCAATTTCTATGAAATATTCTTGGCTTAGTTTTAGTTATGATAGATCCACTCTAAGAATATGATATTAATTCCTTTTTATGTGGATTAAGCTTGAAAAAAGTGAGCAAAGAGCTTGAGAATCTTGCCCTCTGGTAAAATGGCTGCTGGAAATTTTCCACAGCAGTTTCCTAACCTGGAGCATCTCATTACAGAGAGGACATAGAGAATGACCTAATTTCAGGACTCAGTAGCTTACTCTCAGTAAGGTACATTACTATATCCTTGGAGAAAAATGCATTTTTAATTGTAATTTTCCTTTTATATAACAAATATTCCATGTCAAAAACTAAAGGAGACAGGGAGGGAGGGAGGAAGGGGGAGGGAAAGACAGAGAGAAATCTAAACAGAAAGTTAAAATTGCCTGTTATCCCACTCTCTTTGAAACACTGCCATTAAAGCTATTTTTATGTAGATTTTTAATACAAATTGATAATCAGAATATATAACTATTTAATATGTGCTAAAAAGGCCTATTGTTTTAGCATTTCCCTGCCCTCAAGCACATTCCACCTGCTGGCTAAAGTTCTTTGAAGTTTGAGAAGACTCTTCCTTACCTAATTGAATCCCTCAAACCATAATACGGAGACAGGGCATTAAACACAACACAGAGTTTAACACTCAGGTTTGTGTTCTTTGGATTTTCCATTAGAAACAAAGATATATTCTTATTGGGAATGAGACCAGAAACTCGAATTAGAACTAAGGAAACATCCAGATTCATCAGTCTCCAGTTTCCCTTTTTGAGTCTCTTTCCTCCTTAACCCATCTCTTCAAACAGGATGAGCACTATTTCAGTATTTCTCTGAAGCAGAATTATGTCATCACCTGGAGCCAAGTGACAATGACCTGGTGTTTAAATCAGCTTTGTTATAACACTAAGCATGGAAGTGGAAGAGAAAGAAGAAATGGACTGCATTTCATTATGTTTCCTAGTGCTGTTTAGCCCACTGGCCCACCTGCAGGAAGGATGGGACTTTAGAAATTACGCTTGTTTCTGTTAAGCAACTGTTCTAACTCATCAGTGGAGAAACACTTGGAAAGGTTCTCCTTCCCTTAGGAATGTTGGCCAGTTCTGTCTCCTTCCCTCCACACAGTACAAAGTGTGAACTGCCCATCAGCTAGGCTTTTAAGGATCCATGTGATTTCTGAGGAGTGGCAATGTTCCCTTTATGCTAAGGATTGGAAATCATGTGACTCGTATTCAAAGAGAACCCAGAGGGGACTCCTCTTTTAGGAAAATATAAGCATCAGTAAAGAAGGAGAAACAGAGTAAGTAAGCATCCACAGACAGATGAACACAGGAAGCCAGGACACATGTCCCACGTGAATGGTCAGCAGACAGCAGCAAGAGGCTTGTTCCCCTGCTAAAAACCAAGCGACAAGGAGAAGAGGAGGACAGTTTTGGCAATGTTTCCATGAGAGCATGTGAAACCCCAAAACACCAGACCCAAACGAAAGAACTGCCAAACCCTTGAGAAAACCATAATTAGAGGGACTCCTAAAACTTTCAGCAGAGCAAAAAAAAAAAAAAGGAGGGGGCATTAAACCCACCAATTTTATTAAATAAGCTGTTCATCTTATGGACAATGGCTCATAATTGTCTCCTATTATTTGGGAATCAAGGATGGATCCTGGTAGCGACCCAGTTAAAACTGAGGAGAAGGAAGATTAAGTTGTTGTATCTGGTTTATCTTTTTTCTTAAGTGAGCAATGAAACAACTGCGAGGCATATACTGCATACTTCATTCCTTGAATCAACACGGGAGCCACGCCAAATGTCAGATTAAATATTCCACAGCTGAAGTGTTTGCATAACTTTTTGGTGGCTACCATTTAAAGAAAGAAAAACAGTGATGGGCCTTTAAAAAAAAAATATTCCCTTAACTTGACATGCTCACAGTGCCCTGCCAGCAATTGCTCTCAACTTGGAAGGCGAGGCCATGCATATCTTGTCCCTGGAGCGACAGTGCCAGCTGGCAAGCGCGTCCCTGTGTTTCCATTCACCCTAGGAGCATGAAGCCCCACTGTGCGCCCTGAAGGCCACAGCTGCACTGCTGTATTGTTTAACCATCTCTGCTTTGGCCCAGAAGCAAGTCATCTCAAGAAGGAATTTCCTGGTTTCTGAAGTGTCTGTCAAGTTTCAACAATGAGCTTGCAATGGCTGTGTGCATTTTCAGTTTGGGTTGGCTCTGTGGGTTTGCCCAGGAAATTGAAGACAGGTCTCTTTTTGAAACAAAATAATAAGTCTGAACAAATCAGCTTTATTGTTGTTGCTCTGATGTGGCTCGGATTAATTTTAGCTCTATGTTTCTAAAGGGTTGCTCAAGAAATGATTCTCTTCAATCTCAGGTTGTTTGAGGGAAGAGAGGGAACTGACATTTTGAAGTGCCTACTAAGTGTTAGGTGCTTTGGATGTATGAGCTCAATGACTCTTCCTAACCATCAAAGGTAGTTGTTTCTCTGTTCATTTTACCAATGGGGAAATGGAGACACTGAGAAGGTAATTCCCTTGCCGAAGGCCATGTAGTTAAGAGCGCAGGCTGTGAGGTCCAATGGCTTTGTTTCATCCCAGACCTGCTACTTACTCTCTGCGACCTAGAGCTAGTCACCTCACCTCTCTGCTCCAACATTATCCTCTGGAAAATAACAATAGGTATTTTCCATCAAGGACTAAATAACGTGTGTAAAGTGATCAGTACCTGAGCTGGTCAGTACATTCAGCCCTTGTTACCTGACAGTGCAGGGATTTCAGCCCAGTGCAGCTCCCTTCTACATCGGAGCTAATGCCACCATGTCACCAGTTTGACCAGTGCCAAACTTATCCATGGGGAAGTCTAAGTCAACACTGGTATTCAAGCTCCAAAGCTGAAGGCAGATTTAATATCCTTGCTTTAAATTTATTTTCTCTATTGAAGCAAATAAGATCTGCAGCTCTGGCTCCAGCTCCTATGAAGGAAGCGCTTTCTGATAAGGGACAAGAGAGGAGAAACGATGGATGGTAGAGGGGGTGGGGGGTTCTGTTGTCTTGTCGTCCAGGTCAAGGCCTTGGATTCAGAAGCAAAACCTGAAAAATTACTGTGTGATGTGTTTTCTCATGACAGCTGATGTCTATTTTATTCACTGCAGTCAAAAGCAGAGCTGAACTGGTAGTCCTAACTGATATCAACCATCACAATGCCTGTCAGCCTGGTGCTCAAGCCACATCTGGGTGCTTCCTGGGTGCCAGGCTCTGTGCTGGGCCCTGAAATGGAAATATGGGTAAGACATAGTCCCTGACCTTGAGGAGCTCAAAAAATGATCCAATGAGCCCAAACAACAAAGGGATCTGGCTCTCCAATGAGACTGTTTAAATTCTAGATCCTTTGAAATCCATTTGAAGGGAAACACGTATTTCATTAGTTGTCTTGTAACCAGGGATTTCTGGTGCTTTGTGAAGAGGCTTAAGTAACTTTCTTTAATAATCCTCAGTGAGAAAGCAAAAATCCACAAATAGGAGGGAGGGCCATAATGCTACCAACCCAGTTAATCACTCGGAAGTTTTTCCAGTCTTGCAAGGATTTCTTGGGCTTCAGTTGTCCCTATAACTACCTGCAGGGACTTGAAATCAGAATACCTGAATATAAGTTCCGGTCTTCCCTATTTACAAGCTGTATGATTTTAGCCAAAATCATTCAACTTATCTGAGTCATATTTTTTTAATCTGCAAAATGGAGAAGATAAATAATATTCAGGCTACAGATTTATTATCAAAGAGCAAATAGATTAATGTCTTTGAAAGCCCTTTTTAAGCAGTGAAGACTTGTAAATACTTATTCTTGTTACTCCCACTCATACTTTCACTTCCATTCATTTTAGAAACATTCTGTATTGTATGACTTTTAGATTGCAAGTTTTTTGCTTTGTAATCCAATGTCTGTGAATATTTCAATAAAGAGAGGGTTGAAAAGAAAGCATCAGTGAGCAATTTTTCAATACCACTTCCATGAGGGACAATGGGTAAAAATAAGACATCTCTCACTATTTTATTTGTAAACAACGATTTGTGAATTATTTACTTTATGTCATCTATTGTGCTAAATACTGTGTGTATGTGTGTGTAAAGTCCCACAACAGTATCATTCTCACAATAGACTCATTAGAATATGATTATTTCCATTTTATAAATAAAGAAACAAAAGCCTAAGCAATAACCTTAAGGTCAGAAATCTAGTAACCAGTTGAACTTGGTATGTGAGCTTATATCTTCCTAACTCCAAAGTACAGGTTTTTAACCACAATTTATCCTGTGTCTGAAGATGATGATAATAATAATATGAATGGGAAAGGGATGATTAATAACCATGTCTATTTCTTACATTTATAGGAAACTGAAATAAGATCACTTATGAATCTTTGAAGGTTGGATAATAATTATAGTATGTACCTATGGATAGAAATTTATGAGTTATGATCTAAGGAAAAGATGAATGAAAATTATAAAATATTATGTACATATGTGGTGCTTTTATACAAACCTCTTCTTTAATTGGACCTCTGTTTTCCCTGAACTGATCTCAAGGGTCTTATATCATTATGAATTCCTAGCTAGAAATAATCTCATCAAATCTGAATTCTCAGATCCTGTTAGAAGAATGTTCTTTTAAGACTAACACTCCTGCTTCTATACCTTTGCACTTGCTTTTCCCACTGCCTGGAACATTCTCCATCAAGAAATCTGTCCAGCTCACCTGCTCACTTCATGGAAGTGTCTGTTCAAATGTCCTTTATCAAACTGAGCCTCCAGTTACGTGACTTGACTAGGTCTTCTCTCATAAGATTGTACAAAATAGCCAAATCCCCCTCACGGCTATTTACCCATTGCCTTATTTTCCATGTCTTCAAAGCACTTCTCACCACTGAATATATTATTAAGTATGTGTACATTTGTTTACTGACTGGTCCCATGGCTCAGACAGAAACTCTGTAAGAACAGGAAATTTTTGTTTGTTTGTTTATTGCTTCCCCAGATCTAGACTAGCACTTGGCACAGAGTAGGTGCTGAATACATTTGCTAAATGAATGAAGAAGGATGAACAGGGCCCTTTCTCTTTTGTATCATAATTAGTTATACGCAAGTCTTACCTCACCTAGGAAACTGAAGTTTTTGAGGTCAAGGTCTGTGCCTGGTTCATTTTTACATCTCTCTAGTTCCTAATACAATATACATAATTTGCTTAGTGATTGCAAATTTGCAGAGACATTATATATATTTCATTTGTGATCTAAGGACTCCATAACATGTTTTGGTATTTTTATCCCCATCTGCCTTCCTTGGCCTGCTATGACAAAATACCACAGACGGGTGACTAAAACCATGTACATTTATATCTCATGGTTCTGGGGGCTGGAAAGTCCAAGAATAAGGTATCAGCTGATTTAGTTTCTGCTTACACCCCTTTTCCTGGTTTACAGACAGTCACCTTGTCTTACATGGTGGAGAGAGAGAGAAGAACAAGCTCTAGTCTCTTCTTGTAATCCCACTAATCCCATTCAGGAGAGCCCATCCTCACTACCTCATCTAAACTTATCTACCCAAATCCCCACCTCCAAACACCTCACATGGGGGTTAGAGCTTCAACATACAAATTTTAGGGGGATATCAACATTTGGTCTAACAGATCATCTTACAGATAAGAAACTATAAGTCTGAGAAATACATTATTTTTCCTAAGTCAGAGATAATGCATAGGTCAGATCTCAAGCCCAGTTCTTTCCTCCACAAGCCTAAGACTCTCTCTTTGAAGAATCCCTGCCTCACCCTGTGTTAGACTGATTAACAACTACTGAAAAGGAAGTAATAAGTGGATACTGAAGCAGTGCTCCCTTGCAGGTAGGAAGGAGGGATGTATGTGTTCAGTTGCGTCTAGCTGTCTGCAGCCCCCATGGACTGTAGCCCACAGGGCTCCTCTATCCATGGAATTTTCCAGGCAAGTGTTCTAGAGTGGGTTGGCATTTCCTTCTCCGGGAGATTTTCTCACCAAGGATCAAACCCAGGTCTTCTACATCTCCTGCATTGCAGCAGATACTTTACCTGATACTTCACCTCTGCTGTCATTTGGTAGAAACTGTAAAAATCTTTCATACAGTCAATGTAAAGGAAGATTCTTAGCTTCAGGCTTTCTTGAATACTATTTTTTAATCAAGCATTGTTTTAACACTTTATTTTGTAATCAGAAATCTATCCTTACACTGTTATACCCTCTTCCTTCAGGTTTGAGAAATAGAGGCTCTGAGAGGGTGAATAATTTGAACAGGCCACATAGCAACTAAGCTGAGAGAGACAGGATCTGAACTCATGCCAAGCTATCTCTTTTTATACCTGAAGAAAGCTCAGTTCTTAATATGGTCACTGAGAAAACATTGTGTGTCCTATTTGGCCTGCTTTTTCCAGTGGGCATGGTTTAGAATAGAGCTCTCTTCTCCAATAGAAGTTGAAAAGATATAAGTCTCTGAAAACATAAAGCTTTGGTTACTAATTATTCTTTCCTAAGTATATATGTGTATGTGTATGTATATGTATATACATATACACACACATACATATATATTTGGGGGACATACTTAAAGGATATGAATTTTTTCCCTGGATTCGATGAGCTCTTTAATCCCCAAATATTTGTGTAATCCGTCACTAAGCCCCAGAATTCCTGGAACCCTTATATAAAATCAACCCAGATTCCAAACTTAATGAGATTTATCCACCACTAATCTCCATATCTATTTTTAACAGAAATATCTTACTTATTTTCAAGATAGAACATGTCTCTATAACATGCCATTGCAGCAAATTCTACATTCTTGCAGATCAGAATATAAAACAGAGTACAGGGCTAGATCTCAACCCAAAGAAAGCTTTATCTTTTATATTTTAGGTTGAACTACAGATAGAAGGAAGAACTGTGAGGTTTAGACACTAAACGGACTAGTTTAAATTCAAAGCTACATTTACATGTTTCCTTGTGAATGCCTGATATGCTCCATAATTTGTAATTTTAATCTCTGTTTTAACCAATCATGGGCCAGAAAAAAACAAACCAAAATCCAAAACCTGCTTTGTTTGATGCCAATAATAAATGTGGGACATTCTTTCAATTCATATGGTAAGCTGCCTTTTCATGGTACCCACTAAACATGAAAAATTGCATGTACCGAGTATGACCTAAGCTAAGACACTTCAGAGTAGTCACTTCTGAAGGCCTCCATCTCTGAAGTCAACAATTTCAATCCTTCTTTGGAACTCTTCAGTGGATGTGGATTCATCTTCTAAAATTAACTTGGAAAGAGAAAAGAGAAATGCTTGGAAAACAAAACTAAGATGCCCATGCTACTTTCTGCAGCTACAATTGAATAATTTAGCCTGATTAAGAGAATGCTAAGGGCCATTAAATCTCTAATATTCTCAGATGATCTGATTTTCTCCATATAATACACTGTACCACCAATCTCAATCTTATTTTCTTTCTTTTCAGAAATCCAAATGTTTTGACATGGAGTAGGTTGTTTAATATGATTTCCCAGTGAGTAAAATAAAATGACCTTTCTGAGGTTTGAAACTGATTCACAACAAATCAGTGCTAGAACAGTTATTTTCTTCTTTGGCCTCTTATTCTGGATTCACAAGCCACAAAACCCATGACTGCTGGAAGCCAGCATGAGGAATCCCACCCGTGACAAGGTCATGCGGCAGAGATTTGATGGGCAAGGTCAAGTCAGATTTCAGGTTTTCCCCCTGGCATTTCCTGAGCATGTACTCCCAAAATAAGAATCTGCCTGCTTTTCCACTCTTCTGACATTCTCTGGAAAAAGTTAACTCAGGGCTTCAGTCTTCTGCATTTGAAAGAGTGTTTCAATCCAAAAACTCCTCTGATGGCTTTCTAGCCTGCCTGCAGGACTCGTACAGCTGCACATGTGATTGTTTGCGGCCTGCCAACCAAGGGAGGCTCAGGAAGCTTAAAACATCCTAGGAATATAGGGGCTTCCGAGGAGTCAAAATCATTAGAATAGGACTGATTAAGCATTTCATTTGTTGAGCCAATACTTGCTGCCAAATTTTGCTATCTTTTATTTAGATATAGTTGGTATATAGAAAAACAGGTAGTAGACCTGGTATTAGCAATATTAGATCTTTGAGTTAAGTACTTTCTTTGTTATAACCCACAGCACCTTTGTTCTACAGGAATGTAACTTTATTTAGTATTTGACGGTAATGCAGAGTAAAGAAAAAACACTTCTAGGGAAAAGGAGTTTTCTGGTTGATAGACAATTATCCAGGAAGAGAGCCATAAAAATGTTAACAGGCCTCTTGGCCAGAAGATAATGTAAACCACCTGAGACCTTTTGTATACGGGAGGGTATGCAAAAAGAGACCTGGTTTTGGGGCTGCTAACGCTGCATAATTTTGTATCACCCATTGATCTCTATGTGCAATCAAAAAGGTATAAAAGGCCTTTCTAGACAATAGAGGAGGGCCTAGTCATTGGAAGGACTGGTTTCCCCCTTCTCTTCTTTACTCTACTGTTAATTTCAGGCTGAATTCCCATCTGGGGCATGGAGGCTCGCCATGTCTGCTTACTTGCCCCGGCTTTTTAAGTTCCACGCAAGAGGGAGCCCAGGGCGGGGTACTCTCCGATATTCAAATGGAGGCCGGTGGCCTAACGTAGTTGGTGCAAACTTCTTGTCCTGAAGTTTTATTAGTTCTCCATGTAAACCAAGTTATTCAGCCTCCTTTTCTCCATCTTAATTTTCCTACTACACTATTTCTTCCTAATCTAATCTTATATTAATTAATAAATAAGTTTTTCCTCACTGATGCCATCCTCGCTTCGAATTCCCTGGATCCACCAGGGCTGGACCCCGGCACATGACACAGACCATTAGCTGTTTATCCTACTTCTGCTTGGCTTCGGAAAGTGTCAAAGTCTGTGCTAGAAAATGAAGAGAATACAGGTATACTGCATTTCCAAGGAATCCAGAGTCCCTAAGAAATAATGCTTTCAAACATTAAAATGTATTAAAAGCAGCTTCTTGTTTTAAGTATTGACATGGTAAAGGAACCTCTTCTTTAGCAGACAATCACTCTGCCAGCTTTTCTATTTGGCAACTCTAAATTTTAATAATTTGGATGCATTGAAAGTGAGTACATCTGTGAACAGACAGAGCATTAACCTCAGGAGAGTGACATAATTCCTGGTGGACAAGCTGGGGTGGTATCTGGTGCCTGTGGCAGCAAGGCCAGGGTGGCAGGGGTGGTGGGCAGGTTCTTCAATGTCATTGCATTCAGAAGCTAAGAATCTTGGGTACAACGTTGCTTAAAAGCACATGTTTATTGCCCCCATTGGTCTATGACTTCCAGAGTGTTTTCATCATGACACCTAAGCAAGTTGAATAGAAAACAATTTTAAATGAAGTCTTCTGAAGATTCATTCTTGAAAGTAGAAATAAAGTGTCAAGATAGCAACTCAGAAAAAGAGGACGGCTGTAAAATGTTAGAACTTAGGCCTGTATGCAGAATATTTTCTGAAACAGATACAAAGGCTCTTCTCTCTTCTCCATGTGCCTCTGTATTTTCAAGCCCTCATCTAACTGAGCAGAGACTGGTTGAAACACACTGCTTTGAATATGGAAGGGAGGTCACAAATGAATCATTTTTTAATAACTTGAGGAGGTCACAAATGAATCATTTTTTAATAGCACTGGATCTGATCAAATGTTAACCTCCAAATTTTCCTGAGGGACACTGTGAGGAAGATTTTTATTAAAACCTCAGTTTCCACAGCTTCAAGAGACAACACTGGCAGTGTAGGGTTGTCATCAGCATCGCTTTGCACGTGCTCTGATGTGGGAGGTGCCTTCTGAGTTTGTGCAGGACCAGTGTTATAGACTACATGTTTGTCCCCAAAACTCACATGCCAAAAAAACTAACCCCAATGTGATTGTATTAGGAGGTGGGGGCTTTGGGAGGTGATCTCATGAGGGTAGAGCTCTCATGAATGGGACTTCTCTCGTTTTTCTGTTGCTAAGTCATGTCAAACTCTGTGACACCATGGGCTGCCGCATGTCAGGCTTCCCCATCTTTCACTATCTCCCTGAGTTTGCTCCAACTCATAGCTGAGTCACTGATGCCATCCAACCATCTCATCCTCTTTTATCCCCTCCTCCTCTTGCCCTCAGTCTTTCCCAACATCAGGGTCTTTTCCAATGAATCAGTTCTTTGCATCTGGTGGCCAAGGTATTGGACCTTCAGCTTCAGCATCAATCCTTCCAATGAATATTCAGGGTTGATTTCCTTTATGATTGACTGGTTTGATCTCCTTGCTGTCCAAGGGACTCTCAAGAGTCTTCTCCAACACCACAGTTCAAAAGCACCAATTCTTCAGAGCTCAGCCTTCTTTATGGTCCAGCTCTCACATCGTACATGACTACTGGAAATACCATAGCTTTGACTATATGAAATTTTGTCAGCAAAGTGATGGCTCTGCTTTTCATATGTTGTCTAGGTTTGTCATAGCATTTCTTCCAAAGAGCAAGCTTCTTTTAATTTCGTGCCTGCAGTCACCATCCACAGTGATTTTGGAGCCCAAGAAAATAAAATCTGCCACTGTTTCCCCATCTATTTGCCATGAAGTGATGGGACCACATGCCATGCTCTTTGTTTTTTAATGTTGAATTTGAAGCTAGCTTTTTCACTCTACTCTTTCACCCTCATACAGAGGCTCTTTAGTTCCTCTTCACTTTCTTCCATTAGAGTGCTATCATTTGTATATCTGAGGTTGTTGATATTTCTCCCAGCCATAGTGGAGTGGGTTGCCATTTCCTCCTTCAAGGGATTTTCCTGACCCAGGGATCAACATGTGTCTCTTCCATCTTCTGCATTGGCAGGTAGGTTGTTTACCACTTGTGCCACCTGGGAAGACTCGTGAATGGGACTAGTGCCTTATTTAAAAGACCTCAAAGAGTTCAATTGCCCTTTCTACCAGCTAAGGAAATAGAAAAAAGACAGCCATCTATGAACCAGGAAATAGGCTCCAACCAGATACCAAACATGCTGAAGCCTTGAATTTGAACTTCCATCCTCTGTAACTGGGAGAAATGTTTAAGTCTATGATTTTGTTACATCAGCCTGCACAGAAAAACACACAGAGTAAGCCCTAATACTGCGTGACTACACTGCTGAAAAGCAAACTTTATAAACTTCCCTATCCTTAGAAACTCTAACATTTCACCCTTAGCACCTTGTAAGCTTGTAAGGATGTGAGAGTTGGACTACAAAGAAAGCTGAGCGTCAAAAAATCGATGCTTTTGAACTGTGGTGTTGGAGAAGACTCAAGTCACTTGGACTGCAAGGAGATGCAACCAGTCCATCCTAAAGGAAATCAGTCCTGGAAGGACTGATGCTGAAGCTGAAACTCTAGTACTTTGGCCACCTGATGAGAGAACTGACTCATTTGAAAAGACCCTGATGCTGTGAAAGATTGAGGGCAGGAGGAGAAGGGGACGGCAAAGGATGCGATGGTTGGATGGCATCACCAACTCAATGGACATGAGTTTGAGTGAACTCTGGGAGTTGGCAATGGACAGGGAGGCCTGGAGTGTGTTGTGCCCGAAAGTCCGAATCCCAAGACCAACGAGAACAAGACCTCCACGACAATGCAAAAGGCAAAAAGGGAAATTTATTTCTGACTCGAGTCAGGGCCCCCGCCACATCCAACACAGTGGAGTAAGATGAGAGGCCCCGACCTCTGGGTTCGAGCAGTATTTATAGGATTATAGGCAGCTGGCAAACTTAGATTGGTTGCACGGGTTACTTGTTAACTGCTGATTGGTCAGTTTTTCGCGGGCGAGGGCTTTCCTGAAGAATTTCCATCTTTGTCTCTAAAGGCCACCTCTAGGCTTACAATGATTGGCTGAGCGGTGCACGGGTGAATTTTAAACCTGGCACAACAGGTACCACCAATTCAATGGACATGAGTTTGAGCAAGCTCCAGAAGATGGTGAACACAGGGAGGCCTGGCGTGCTGCAGTCCATGGGGTCACAAAGAGTTGGACATGACTGAGTGACTGATCTGAACTGAACTGAGAGCCAGAGGTTCATGGACTAACAAAAAGCACTGAAGCATAGATGCTCCGATCAATGCTAGCATAAGCTGTAGACGTTGGCGATCAGGAGGCTTAGCTGCCTTGGGAATCATTATTCCAGGTCCTCTTTGTATTATCTAAGCTGTACTATGCTGGGGCTGGACCTAGTGATCTTTAAGGCCCTTTTCAACTAGTTTAGGGCTTCCCCAGTGGCTCAGATGGAGAAGAACCTGCGGGAGACCCAGGTTCACTCCCTGGGTCGGGAAGGTCCCCTGGAGAAGGGAATGGCAACCCACTCCAGGATTCCTGCCTGGAGAATTCCATGGACAGGGGAACCTGGTGGGTTACAGTCGATGAGGTTGCAAACAGTAGGACATGGCCGAAGGACTAAAACTTTGACTTTCACACTTTTAACTCGTTTAGAGTACAGTCAGATCCTGAAATCTGAGAAAAACTGAAGAAATCCAGAGGGTAAGAAGCAGATACATTGCACGTTTGAGAGCAAATGGCTCCCTATATTGGGTTTAAAACCACTCCTTGATGTTTTGAAACCCCACAAAACTGCTCTACAACCTCCTGAGCTCTTGGCTTCTGGTAGCCACATGTTTGCAACACACATATGTCTTCGAGGAAACAATATGAATGTTGGTGACGTTTAACTGGAGACCTGCCTTGTGTTTACAGTTGAAATGAAACACTTGGAACTAGTTGGCTTCAGATATATATCAGCCAACAAGGAGATCCAACCAGTCCATTCTGAAGGAGATCAGCCCTGGGGTTTCTTTGGAAGAAATAATGCTAAAGCTGAAACTCCAGTACTTGGCCACCTCATGTTAAGAGTTGACTCATTGGCAAAGACTCTGATGCTGGGAAGGATTGGGGGAAGGAGGAGAAGGGGATGACAGAGGATGAGATGGCTGGATGGCATCACTGACTCGATGGATGGGAGTTTGAGTGAACTCCAGGAGTTGGTGATGGACAGGGAGGCCTGGCGTGCTGCAGTTCATGGGGTCTCAAAGAGTCTCACACGACTGAGTGACTGAACTGAGCTGAACTGAGCCAATTCAATGTGAAAAGCCAAGAGTAGTGGGTTCTAAGGTACAATCCACCATTTGCTATTAGCTAATCAGAAACCTTCATGTTGACGTCTAGTAATCTGTGTGCTTTCACACAAAGAGATCTCCTATTAGCAATTTTTGTGACCTTGAGCAAGATAAGTCAGTGATCACAGAAACAGCCCCAATGTGAAATTGCAAGGCTTGCATTCTGTTGTACTCTGTACTGCAACCCTTGAGTGGATTGTTTCTGATACTCTTATAAAGGGGGTTTATCCTGTCAGTAGAATGAGAATAATAATGTAATTGTTACAAGACTCAAATAGGATAATATGTAGAGAGCTTAGAACAGTATCTGCTGCTTGGAGTATATGCTTCCAAAAAGAGCTTTTCAGTCCATATTCTGTGATATTCGAATCTCTGTTTCCACTATTGTTGCCTAAAAAAATAACACCAAACGTCAATGGTTCACCACTAATAGGTCCCCTGAGCAGTTCTTCTGCAGAGGAAACCACTCTCCGAGAAGACAGTTCATGCACCTCTGGTCAGCTGAGGGCCATCTGCTGGCAGTCTTTACACTTATGGCTGGGCTCTCATCCATGCTCTTACGCATTCTGCAGTCTCAGCTGGGATGCTTCAGTTCTGCCTCTCATGATTTCTCATCCTCCAACAAGCTAACCTCTGCTGGTCTGCATGGTAGTGGCAGAACTCTGAGACAGAGAAAGTGTGGAAGATCTCCCAAGGACTGGGCTCAGCTCAGGTACAGCATCACGGCCACCACAATTTATTTCCCAAAGCAAGTTACGAGAAAACCAAGATTAAAGGAGCAGAAAAACAGACTCCTCTCTTGAACTGAGAAGCTGTGAAAGCTTGAACCTAAGGGGCAAACACCTGTGGAACACGGAGGATTATGTCAATGAAACCACACTCTTTGACGGCACTCTTGAACCCAGCCACACCCCTGACTGGGACTTGAACCCACAGCCCCTTGCATAGGAGGAGACTTGACACCACTGCCTTTTAGTAACACTACTGACTTCGTGTCAGGACTTACTGAAGCTCAGTCTTTTGTCTCCATGCAGAAAGAATTCAGCGTGAGGCAAAGTGATACATAAAGAGTGAGTCTGTAAGCACAGGACGCTTGTGAAAGATACAAGCAGGCAGGCAGGCAATGGAGTGTAGCTCTGAGAGCAGAGCAGTACGTTTTTATAGTGGAAGAAAGAATGGGGAAGGGAGAAGATCACCTTCTGCCTCGTTCTTGGGTAGATGTCAAGGCCTGCATCTTCAGTTCCCCCTTTGACCCTGTGTGGTCTAAAGGGACTGTCATGGTGCTATTGAAATCATGTAGTATATAAGCAGAGGGGCTTCTTCAGTGGCTCAGAGGTAAGTAATCCACCTGCCAATGTAGGAGACTCAGGTTGGATCCCTGGATTGGGAAGATCCCCTGGAGGAGGAAGTGGCAGCCCACCCCAGTATTCTTGCCTGGGAAATCCCATGGACAGAGGAGCCTGGCAGGCTACAGTCCTTGGGGTCGCAAAGTGGGACACGGCTGAACGCCTGGGCACACACATGTTAACAGAAGGACGGTAACGCGTACTAAAATGTGGCAGTTCATCTTAAGTTCCAGTATAATGTCTCCTTCCCCCTCCGTTCTTCCTTTTTTCACCTGTATTCCTATCTTGACTACCCTCAGGGATGTAGTTTTTCAGTGTCCATTATCCTAAGCCCTCCCAAGGCCAAATACAGGTCTTGTATGCATTTTTCTGTGGCAGGGGCCTAAGTAACTCTGTTTAATTTCAAAATGTTCTGATCATTGCTTAGCTGCCAGATGTTCTGGATAGTTTCTAGTTGGTGTCTAGCTTGTGGTGATCTCCTGAAGTCCCTCTGTCTTCCCCTCGTGGCATTTCTAGCTATGTAACCAGCTTATTCTATCCTTAACATCAATATTTGCAATTTACTGCAAGCTTATTTCTCATTTATGTGACATGCCCATTATTTTCATGTGACACCTCTGTTCAAAATGAAACTCATTCATGGGCCCAGGTTAACAGAAAAACCTGGATCACTTTTTGCAGGAAAAGAAAACTAGACAGGACTTGGCCCTGACTATAGTTGCACCAGCCCAGGAGCGATACTCATCACTTCCATTCACAATTGATTGCCCCGAATTAGTTATAGGACGAGCTACATAGACTATGGGGCTTCTTAATGCGTAATTTTAAAATGTGGTATCTCTTATTCAAACAATTGTAGGACTTTAAAAATGGTGACATCAGAAAATTAAATCAAGCATGGGCACATTGTAACCAGGGCCTGTGAGAATGTACAGATCGCATGCCCACAAATCAGCCTTGGCTAGCCTACAAGCCTCCGTCCAGCAATAAATAGGTTGGAAAGTGAAAATTCACCATAAGCTCAGGAGGCACAAAATTTAACCTATTTAAAGTACACCAAACATTCTCATGATTTTTTTAGTTATTATTTTTAGGGTAAACCACTTAGGACGTTTTGTTTTATCGTACCCTTTCCTATGATGTCTCTGGCGCTCTGAGAAGCCTAATTCTGTTATTGTTGCCTGAGTTGCTGAGTTGTTACCTCACTAACACATGGTACTCAAGCCTGACTTCGCTGGGTTCAATCTAGATTTTCATGCTACCAAGTTATATTTTACTAAATTCATCCATTAAAAATGTACCTTAATCCCTTTATTCATACCAAGCAGTTAATATTAATAATGATTCAAATATTTAGCACTCACTGTATAACTACATAATTATGTTAATGAGAAATACTGTCTTAATCTACTGGAATAAATCTCTAATAATGGACATTTGAACATAAATAATTAGCCTGCAGGGCAATTTTTCTAAATCTGAGAATTCCAGATGTCCTCTTAAATCAGTTCTGGATAGGTGCAGTGCCAGCCCATGTAGAGAGAGGCACACCAGTATTCCATCTGTCTCCCCCAGAATCAAGCCCCCTTTTTATGTGGAGTCGTAATTAGGAATTAAGACAAAGTGACAGTGCATTATCGAGTCAGGACCAGCTGAAAGCAAGAAAAGAACCAGTATCACCCATTCCTTTTCCTTCCTCCATCATAGAAGGTTCTATGTACAGACGATGATACATTAGAATGTAAACACTCAATCATTTTGTGTCCCCAAATTAGAGCATAAAGCAAAGCTCCCCACCAACCGGCACTGTTCATGTATTAATAGTATGTGAGAAAAATACCTTTCATTGTATTAAGTCACAGATTTGGGGATTGTTTAAGGCATTTTCAGTGGGTACCCAAGACTTAGTCTTCTCATGGAAGGGCAGGAATACGAGTCACCAAGTGTAGCCGAAGAGCACATTTCAGGCTTCCATTCATGTCACAACTGCAAATAACCCTTGGTCAGTGTGAATTCCTTGGCCAAACTCAGTGTGAATGAGATGGACAAATGTCCATCTGTGCTCATATGGGGACAAGGGAGGTGTAACTATTTACTGAGCAACAATCCAAACTATATAACTCAATAAGTTGCTGCTGTTTAGTCATAGATCCCTTTAAAAAGCCATACCTTAGGCAGGTATCATTAGATTATATATCCTAGAAGAGTATATATTTGGCAATGTAATAGGTAAGACAGAGGGAGATTTTGTTATAGCTAAATGACCTTCCTTTTTGTGCTTAACCATGCTCACATTTTCAGTAAAAATTCGTAAATAAAGAATCAGTAAATTTTTTGTGTATAGGTTAGTTAGAAGAAAATAAATTTAAACTTGATAGACTTTGCATTTTACCTTTTTCTGCCACTTACTACCCAAGTGAATCTGAGCTAGTTATGTTTTTAATCTTAACCATAATTTCTTCATTTGTGAAATAATTGAAAAATCTATGTTTTTGTTGTGAGGATTGATTATTTTAATATATGTAGGCCAATACCATGCCTAGAAGATTATATGTATTCCCATAAATAGTAGCTAATATGAATTAACATAATGGAGTATATAATTAGTCTGATGAATCAGTAAGGTAGGTCTCCACACTCAAAGAAAATGAAGCATTTAGGCAATTAACCTTACAACTTAAAACACACACACACACCAATTATTCAAGTCATTCTGTACAAAGCAGGATATTGGAGTGAAGTCTAGTGATAGGGTTTTAATTTATTTTATGGTAGTTTATTTTACTGGTAGTTTATTTTATAGTAGTTTTATTTTATTTTATTTATGGTAATTTATTTTACGGCATCCTTTCACTGGGATACCTGGTTGGAACTGTTCATCTCTGAATTTGGAGAGCTGAGGGTAATATTCAGTATGTACCACAGCCCTTTTTGTTCCAATCTGAGATACTACCTTTTTAATAGAAAAGGAGTGGGCTACTTTAACACCCTGTAGTTGTTTGGTTTGGCTTCAGTTTCTCTACTTAATAATTTATTATTATAATACTTTCTTGTTAGTTTTATTTTTCCCTCTTTTGTTCAATATAGGGTATATTCAGATTATGCTTACTTCTGTTATTTGTAAGGCAAATATCCTTACAAATATTGTACAAGCAAAAGTTTTAGTTTTTACTACAGATTATCTTTAAACATATATTCCACAAATGTATATAATAAATCTATGTTAATATATACATTGATAAGAGTCTCATAAGAATAAAGTGCTATTTTGCTTTCATTAAAGGCCAATGAAGAGAAATCACTTTGCTGTAAGATGCAACAGAGAGATGTCATGAGATACAGTACATTGACTTGAAGCTTCCCTGACTTTTTAAACTCTTATATATGAGTCTATTCATTTACATAATTATTGATCTTTATTTCTGGAAAATAATCCCACCATAATAGAAAAATCATAAACCCATATCATTATAAAAATCTCTGCCATCCGTCTTTGATTCTCCTACATGCTGGTGGAAATGCAACCTCAGTTGAAAGCTATTGGGTATTGTCAACTAAAGATGAACTTATGAATAATTCCTTTTTAGAAAAAGACAAATGTTATGTTTATAAATCCATCAGACAATAAACATGAAATAATGAACTCAGAATGTCAGGCTTGAGGATCTTAGTATATGCATTGATGAGCCTTTCTTGAGTTGCAGATCGTAGAAAAACCTTTGAAACTGTTAGTAGTAAATATTCAGAAGAATGACATAACTCTGTGCATTAGTATAAGTAGGTATTAGGCACTCCACATTGTTAACATCACAGTGTTTCTCTTAAATTATTCAATTTGTTACCCGCTTACCTGGATTATTCATGATTATTATGTCTGTTTTCCTTCCCATATTTATTAAAGTGATTGATGAGATTTTTAAAAAGAAAATAATAGATAATTATTTTTATAATATTAAAATAGAGTGTAACAACCTATTATTTAAAAGTCAATTTATTGGTGTTCATTTATAGACATAGAAAAAGAAAATTGATCTATGTAAAATAGAAGTAGTAAATACTCCCTATTTACATTCTCTTATCTGTAAAGCAGTTTATCTTTCTCTCTTTTTTACCTGCCATTAGCTCTCAAGAAAAGAGATAGAGTGAATATCATCTAAGAGGGGAAAAGTTCTGTTGAAAAGTCCTATTATTCAAGAGTGTAGGAGAGCTATTCACTAAACCCCAGGGGACATTAGAAAAGAGAGGAACGTATTCAAATGTGTGGTAAAGCTTAGGTATTCCTGTCCTTATATTTCTCCTACAGAAAACCCCAGTTAGAGAAAGTGGATCTTTAAAGCATCAGGAGGGAATTAACTAGTGAGAAGTTAATTCCCTTGAGAAGTTTAAGAAGGCTGCAGACTCGGGAAAAGACTGGCAGTGGTCATGTTCAGCTTGGCATTTAAGAAATAATATGGCCTAAGGAGATGCGAGTATTTAGAAAGAAAGATAAGCGTGAGGTCGTCCTCACTCCCTGCTAGGTTTAGAGTATGTACATAGACATTAAAGATTGTCCTCTTTGGGACTTCCTGGTGCTCCAGTGGCTTAGACGCTACTCGCCCACTGCAGGAGGCATGAGTTCAACCCCTAGTCCAGGAACGAAGATACTGCACAGCACAGTCAAATATTTCTTTTTCCAATTTTTTTTTTTTTTTAATGAACTGCTGCTGCTGCTGCTAGGTTGCTTCAGTCGTGTCTGACTCTGTGCGACCCCATAGACAGCAGCCCACCAGGCTCCCCTGTCCCTGGGATTGGTATAATAATTAAAAAAAAAAAAGAGGAATCTCTTTGTCCTAGAAAGGGGCTTTCAGTGAGCCAGCAGAGACCTAGGTTGGAAAAGAGTGGAACACGTTTTTAGAAATATATCCTTTACGGCAGTTGCCCTCACTATGCCCATGAGCCACGGGACTCACAGCTTGGTGGTCATCTGTACAGGGAACAGAAGAGCTGCCGTTCAGTGGAGGCCAGAATGATTCAGAGAAAATCATTTCAGATCCCCCACCCTATTTCCTGACATGTAAACATTATGGCCAGCACTCAAAATGTATCTTAGAGCCAGCAGAGGGAAGAAGTACAGCAATCAATTGATTCATTCAAGACAGATGAGTGTGCCTAAAGAAAGTTCAAGTTTCTGGATTCAAATGAATTTGCTAGATTGTTCTAAATATAGTATGTGGGACTGTGATTCCTTTTCTACTTCACAGACTGACGACAAAGAAATGATAGAAAGCCAAACAAAAACTAGATTTTCTTTGTACACCTGCATGCCCATTAGCAAAATTACAAATCATTGCATATAATTTCACTTATTGTAGAAGAAATGATGAAAATTCAGCATCTAGCCTCCAAACTCTGCAGTATTATTATTTACCAGAAACAATTCCCAAGGCAACTGTCACCTGAAAGAGAGATTCGTGGCATGGATGGCGACAAGTAGCAGTTTCCAAAGAGCAGACAAACACATCACTCAGTTCCACAAAATTCAAACATGCATTCAAATATCTGGTTTCATTATAAGGTTAGCAATAGCACTTTCCCTTAAAACTAGCTCTTCCAATTCCAAATGATAGTATTTATTACTTAAGGAGACTAAAAACAGCTTTAAAATTATTTTGTTTTTGTGTGTGTATGTGTGTGTGTTTTACACTCATCCATTAGACAGTGTGCTAGACTTAAAAGGATTACATAAATTTTTTATCTTAATTCAGGTTGGAACTTGCTTTACATTAACACTTATCTGATTGTCATCCCTGTGTCAATTTTATATTGCAATTATGATATGAAAGAAAATGCCAAATAGATCTAGTTTAATACCAAGTACAATGATGTCCTAACAGTTCACAGATATAATTTAATATGGTATTGTAACTGGGAGTGAATCTAAGCTCCCAAAGGCCATTTGCAGAATATTACAGACATAGATGGCCAGCAAGGATCTACCATTATGATAGTTCATTTATAGCTAGAGTTTTGTTTTGTATTTTACTTTGTAAATTCTAAAATTTATATTAAGATGCTTACTGAAAGGCAGGATCAGTGACTTCTGAGACACTTTGGGAACTACAGGTCCTATTATTTTGTGACTAGAGTAAAGCTTTACAAAGACTCTAAGACTATTGTTTGTATTTTCGGGCAACATTAAGAGAATCTTTATTCTGGAAGTCACAGATATTGAGAAAGCAGCTTTGTAATTCATTATTATTAAAATTTCAGAAACAGAGCTCCCTGAACCCCTCAGCCATATATAATTCAGTGTATATGTTAATTCAGGTTTGAGGATTCAAGTATAAATTAAAAAAAAAAAATCCTATAAAACTTTCTGTACTGATAATGTTACTTTAATTGCAGAGTAGGATGGGTGATAGGCAAGCATCCATGTCTTATTTGCTGCAGTTGGACTCCATTAAAGAACTGATAGTTAATTTAGTAAAGAATATTTTTATTTAAGGCTATAGCTAAAGTTGTAGATGTAGCCCTCCTAATTTGAATCTACATTTCTTAGAGTATTTTTCTTCATAAAAATTTTAATTCTGCAGAATATTTTCGGCAAGTAGGATTTGTCTGTGAGAAAACTGAGAGAGCTTATAAATCTATGAAAAAGATATATGCATATTTTAATACATCTCTTTGCCATTCCAGTATTCAGTTCAGTCACTCAGTCGTGTCTGACTCTTTGCAACCCCATGAATGGCAGCACACCAGGACTCCCTGTCCATCACCAAGTCCCGGAGTCCACCCAAATCCATGTCCATCAAGTCAATGATGCCATCCAGCCATCTCATCTTCCGTTATCCCCTTCTCCTCCTGCCCCCAATCCGTCCCAGCATTAGGGTCTTTTCCAATGAGTCAACTCTTCACATGAGGTGGCCAAAGTACTAGAGTTTCAGCTTCAAAATCAGTCCTTCCAATGAACATTCAGGACTGATCTCCTTTAGGATGGACTGATTGGATCTTCTTGCAGTCCAAGGGACTCTCAAGAGTCTTCTGCAACACCACAGTTCAAAAGCATTAATTCTTCAATGCTCAGCTTTCTTCATAGTCCAACTCTCACATCCATACATGACCACTGGAAAAACCATAGCCTTGACTAGATGGACCTTTGTTGGCAAAGTAATGACTCTGCTTTTCAATATGCTGTCTAGGTTGGTCATAGCTTTCCTTCCAAGGAGTAAGCGTCTTTTAATTTCATGGCTGCAGTCACTATCTGCAGTGATTTTGGAGCCCCAAAAATAAAGTCTGCCACTGTTTCCAGTTTCCCCATCTATGTCCCATGAAGTGATGGGACCAGATGCCATGATCTTAGTTTTCTGAATGTTGATCTTTAAGCCAACTTTTTCACTCTCCTCTTTCACTTTCATCAAGAGGAAAAGTTCCTCTTCACATTCTGCCATAAGGGTGGTGTCATCTGCATATCAGAGGTTATTGATATTTCTCCCAGTAATCTTGTTCCAGCTTGTGCTTCTTCCAACTCAGCGTTTCTCATGATATACTCTGCATATGTTAAATAAGCAGGGTGATAATATATAGCCTTGATGTACTCCTTTTCCTATTTGGAACCAGTCTGTTGTTCTATGTCCAGTTCTAACTGTTGCTTCCTGACCTGCATATAGGTTTCTCAAGAGGCAGGTCAGGTGATCTGACCTGATTCCCATCTCTTTCAGAATTGTCCACAGTTTATTGTGATCCACACAGTCAAAGGTTTGATGTAGTCAATAAAGCAGAAATAGATGTTTTTCTGGAACTCTCTTGCTTTTTCCATGATCCAGAAGATGTTGGCAATTTGATCTCTGGTTCCTCTGCCTTTTCTAAAACCAGCTGGAACATCTGGAAGTTCACGGTTCACGTACTGCTGAAGTCTGGCTTGGAGAATTTTGAGCATTACTTTCCTAGTATGTGAGATGAGTGCAATTGTGCAGTAGTTTGAGCATTGTTTGGCATTGCCTTTCTTTGGAATTGGAATGAAAACTGACCTTTTCCAGTCCTGTGGCCCCTGTGGAGTTTTCCAAATTTGCTGGCATATTGAGTGCAGCACTTTCACAGCATCATCTTTCAGGATTTGAAACAGCTCAGCTGGCATTCCATCACCTTCCAGTATTAGGATTTTCCAAATATCTTTGTTTAAAGAAAAAATAAAAGCAAGCAGACACATTTCTTTTCCATAAAACTGTTTTCTCCCTTTTGTCCCTCTTCTCCTTGCTTCTCATTTCAAGCAGGTAATCAAATCCTTAGCATTTTTCTCCTTGCAAGATAAAAAAACAGAAACAAAACTGAAAGCAAGCACACAAAAAAACCTGTTTGAAGCCAAGTCTTGTAAATCTTTATGAAATTATAAATTTGTGGCAGGTTTATATCAAGACATTGAGACTGGTGTGTGGTGGGGAGGGTAGAGATAAAGAGCAAATGGTGCAGAGGCTGACAGAAGGTGCCCTGTGACAGAAGGAATAAGTGGGTGTTAGAGTTGGTGATGGCAGGGATGCCTGGCGCGCTGCCGTCCAGGGTGTCACAGAGAGTCAGACACAACTGAATTGATCTGAACTGTCAAAAGGCAGAGCCAGAGGGGAACACCATCTCCCTCTGCTGAACAGGAAAAGGACCTGCACACAGTGTGAAACTGCCCTACCTGCCCCCTCTCCCCTGGACTAGCAGAAATGAAAGCCAAGAGAATAGGTAGCGTGAAAGTGAAAGTCACTCAGTGTGTCCGACTCTTTGTGACCCCGTGGACTTAGTCCATGGAATTCTCCAGGCCAGAATACAGTATGGGTAGCCTGTCCCTCCTCCAGGGGATCTTCCCAAGCCAGGGATCAAACCCAGGTCTCCTGCATCACAGCATCACAGGCAGATTCTTTACCATTTGAGGTAGGGTGAGGCGGTGTAGAAAAGGAATCTAGAATTAGAATAAACAGCCAGGACATGGGTTCACATAACTGTTACCAATTCTGAGTTTCTGGGGCCTGTCACATTTCTCTCCATAGAGTGAGTAATTATAAAAATCTCAAGATTTGTCGGTGACATTAAACGCAGTACCATTTCACTTAGCAGTTCACGAGAGCAAAAGGTCTGCTAATGAGTTTCACAGGCCTGGGGGAGGGAGGCCTGTATAAGAAAATGCCAGGATAAATTAGCACACTTAATTTCTCTAGGACCCTGTGCTCTTAATTATCAACCATAGACTTGTACAATTATAAGATTTACGAAGAATTATTATTGTTTGCTTGTGTTTTTTTTTAATACAATGATAGGATGATAGTTGATTGTGATCAAAATGGTCAGGTGAATTCCTTCATTTTTCTATAGCATTAGACCTATAAAGTCCAATTTCTTTTCAGCCCTGAGAGTAGGTTAATCCTAGTTTTCATGACCTAGTATATTTGGTAGTTAGATTGAATCCATTTTTTGAAAACATGTCTTATTGGCTCTTTTATAAACTTTGCTATTATATTTCTTATGTGCACTGGTTAAAAGACATTTGAAGAACCTTGCAGCATTTCTCAAGTAAATTATTTTATTTTGCCTAATTTTTAAACTTTTGATAACTTAAGGACAAAATATGAATGATATAATAAAATACACTATTAAATATTGTAGTTATATTAATATTTTATCTTAGCATAAATAAAAAGAAATTATTGGAACAGATGAGGTTTTCACAATAATATTTGAGTTTTATGTTTGCACAGATTTTGGTAATACTTAAATGATTTATGTAGGGACCTAGTACATCAATTCATTGAATGGAATATGCAAATCATTTACAATTTCTGTGTAAACCTTTGTAATTTCTTTGATACATGCAGGCGTATAGATATTGACCTTTAAAAATGATCATTTAAATATGCATATTTTGAGGATATTGATATTATGTTTATATTTATCAATTATATTTACCTTATAGAAGTTTTTTGTGATTCTAGATAAATTTATGAAAATTTGCATTTCATAAGTCAATTGTTGATTTATGGAAGCATCAAAGAAAAACTTTCAAAAAGTCTGATAGAAAAATAAAAGAAATGTCAAGGTGCTCCCAAACTGCCCTCATAAAAATACTTTTTCTTCATTGTATAGCCTGCTTTATCAAAAAGGATTGTGGACATTTCTGCCTTAAATAACTCATAAATATTGCATCCTTGTCACACAAATCAAGTGAATAGGTACCCTATCCACCTAGTTCCTGCACCAGAACATCAACACTCAGTCATTTTCTTCTTTGGCATATTTATTGTGGAGCTGCTACATTTTCTGTGGCTAATGTATGTCCTGTTAGTAATTTTGCCCTGTACAGTACAGGTTATGTCTCAGTTTGGGTGACTGTAGAAAGCCATACGGTGGAGAGAAGGGACTACAGCGAAACCTGAGCTCAGCTGCATGAAACAGATTGCTACTCTAGGCAAAGCTGGGTCTTCATATTCCACAGTTGGTGCTGGGTCCAGACTGTACAATTTCCCAGTTCCTGGTAGAAATGATCCCAAAGGCATGGCCAGCAGAAGTACAGAGTGCATCTCCCTCAAACCATAGCAAGGAATGCGAGGATGTAACACATTTATTGGGTCATGCTTTCAGTTTTGCTGCACATAAGGTCAGAAACACGCTTAGATATTTGAGGTGGCAGGTTCTGTTAGAGCAGAGCACTACTGACGTTTTGAACTGGATAATTCTGTCATGGGGAGCTGCCGTGTGCATTGTTTTGATATTTATTAATACCAGCATTCCTGACTTTACCCTGTAGATGCTGGTCATACAGTCTCTCCCAATTGTTGCAGTGAAAATACCCCAGACATTGCTAATGTCCTCTGGTGGTGGGGGGGTAGCTGTCCTGGGTTGAGAAAGTGAAAGTGAAGTCACTCAGTCATGTCCAACTCTTTGCGACCCCATGGACTGTAACCTACCAGTTTCCTCTGTCCATAGGATTATTCAGGCAAGAATACTAGATTGGGTTGCCATTTCCTTCTCCAGGGGATCTTCCCGACCCAGGGATTGAACCTGGGTCTCCCACCTTGTAGGCAGATGCTTTAACCTCTGAGCCACCAGGGAAGCCTACTACTTAATTTAGGAAAGATGGCATATGTGTCTTCACAGGAATTCAAATCATCTTCCCGATACATATAAGGAGTCAATAAAGTCTGTATTTACTGAGAATCTGTTAGGTGTCAAAACTGAGTTATGTGCTTACACGTACATTTATGTATCCATTCTTCCCATCATGTAAGAGAGATTATAGGTGAGAAAATGGAGACATGAGCAGTTGATTGACTTCCTAGGATTCAAAGTTAAATGCTCATGATACCAAGGGACATGAAATAAATAAAATAAGGAGGTTTATACCTGTTTAGGTACAGTGATATCTCACAAGTTATCTAGTGCCAGACTACCTTTGAATCTACTAACATAGTGTTCAGAGAAGGCAGTGGCACCCCACTCCAGTGCTCTTGCCTGGAAAATCCCATGGATGTAGGAGCCTGGTACGCTGCAGTCCATGGGGTTGCTGAGAGTTGGACACGACTCAGTGACTTCACTTTCACTTTTTACTTTCATACATTAAAGAAATGGCAACCCACTCCAGTGTTCTTGCCTGGAGAATCCCAGGAATGGTGGAGCCTGGTTGGCTGCCGTCTATGGGGTTGCACAGAGTCGGACACAACTGAAGCGACGTAGCAGCAACATAGCGTTAGACACCTGTGTATTTGTGTTGGTCATCTAGAACTGAGTCTAGGTCAGGAGCTTAGCATTTGAAGGAAAATCATATATAGCATAACATTTACTTTATTCTAAAGAACACTCAAACTAAGAATAAAGTCATAGGGAACTATACATAATATCTTGTAATGATTTATAATGGAAAATAATCTGAAAAAGAATATATATGTGTATATATGTATGATAACTAAATTGCTTTGGTATATATTTGAAACTAACATAACATTGCAAACTCTCTATACCTTATTGCAAAATATCTGTTCTCTGAAAAATGTAAAATGTTTAAAGAATAAAATCATAGGAGTTGTATAAATCATTATTAGAAAACAACAACACTTGATTCACATGTTCATATAAATTATAAAACACCTCCATGGGGCGCGCCAATTGTAATCATCATGTTCTAGAACTTCTATTTCTGCTCACTAAGTTGCACAGCCAAGTTCTGCCACTGGAAGGGAAATGGCTTTGCTATGGGAATTAGAATTGAGATCTGTAATGTACTCTTTCCTGTTGAAGTGCTCTGTTTTTGGATTCTGTCTTTAGCTTGGTTACTCTACCATTGCATTCTCCATATCTCCCTGAAGGGTAAGTGGACATAAACTTTAGAAACATTGTATAACTAAGAACAGCTGATCTTGCTCTTATTAAAATTTTGTTATATTTCACATTGCTCATTATTTATTATTTAAAAAAAAACCTTTAAATCAAATATCCACAGAAGTGTCTTACTTTAAAATAATAAAGATAATTTATTGTTGTTTAGTTGCTCAGTCGTGTCCAATTCTTTGCGACCCCGTGGACTACAGCATGCCAGGCTTCCCTGTCTATCTCCAACACCTGGAGCTTGCTGAGACTCACATCCTTGAGTCAGTGATGCCATCCAACCATCTCATCCTCTGTCGTCCCCTGCTCCTCCTGCCTTCAAACTTTCCCAGCATCAGGGTCTTTTCTAATGAACTGGCTCTTTGCATCAGATAATTTACCTCTGCCCCAAACTAAAGAATCTGCCTGCAGTGCAGGAGACATGGGTTTGATCCCTGGGTTGGGAAGATCCCCTGGAGAAGGAAATGGCAACCCATTCCAATATTCTTCCCTGGAAAATCTCATGGACAGAGGAGCCTGGTGGGCTGCAGTCAATGGGGTTGCAAAGAGTTGGGCACGACTAAGCGACTAACACTTACTTACTTACTTGCCAAACTACAATTAGTTGAGAAAACACTAAAAAAGTTTTTGATAAAAAGGATTTTAAAAGTATGTCTGGAATTACTATTATTGTTTCACATGTTTTAGAAAATTTGACAAAAGCATTATTTTAGCTAAGAGATATGCAGTTATCTAGGAGATGTAAGTGCTAGTGGTAAAGAACCGACTTGACAGCACAGGAGACTTAAGAGATGCGGATTCGGTCCCTGGGCTGGGAAGATAACCTTGAGGAGGCGTAGCTACCCACTCCAGTGTTCTTGCAAGGGGGATCCCCATGGACAGAGGAGCCTGGTAGGCTACAGACCACAGGGTCGCAGAGTCCAACACGACTGAGGCGACTTAGCATGCACGCACACAGGAGATAGAAGGCTATCAAACACCTATGTAAATGTCTCACGCATTTTAACAAAGAAAGATAAACAACTCAATATGCCATGATAATTCACAGAAAAGCAAAAGCATCCAATTAGTTAAATACATGTGAAAATATACTCAAGTATAATATTAAGGGAATTCAAAGTAAATTGACATAGATATTTTATCCGTTTAATTGGCAAATATTAAAATGCAAACATATGAGAGGAAGTATAGTTTTATTCATTGTTGATGGAAATTTCAAGTTTACAGCTTTGGGGGAACATAATTTCACTATTAAATTGAAAATGTGGGTGTTTGGCTGCATTAGCAGAAAAATCTAACATGCCAATGGAGGGGGAAAATAGGCTTCTGTCTCACATGAATAAACCTAGAGACATACAATCTGGTTAGGACACTCCATAACTTACACCTCACGATTTTCAAAGAATGCAGAAGTTCCAGCCACTGCATTTGTACTTCAATTAGTATATGAAAGAAAAGCATTAAAGAGTTCATTGCTTCCACTTCAGGATGTTTTCTAGAAATTGTGCCTTTATTAATCACATAGCTAGTTTTAGCTACAAGAAATAAATATGCTCGTCTGAAAGTTAAGGGATATGTTACTAAGGAAAAAGACGAAAGAGTCTGAAGAGATGACTAGTCACACACTCTTTGATAGGGCAAAAGAAAAAAGTAATAGCATATAAGGATATGTCTTCTAGGATATATGTTATAGCATTGTTTACAGTAGAGGAAAATAGGAAACTCGGTAACTATCTCTCAAAAGGGGACTAGTAAACAACTTAGGATTCATATATATCATGTAATCCTATGCAGTCAGTGAAATGTATGAACTAAAGGTATACAGATGCCTTAGACATATTCCTATAGAGTATGAGAAAAACGGAGACTTGGACACCTGACCTTAGCCATTATAATCTTGTGGAGATCATCAGATGCGTTAATGACTCCAAAGTCACTTTGAAACCTGTCAAGTGCCAAGAAATGGAAGGGATCGTTGTGCAACACCCTTGGTATAAAATTACAGATACTAGATTAACACACTCAACAGATAATCTAGCTTCTTCAGTGCGTCCCCTAAGACTACCCAGACTGGCAGTCTAACCATTGCATTTCCCAGACTCCCTTAGATCTGCAGTTCTGATGTGACTTACGTTCATCAGTCAGAAGCATTGCTGGAAAACTAGAATTCAGACCTGGGCTAAGTGGGGAGAGAAACGGAGCGTCAAGAGCCCTTTTCCTGGTGGGGCTTGTGGTGGGGTCCGCCCTGCCGTGGAGCAGACAGGTGAGCTTTAGAGAGCTCCTCACAAGGCAGTGCTTGGCTACAAAGGACCAGCATCAGCTTTGACTCTTCGGGTCTGTCCTGTGACCTAAGAAATGGCTTCTGGATGCTTAGCCTGAAGTCTCTCTTACCAGCTCGCCTGATCATTCTTCAAGCTATACAATTCCCTGTAACAAATCCTTCTCTGGTTAATCAGCAAGGGTAGATCTTGTTCTTGTGAAGTGAATCCTATATGATGATGCGTTTTTTACTATTTTAATTTGAGAAGATCAAAAAACATGTCTCTGCTTCTCTAATAACCCTTCAAATATGAAATATGCCAGGACACCCACATCTTTAAGACCTATGATTTTGCTAAAATTATTAAAACAGATTAAGGCATGATAACAAGAACTATGCAACAAGAATGTAATCACTGCAGAAGCCTGTGCTATATGACTGGTCTAACTTCCTAGTCTCTCCCTCCTGTTTTCTTACCGTTAGCAGTGAAAACAAGGTTGTTAGAGGTTATCCCTCTTCCATGGCCCTTCATTGGTCAAATGCATATTCATTAAAATTTTGTGGATAGTAGCACAAGCTTCTTATCCAGGAAGAAAATACAGAGATCCAAAATGCTGTCTGACACATGCGGCCTACTGCAACCTTGTCACAGGAATAATAAAGCATATTATTCACATTTATTAGTATATGGTAATGAGTTATTGAAAAAAAAATGACTTTGCACCAAAATAGAGACATTTAGCCAACTGAGGGCCAGACCTTCTGGGACTAGCAGTTCAATGAAAGTTGAAAAAATATGTTCTGACAGCAACGCCCTTTCATCAACTGAAGGATTATTAATGTACAAACCCAGCAGTTTTGTAACTGATGAAGAGGATGACATTGGGAAAAATCCTGCCTTCAGCTAGATAAGCACAGCTCACAGTATCCGTGTCCTCTGAACTGTCATATGCCCATAATTCTCTGCCATGAATCGAATTATCTGCACCATGAGGGGAAGGGATAAGGAAAGAAGGAGAGGCTGGGAAGACAGAAAGGAGTCAGCCTGTATGCCATTGACCACTGCAAGTCTGTTTCTCTTTACAAACAGTGGATTCAGAATCACTGCCAGTGAAGGTCATTCACTTTACCTGGAATAAAACACAATAGCAATGTAATTTTCTTAATCCCCGGTATGAATTTCCTCCCATGCATTACGCTTCCATCTCTCATTTCTTTTGTCTCATTCCGTGTCTCCTGCTATAGTGGCTTTAATATGCTTACTCCTCAGTCTCTTATTGGCCCTGCTTCAAATCACGTCCTGTAGGTAATTAGCTTTAGTGTGTTTGAGCCTGTGTTATCTCTGCCTGTTCTGTTCTCAGCAGAGTCTTTTATGAGCTCCTTTCTTCGTTTGGAATGTAAAAGAGCCAGGACAGAACCAGTGTCTGCTGAGCGCTGCGTGGTTTAGTTCATTCGTAATTTCAAGCAACTAATTGCTCTGCTTTGTTTCCTTGATTAAAAACACAAATCCAGTGGCAGAAACATTGTTTAATTAAAAAATAATGAGTGAAGTCAATCTAAAATTAAAGAGAGGAAGGGGCTGCCATGTAACCGAATCCCTAAAGATAAATCCAAATGTGAAGCAACAAGAATATGCAGAATATAAAAACAAAATATTCTTAGAAAAACTGTAGGGCTGATTTCACCCAGATCACTGATAGGCCTTTAACCAAAATTAATAATAATAATAATAAATACTTGCAAGGGCAATTTTTTTTTTTATGAATCACAACTGACCAAGAAAGGATACATTTACTGCATTTTGTCATAAAGTTTAAAAAGTGGTGGTTGAAAAGAAATCAGGTGGGAATTCTTGAGTCATGATGTGCCCTCGGGAAATTATACAGAGGACAGAGAACATGGTTAGACGATCCTGAGACTGTTCCCTAGCATGGACAGATGAGAGTGATGGAGACTGCATCCAGCGTAAATAAATAAGGAAACTATCACAGTGGGATTTCAGCTGGAGCAGGAAAACGTTCCAGGAGGCAACCCCCAAACACCTTTAGTCTGTATCTTCAAACTGAAAAAGTAGTGTAAGTCATCATGCTCTGTCCAGGTAGTGAGTCCAAGCAATAAATAGGGAGCACAGAAGCTACAACACTCTAAAGAAGCAGAGCGCTGGGGGTGAAGGTGAAGAAGTACAGCGAGAACTTGAGTCCAAAGGTCACCTGTCCTTCACCCTCTACACAAGTCCTCCTTACCTTTCCCTCTGCTGCACAGGGAAGTGGCCTTATCTTCTGGGCAGAGAACATTTGATAGACCATCTGAGCATCTGGTAGGCCATCTGAGCTAGACCGTACAGTTACCGTATCAGGTTTCTCAGTGGAATGGCAGAATTTCACACCATGGGACTAAATACACCATTCAGGCCTGCTGGAGAGCACTCTGTAGATCCTTTTCCACACAAGCTCGAAAGAGAGGCTAGAACTGCAGTTCCTCCAACAGAGACTTGCACATCCCCGGCTGAACTCACATTTTCCTGTGCCTAGACCTCGCATATCAGAAAAGCAGACATAAAGTAATGCCTGCAAAGTCCAACTCAAGACGGGAGGATGAAGAAGTCATTCACTCTGTCCACCCCATGTGCAATCCTACCATGGCCTCCCATAGCATTTAGAATTAAATTAAGCTCTTTAATCACAGTTATTATGAACTCAATTGTGCTTTCCAAAATTTGTTTCTTAAAACTCCAATACTTTGGCCACCTGATGCGAAGAACTGACTCATTTGAAAAGACCCTGGTGCGCCAAAGGATTGAGGGTGGGAGGAGAAGGGGATGACAGAGAATGAGATGATTGGATGGCATCACCGACTCAATGGGCATGAGTTTGAGTACGTTTTGGGAGATGGTGATGGATAGGGAAGCCTGCTGTGCTGCAGTCCATGCGGTTCAAAGAGTCAGACACGAATGAGCAACTGAATGGAACTGACTGAACTGAAAGCTCTAAGCCCCAGTACTTTTGGAATGTGGCTGTGCTTTAGAAGGCAGATAGGATCTTTAAAGAAATAATGAAGGATAAATGAGATCATAAAGTTGGGCCCTTAATACAGTATGACTGGTGTCCTTTAATGTAAGAGGTTCTGCATTCTTGTTCATTATGTGAAGAATAATTTATGCAGAAACCTTCTGCCCTTGTAGGTACCTTTCATGACTTCCCTGTGGAAAACGGCACGGCCAGTCTGCTGGGTGAGAGTGTAGCATCCCTGTCTCCACTTGCTGTGTGGGAATGATGTGTTCAGTCTTGCAGCCCTCGGGTGCTATTTCTCGGCTTCAGTGGGTTCATAGCAGACTACATGCGGCCACGTGGGTAACTGCTCGGCAGACCCTTAATGATAACCAGTTTGGGCACTGCTCTAAGCCTTATCTATTGTCTGGTTACACAGAAAGGAAAAGCTGGTGGTTTTGTAGTCCTTGCCCATTTCTCAATTAACTCTGAGGGCAGGGGCATATGTAACAATATTTTCAAATCAGGACATGAAGTACAAAACAAAGCCTGTTTGTAATATTCATCTGTATTAACTTTATCCTGAATGAATGAGGTGTTTAGGATTAGAAATAGATTTCTTATCAGTGACTTTAAAATAAACAATAGATATATTGGAATCTTGTTCCCAGGCCTTCTCCATGGGGTCATGTGATCAAAGGAAGGTCAGATGTTTCCTGGAGGTAACAGGTCACTCTAATGTTGAGAGATAAGGAAAAGTGATTTTGCTCTGGTTATAAAGTGGAAGGAGGAAGCTGACTCCTCCCCTTCTGAAAGGGTCTTCTTCTTACTCCAATCATTTGATACATAAATATCAAAATTGCTTTAAGAGCAAGCTGGTACCTCTTAAGCTTTAATTACCCGAAGTGAGAAGTGAAGTTGCTCAGTCATGTGCGACTCTTGGCAATCCCATAGACTGTAGCTTACCAGGCTCCTCCGTCCGTGGGATTTTTCAGGCATAAGTACTGCAGTGGCTTGCTATTTCCTTCTCCAGGGGATCTTCCTGACCCAGGATTCAAACCCAGGGCTCCCACACTGCAGGCAGACGCTCTACCCTCTGAGCCACCAGGGAGGCCTAATGACCTAAGACATCTTCCCTTCCTGGGCTTCCTTCCTTGTTCATCCTAGAGAGGGGATGCTCTAGTCTCCCCCTCATCTTGGGGCTTAACCTAGGGACTGCATCAGGGCTCTAACCACTTAGCCTTCCGGGATCAGAAAAATTAAGTAGAGGAAAGGATTCAGATTTAATTCTCATGGTATGTGAAAGATGTTAAGAGTTGGAGCTTTTATAGGAGCATCAAAAAATCCAGGAAAATTTCATTTTTCCACAAAAAATAAATATGATTTTACACAGGATAAAATGGACACAGAAAAAGTATTAACAGATTCCATCAAAGAAAAATTTCACAACATGAAGATTTGAATCTACAGAACTAAAGTACACATTCTGTTTTTAGAAAATTAATGTGAATATGTTTAACACAAAATAACTAGACTTTAAAGATAAAATTTTTTATGTATCCAGGTAGGGAAAAATTGTACCTAAAAACTGAGAATGATAAACTGCCCTCATATGTATGTACAGCGTTATGAACCGTCTAGAAATAATAGAAGAGTTTCTAAAACTTGGAAATAAAGTATGACTTAAGTATGTTAAACCTAGGTAACTCGATTTTGAATTGAAAGTGTAACATACAGACATCTTTATACATAAAGCAAATTAGTGTATATGACATTCACAACTCCTTCTTGAAAAACTAAAAAACAAATCAAAATAAAAAATTACTCAATAATGAAATTCAACCAAGATGATGCAAATACTAAAATTACGGTGAAAGGATTAATGTAACATTCAATTACAAACAACAAAGCAATGTCTCTGGGTCCTGGACAAAACTAAATATAACTCAAGAGTTGTATATACAGTCAGATCTTTCTTGAGTATAAAAGGAACAAATGAGGCTTCCGATGTGGCTCTGTGACAAAGAAACCGGCTGTCAGTGCAGGAGGCATGGATTCTATCCCTGATTCGTGAAGAAGCCACACGCTGCAGACCAACTAAGCTCGTGGGCCACAACTACTGAGCCTGTGCTCCAGGGCTCAGGAGTCACAGCTACTGACACCCGCCACCCTAGAGCTTGCGCTCTGCCACAAGAGAACCCAGCACAATGGGAAGCCCGTGCACCACAGCTAGAGAGTTGCCCCTTCTCTCTGCAACTAAAGAAAAATCCTGTGCAGCAACAAAGACCTAGCACAGTCAAAAATCAATCAATCAATAAAATTATTTTTAAAAAGAAAGAATAAATTTATTAAATATGGGAGAAGTCAAGGAATGGATCATCCATGAGACTTTTCTGGAAAATACTACTATTGCAATTCACTCAATTAAGAGCTATCTAGTATGGAGACATCAAGAGTTAGATTTTTGAATATTGAAAATTCTATAGGATGATGGAGAGTTTCACACTCCTTTAGTAGAAGTTTACATTTGTAATAAATTCTAAATATATATATATCTGAATATTTATACCCTCCTCTGTTTCAATAGTTAACTTATAGACATTTATTATAATGAAATTATTAAGGGTTTTTTTTTTTTTTTCTTTACAATATTGAATTGGTTTTGCCACACATCAACATGAATCCACCACGGGTGTACACGTATTCCCAATCCCAAACCCCTCTCCCACCTCCCCCTGACACACATACACCATCCCTCCGGGTCATCTCAGTGCACCAGCCCCAAGCATCCTGCACCCTGCATCAAATCTAGACTGGCAATTTGTTTCTTACATGATATTATACATGTTTCTTTTTTTTAATTAATTTTTATTTTTTAGATTGTTTTGCTTTACAATATTGAATCCTGCATCCTGCATCGAACCTAGACTGGCGATTCATTTCACTTATGATATCATACATGTTGCACTGCCACTCTCCCAAATCATCCCACCCTCTCCCTCTCCCACAGAGTCCAAAAGACTATTCTATACATCTGTGTCTCTTTTGCTGTCTCGCATACAGGGTTTTTTTTTAAAAGATATCTGATGAAAGACAGTGATGCCAGAACCACTTGTAAAAAGGTAAAATTTTCTTTTGATCTTCTAAGATAAGAACAATTATGGAACACCTATGATATTATGTGTTCATTTTCTGCAAATGTATTTCTTACAGTTTTTATTAGGGTAAATTTTGTTCTTTGTGGATATAAAAATATTCACACACTAGATAGCTAGCTAAATATACAGACAGATAGAGGAAATCCAGACATGTCAATGGGAACCCCAAAACTATTACATACACAACAATTATATATATATATATATCCCCCCCGCCCAGTGGTCATGTATGGATGTGAAATTTGGACTGTGAAGAAAGCTGAGTGCCAAAGAATTGATGCTTTTGGACTGTGATGTTGGAGAAGACTCTTGAGAGTCCCTTGGACTGCAAGGAGATCCAATCAGTTCATTCTAAAAGAGATCGGTCCTGGGTGTTCATTGGAAGGACTGATGTTAAAGCTGAAACTCTAATACTTTGGCCACCTCATGCGAAGAGCTGACTCATTGGAAAAGACTCTGATGCTGGGAGGGATTGAGGACAGGAGGAGAAGGGGACGACAGAGGATGAGATGGCTGGATGGCATCACTGACTCAATGCACATGGGTTTGGGTGAACTCCAGGAGCTGGTGATTGACAGGGAGGCTTGGAGTGCTGCAATTCAGCAAAGAGTCAGACATGACTGAGAAACTGACTGGAACTGAATTGAAAGAAATAAAGTAGTAGACTTTAAAATTTGAAGTAGGGAGATTAAAACATTTTCTATTCTGATACACAAGCTGGAATCAAGATTGCCGGGAGAAATATCAATAACCTCAGATATGCAGATGACACCACCCTTATGACAGAAAGTGAAGAGGAACTAAAAAGCCTCCTGTTGAAAGGAAAGAGGAGAGTGAAAAAGTTGGCTTAAAGCTCAACATTCAGAAAACGAAGATCATGGCATCTGGTCCCATCACTTCATGGGAAATAGATGGGGAAACAGTAGAAACAGTGTCAGACTTTATTTTTTTGGGCTCCAAAATCACTGCAGATGGTGACTGCAGCCATGAAATTAAAAGACGCTTACTCCTTGGAAGAAAAGCTATGACCAACCTAGATAGTATATTCAAAAGCAGAGACATTACTTTGCTGACTAAGGTCCATCTAGTCAAGGCTATGGTATTTCCTGTGGACATGTATGGATGTGAGAGTTGGGCTGTGAAGAAGGCTGAGCGCAGAATAATTGATGCTTTTGAACTGTGGTGTTGGAGAAGACTCTTGAGAGTCCCTTGGACTGCAAGGAGATCCAACCAGTCCATTCTGAAGGAGATCAACCCTGGGAAGAAGAGGAACTAAAAAGCCTCCTGTTGAAAGTGAAAGAGGAGAGTGAAAAAGTTGGCTTAAAGCTCAACATTCAGAAAACGAAGATCATGGCATCTGGTCCCATCACTTCATGGGAAATAGATGGGGAAACAGTAGAAACAGTGTCAGACTTTATTTTTTTGGGCTCCAAAATCACTGCAGATGGTGACTGCAGCCATGAAATTAAAAGACGCTTACTCCTTGGAAGAAAAGCTATGACCAACCTAGATAGTATATTCAAAAGCAGAGACATTACTTTGCTGACTAAGGTCCATCTAGTCAAGGCTATGGTATTTCCTGTGGACATGTATGGATGTGAGAGTTGGGCTGTGAAGAAGGCTGAGCGCAGAATAATTGATGCTTTTGAACTGTGGTGTTGGAGAAGACTCTTGAGAGTCCCTTGGACTGCAAGGAGATCCAACCAGTCCATTCTGAAGGAGATCAACCCTGGGATTTCTTTGGAAGTAATGATGCTAAAACTGAAGCTGCAGTACTTTGGCCACCTCATGCGAAGAGTTGACTCATTGGAAAAGACCCTGATGCTGGGAGGGATTGGAGTCAGGAGGAGAAGGGGATGACCGAGGATGAGATGGCTGGATGGCATCACGGACTCGATGGACGTGAGTCTGAGTGAACTCCGGGAGTTGTTGATGGACAGGGAGGCCTGGCGTACTGCGATTCATGGGGTCGCAAAGAGTCGGACACGACTGACCAACTGAACGGAACGGAACGGATTCTGATAAACTTTATAGATATTTGATATAAGTGATATACATCTGCCTGTGATATAGATGTTAGCTCAATTCTGTCTGCAGTTTGTGTTTCTGGAATGAAATATACATCTATAAAAATTTATGAATAAATTTAGTTTTAACATTTTATTTCCTAAAATATAGTTTTAAAATATTTTGTATTTATAAAATATTTCACAGGACAATAAAGGGACTTGAGTGTAAATTCAGTTGTGTGAACTGGTTGACAAAATTAATGCTGACAAAAATTTGGAAATAAAACTCTTCTTGAGCCAACTTTAAAGCTTCCTAAGATACCCTGGAGAAGGAAATGGCAGTCCACTCCAGCACTCTTGCCTGGAAAGTCCCATGATGGAGGAGCCTGATAGGCTACAGTCCATGGGGCTGCAAAGAGTCGGACATGACTGAGCAACTTCACTTCACTGAGCAACTTTTAAAATAAAATTTTGCTAATTATAGTGAGAGCCTACTGTTTGGCCACAATTGTAAATATTAAGTTAAATATAAAGATCATCAATACATTACATTCAGATGTGCTTTAGAGTCTAGATTTTTCTGTTTTTTAGTTCTACAGCACGGTATACTTATTTGTTTGTTTGTAGTTATGTGAATAAAACTTTCCCTTAAAGACTCATGTCCTTGTCGTCCTCCTCTTATCATCAGAGTTAGCCAACAACATTTATTGATCATACTTGTAGACTGCACAATTCAATTTTATCTATCCCCAAGAGGAAGAGTACCCAGCAGGGGATTCTTATTCTGTGGGATGAGTCCGATTAGTTATGGAATTTATTTCCTTTTAACTGACACAAAATGTTAATTTCCTAAAGTCATTTTGAAACCAAGACACTCACAGAAACCTGTATGATATGTCTTGTTTCAAAGATATTAAAATTTCCCTTCATTTTTTGTACTTTAATTAGTTTGTTATAGTCTCAAACTAATTAGTTTTATTTCCAAGATCAAAACTGCATATAGATGATGTAAGTCTATAATGTTTACTATGACTTATCACTGCCATTTCTGTGCTTTTTTTTCTGGCAAATGGTTTAATATTCTGAGGAAGTCACTTCAGTTCCTGAACTTCTTTAAGCTAGGCAATATAAAAAAGAAATGAATTCCTTCTCAGATTCTGGTTTATTCCAATAGGCAGATCAACACTTTGGGTACTGAAATTTATAATGTATATGTTGCAAAAATATATGTATATTTGTAAATGTATATGTATGTATTCTACTTGTATGTATTATATGTGTGCATTTTGTGAACACACACACATATTTCTATACCTACACATGTCTATGTTGGTTGGTGAATAAGTTTGAGGTAATTGAATAGGAAATTTCACTTAATATGTATTTATTAATGTGGATATTTCTTACCTTTCTATAAGAAAAAATGGTTTGTCACAGAGCTGTTATATGTCATGTTACTACGTTCTCTCCTTGTTGTTGTTGTTTTTCAGTTGCTAAGTTGTTTCCAACTCTTTGTGACCCCATGAAATGCAGCACGCCAGGCTTCCCTGTCCTTCACTATGTCCTGGAGTTCACTCAAACTCATGTCCATCGAGTCCGTGATGCCATCCAGCCATCTCATCCTCTGCCGTCCCCTTCTCCTCCTGCCCCCAATCCCTCCCAGCATCAGGGTCTTTTCCAATGAGTCAACTCTTTGCATGAGGTGGCCAAAGTATTGGAGTTTCAGCTTCAGCATCAGTGAACACCCAGGACTGATCTCCTTTAGGATGGACTGGTTGGATCTCCTTGCAGTCAAAGGGACTCTCAAGAGTCTTTTCCAACACCACAGTTCAAAAGCAACAATTCTTTAGGATTCAGCCTTCTTTATGGTCCAACTGTCACATCCATCATTTTTCTCTCAGGTTCTCTTAATGATAACAGTAATGTATTATCTACAAAGAAGACTTGGTGCTTTGTAAAACATTTGTTATAGAGCTCTTAAATTAAGAAAAAAATCCTTTAGTTTTAAAGAAAGTGTTATGAAATTCTAATGAGTTCTCTTATTCCTTAAATGTATTGAAAGAAAGAGCATCTGAGTAAAATTGATATGCACTTTGATCTACATTTAAAGGCAAAGCCATTGAGATTGAATCCATGATTTGGATAATAGATATTGTACATTATGGTGTATCAGATAAACATTTATTAAGTGTGTATTACATGGACTGTGGTAAGAAAGAATAATAGCCACTGCCTTCAAGGAGTTTAAAATGTGATTGAGGAAAACAACAACAAAAAATGTTAAATAACATTCTACAACTCTAATGAAAGTGCTGTCTCAATGTACATGAGTAAGAGCCAAATAAATTGTTCAATAATAACTGCATCTAGAGTGTGAAGGCAAGAGAGTCTATGTTGATGGGTGTGCTTTAAGGGCAGAAGAGCATGGGACAGCATTGTGTAACTTCAGTAGAGTCCAAGAAGATCATAAATATATAAAATCTGTTCTTCCTTAAAATTAACATCATAAAGGCAAGTTGCTTGTGTATTTGTTTTTTAGGAACTGAATTTGTGAAACCCGCAAAGCAGGTAAAGAAACACTAAATTCCATCTCAAAGAAAAGATAATGATACGTTCTCAAGTAGTGGTAATTATCATTATGAGATATAGCCAGGTTTCCTAGTTCTTCTGCAAAGGAAACAAATGAAATAGAAACAAATTATCTATGATTTCTAATGAACAGTTCAGAAGCATCATTATATTTTAGCATTCATTCTTTTATTTACTCAATGAATATTTATTGAAGGAATAAGCAAAACAAACAAAATACTTCCCTTATTGATTTACTCTCTAAGGAGGGGCAAATGCGTTTTAAAAATGTGTAACATTTGAAAAAGATAATGTCTGTCAGTGACCAGGAAAATAAAAGAGAGAATAGAGGACGAAGAGGGAGGCTGTTGTAAATGCTGTACATATGGTCTCTGTGAGGAAGCAGCATTTGAGCCACCCTCAAAGATCTAGGCTCTCATTAGAGTTAAATAATAAAATTCTAGCTTAAAGTTCTCTTTAGACCATATAATTTTCATAAAGGGGCTAACTAAGCTTGTAGTAAGCTGACCAGGGGCTTCCCAGGTGGCACTAGTGGTAAAGAACCCACCTGCCAATGCAGGAGACATAAGAGACACGGGTTCAATCCCGGGGTGGGGAAAAGCCCCTGGAGGAGATCATGGCAACACATTCCTGTATTCTTGCCTGGAGAATGCCATGGACAGAGGAGCCTGAGGGGCTACAGTTCATAAAGTTGCACAGAGTCAGACACGACTGAAGCGATTTAGCATGCAGACATGCAAACTGGTCAAAGGGTCCGTGTCCATGTGTTCAGTAGAGCTCTATTCCATCATGTTTAAATCTTGCAGAGATTTTTGTCCTCAACATAACAACAAACAACATATATGTCACAACTTTTGCATTCCTTGACACCAGTGTTAAAAAGGACATCCCCCATATAAATACATCAAGAAATAAAGTCAGAATAAAAAGGGGCAAAAGTAGAAATGATAAGATAGGATTAAAGACAAAGAAAAACAATGAAAAAGAGAAAAGGATGGAAAAAAGAGAAATTAGAAGGGAAGTTCATATGTTATAATCTACAACTTTGTACACGTTAGTGTTTTATAAGATAACTGACATTACCGAATTATTATCCTAATGCTGAAAAGCGAAAGTGAAATTTGTTCAGTTGTGACCTAATGATAGGAGCAGAGCTAATCAAGTTAAGAATAAGATCAAAACCAAAAGAAATGGCAGTGTGTGCACACTAGTAGTTTAATTGTAAGATTGGTGTGGGATCAAGGAAGGAATATTTATGTTTGTTTGAGATGGGAGAGAACTTTTCTAGTTATTGAATGATAATGAATTTTCCAACTTTATTCCATTTCAATTCTATACATTTAGTGGCTGGTCTAAGATCAAATAGCTTCTGCCCTCAAAGAACTTTTTCCCCTAAGAAATCTATAAATATTCTTTATTCAGTAATTTTTTAATTAAAATGTTTCCATTTATAATTATCATATCATTTGAAGAGTGGTTTATTTATTTATTTATTCATTTTGAATAAGTGGTTTATTGAGTGTATACTAATGTGTGACAGTAGGCTAGATCCAGGAAGAATTCAAGATAGCCAATACATATTTCCTGTTATTAAAGGATTGTCACTTTAGCTGTATCTTTTATGAAGGCTTATTTGATTAATTTTTGGGGAAACTACATTATTAGAAAAATAATAAAGATATTTGTGACTTATTAAGTTTAAGTTGATTCCCATTTATTGTTTCCCATCAATTAATCTTTTCTAAACTATTATTCTACCATTATGTCTACATTATGATTTAAGACTTTCCTAAAGTTATGCAATATTTATTGCAGAATGCAATAAAACTTGGTCAGTAACAGAAAAAAATTGCAGTTATTATATTTCATATTGATATGAGGTCCTAATTATAAAGCAAAAATGATCAATTCTACTGTCACTACTAAAATAAGATCCAAAGAAAAATTAATAATCAATGAATTTTAAAAATATACTTTTAAGTTCTCTGTAATTCAGAACAGTGTCATGTCTAGAGTTCAGTTCAGTTCAGTTCAGTTCAGTCGTTCAGTCATGTCTGACTCATTGCGACCCCATGAATCGCAGCACACCAGGCCTCCCTGTCCATCAACAACTCCCGGAGTTCACTCAGACTCACGTCCATCGAGTCCGTGATTCCATCCAGCCATCTCATCCTCGGCCGTCCACTTCTCCTCCTGCCCCCAATTCCTCCCAGCATCAGGGTCTTTTCCAATGAGTCAACTCTTCGCATGAGGTGGCTAAAGTACTGCAGCTTCAGTTTTAGCATCATTCCTTCCAAAGAAATCCCAGGGTTGATCTCCTTCAGAATGGACTGGTTGGATCTCCTTGCAGTCCAAGGGACTCTCAAGAGTCTTCTCCAACACCACAGTTCAAAAGAATCAATCCTTCGGCACTCAGCCTTCTTCACAGTCCAACTCTCACATCCATACATGACCACAGGAAAAACCATAGCCTTGACTAGACGGACCTTAGTCGGCAAAGTAACGTCTCTGCTTTTGAATATGCTATCTAGGTTGGTCATAACTTTTCTTCCAAGGAGTAAGCGCCTTTTAATTTCATGGCTGCAGTCACCATCTGCAGTGATTTTGGAGCCCAAAAAAACAAAGAAGGAAAAACCATAGCCTTGACTAGACGGACCTTAGTCGGCAAAGTAACGTCTGTGCTTTTGAATATGCTATCTAGGTTGGTCATAACTTTTCTTCCAAGGAGTAAGCATCTTTTAATTTCATGGCTGCAATCACCATCTGCAGTGATTTTGGAGTCCCAAAAAAGAAAGTCTGACGCTGTTTCCACTGTTTCCCCATCTATTTCCCATGAAGTCATGGGACCGGATGCCATGGTCTTCGTTTTCTGAATGTTGAGCTTTAAGCCAACTTTTTCACTCTCCTCTTTTACTTTCATCAAGAAGCTTTTTAGTTCTTCTTCACTTTCTGCCATAAGAGTGGTGTCATCTGCATACCTGAGGTTATTGATATTTCTCCCGGCAATCTTGATTCCAGCTTGTGTTTCTTCCAGTCTAGCAGGTAAATATTGTAACTGATCGCACTGCCAGATACACTTTGGGCTTTTATCATCAAGAATTACATTTGTATTAATTTTCTACAAGTCATACTTTGAAAGTGAAAGTCGCTCTGTCATGTCTGACTCTCTGTGACCCCATGGACTATACAGTCCATGGAATTCTCCAGGCCAGAATACTGGAGTGGGTAGTGTTTCCCTTCTCCAGGGGATCTTGCCTACCCAGGGATCAAAGTCAAGTCTTCCGCACTGTGGGCAGATTCTTCACCAGCTGAGCCACAAGGGAAGCCCAAGAATACCGGGGTGGGTAGCCTAGCCCTTCTCCAGGGTATCTTCCCACCCCAGGAATCAAACCGAGGTCTCCTGCATTGCAGGCAGATTCTTTACCAACTGAGCTATGAGGGAAGCCCAGATCATAGTTTACAGTAGCTCAAAGATAACAAAAAGTGAGAGATTCCAGAGAATCAGATAACTGAGAAGGATATGTCAGATGCATATGACTTGTTTTCAATTAAAGACACCCACTAATCATTTGGTCCATTAAAATTCTTTCATGACTTTACCTAAATTCACATTTTATAGATTAAGAAATTTAGAGTGGTAATAGCCTAAGCTGGATCCCTCGGCAATAGAGCTTGAATGCCAATCAAGGTCTGCCTAATTCCGGGGACACTTCTCTTACACTAAAGGGCAGTAGGTCTCAACTAGAGGTGAGGGTATGTCTCAAGGAATATTTGGCAATGCCTGGAGACAATTTTGGTAGCTGTAATTTGGCGGTGCTGGCTTCCAGTGAGTAGAAGCTGTAGATGTTACTAAATATCATGCAATACATTGCACAGCTCTCTACAACAAAGAAACCATGTCTAGGAAAGTATCTACTATTAAAAGGTAATATTTCCTCTGGATATATGTAGGTTATAAGTGACTAAGCACCTACATGCCAAGGTCACTATTAAAAAGTAAAAAGCACTCTTTTCAGAAGATCATCTACTTGAGAATCCTCCACTAGTGTATAAATCATCAAAGAATCGAAAGGGCTAAGAGCAACAGGTACAAATTCAATGAGAACTTGTAATAACTGGCACAGTACAAACACTGACTAATGTTCCTACAGGCACTGCTTAGTACAGAGGGTCATACCGGAGAAAGTATTCAATTGGCAGTCCTTATTATGAAACTTACTTGCATTTGAAAAGAAAGGTAAATGACAAGTATATATTTCAGTATTTAATGCAGCATAAGTTAGATTCTATCATATACTTAAATGTTCTTTTAATATGTACTGTATGCTAGGTGCAATGCTAGGTGCAAGAGATACAGGAAGATAGAAGTTTATGAAGTAGTAGGGAAGATGAACATGCACAAAAAATTATAATGCAGCAAGATCATTCCAGATTCCTAAGAGAAAGCAAACAAGATTCCAGAGGAGTGAAGGAAGGCAACTCAGAGAATACAGGCTGATCCTAGGAGAACAGGAGTAGAGGAAGAGGGGATTCTGGGTAGATTGTTTTTGCTGTTTAGCTGCTAAGTCATATCCAACTCTTTGCAACCCCATGGACTGCAGCACACCAGGCTTCCCTGTCCATTTAGAGGCATGAACAGGGGAGGAAGTGTTGTGTTCTGAGAGCATGAGTGAAAGGGTGGGAGGGGCAAGATGATTCATATAAGATGACAATAGACAGGTAGGTAGGGGTCTGACAAGGAAGAGCCTCCTAACTGAGTTGTTTCCGGATTTTTGGCTATGATGAATAAAGTTGCTATGAATATGGCACAAGTCTTTTCTGAACACATTTTAAAATTTTTCTCTTGGATAAATGCTTATGAGTGGGACTGCTGGATCATAGAGTAAATATACATTTAACTTTATAAGAAGTAATGCAAATTTTCAGAGAGATTGTCCCATTCCATATACTACAGAAAGTGAAGTTGCTCAGTCGTGTCTGACTCTTTGCGACTCCATGGACTGCAGCCCACCAGGCTCCTCTGTCCATGGGATTCTCCAGGCAAGAATACTGGAATGGATTGCCATTTCCTTCTCCAGGGGATCTTCCTGACCCAGGGATCGAACCCAGGTCTCCCATATTGCAGGCAGATGCTTTAACTTCTGACCCACCAGGGAAGCCCTCCATATAATATACTATACTATATTCACCAGCAATTATGAGAATTCTTGCTACTCCACACCCTTGCCAATATTGGATGTTATCAATCTTTTGGATTTTTAAGTCATTTTAGTGGATGCATGGTGGCATATAAGTGATTTAATTGGCATTTCCCTGATGATTAATGAATTAAACATATTTTAATGTACTTATTGGCTATTTATATGTCATCCTTCATGGCATTTCCAAGTCTTTTGCCCATTTTTAAAGTGTGCTTGTCTTTTAATCATTAAGTTACAGACGTACTTTATTTTCTCCCACTCTGCAGACTACTTACTTATTTTCTTAACAGTGTCTTTTGATAAGCAGAGTGTTTGGACTTTGATAAAAGTCCAATTTATCAATATTCTCATTTATGATTAGGACTTTGGTCGAAAAAAATCATTGCCTACTCTTCATCATAAAAAACTTTCTCCTAGTCCTTCTTAAATGCTTTATAGTTTTAGCTTTGTATTTAAGTCTATGGATACATCTTAAGCTAATGTTTTGTGTTTACACTTTTTTTGCACAGACAGTTATCCTGTTCTCACAGAACCGATTACTGAATAAAGCCATCCTTCCAACCCCGTTGAATTTCTCTGTCACCTTTGTTGAAAGTCTTTTTACCCTACAAATGAGAGTCTATTTCCAGACTTCTCTATTTTCTTTCATTGATTTATCTGCCTGTCCATTTGTCAATACTACTTCATTTTGATTATTGCTTTATATTTTGAAATCAGGTAGATTAGGGTTAAGTCTTCCAACTTTGTTCTTTTTTTTTTCCCCCAAAATTGCTTTTGCTATTCTATCTGCTTTGTTTTTCCACATGTATTATTGGAATCAGTTTCTACTAAAACACCTCTCAAGATTTTGATTTAGCTAGTGATGACTTTATAGAACACTTTGGAGAGAATTGACTTTTTGACAATATTGAGTATATCAACCCATGGTCATGTTTATCTCTATTTAGGTGTTTTTTTTTTCTTCAAACCTCTCAGCAATACTGTATATTTTTTCAGCACAGAAATCTTGTAATTCTTTTATTATGAAATTATACCTAAATATTTACAAAGTTTTTTAATCTTAAATTCCATTTTTCAATCCTGTTTGCTCTATTAAAAAATGAAAAATCCTCATAGTTTTCTCATTTTGTAAAATGTGTAGAGAAGAAAGTATCAATTATAATATTACCATCTATACTACTACTAAGTCACTTCAGTCGTGTCCGACTCTGTGTGACCCCATAGACGGCAGCCTATCAGGCTCCCCCGTCCCTGGGATTCTCCAGGCAAGAACACTGGAGTGGGTTGCCATTTCCTTCTCCAATGCATGAGAGTGAAAAGTGAAAGTGAAAGTCGCTCAGTCGTGCCCGACCCTTAGCGACCCCATGGACTGCAGCCCAGCAGGCTCCTCCATCCATGGGAGTTTCCAGGCAAGAGTACTGGAGTGGGGATTACCATCTATAGATAATTATTATTAGCATCTTGGTGATATTCAATATCTTGTTTACATGCATACCTACATTTACATATTTTAAAAATATGAATGGGGACTCTGTCCTTTAAAAATTAACTAACACCTGTGTAACTCAAGAAGCATTAAAAGGGAACCTTCCATTGAACTGTCTTTCTAAAATCCCTATGCATTTTCATTGTTTGGAAATCAGAACACATTTCCCCCATAGAGCTAATATTCAAATGACAGGTTATCAATTCAGGCCCACAGAGAAAAACCCTACTTAACCCATAATGGTTTTTAGCCCTCTGACCTGTATCTTTTTCTAAACCTATTTCTTTAAGGGAGCATAGTCTCCACATATTTTTTCCCTACATAAGCTTTGGATCTCTTAAAACCTTAAGGAGAGAGATGCAAGATGGAGCTGGTGCAATAGGATGGAGTAGCCTTATCATGAAGCTGGGGTCCTTCAGGGAGTCTATACCAGTGTTGACTCTGAGGTTCTTTTCTGTGAACTTCAGAAGTCAGGTGGGCTCTACTGCTTCTGGCTTGGATGGAAACCAGTTTTAGTCTTCAGTTCTATTCACCCATTTGAGAGTTGAGGCTGTCTGACACTGCAGATGGTGACTGCAGCCATGAAATTAAAAGACGCTTACTCCTTGGAAGAAAAGTTATGACCAACCTAGACAGCATATTCAAAAGCAGAGACATTACTTTGCCGACTAAGGTCCGTCTAGTCAAGGCTATGGTTCTTCCTGTGGTCATGTATGGATGTGAGAGTTGGACTGTGAAGAAGGCTGAGTGCCGAAGAATTGATGCTTTTGAACTGTGGTGTTGGAGAAGACTCTTGCGAGTCCCTTGGACTACAAGGAGATCCAACCAGTCCATTCTGAAGGAGATCAACCCTGGGATTTCTTTGGAAGGAATGATGCTAAAACTGAAGCTCCAGTACTTTGGCCACCTCATGCGAAGAGTTGACTCATTGGAAAAGACCCTGATGCTGGGAGGGATTGGGGGCAGGAGGAGAAGGGGACGACCGAGGATGAGATGGCTGGATGGCATCACGGACTCAATGGNCTGTGGTGTTGGAGAAGACTCTTGCGAGTCCCTTGGACTACAAGGAGATCCAACCAGTCCATTCTGAAGGAGATCAACCCTGGGATTTCTTTGGAAGGAATGATGCTAAAGCTGAAACTCCAGTACTTTGGCCACCTCATGCGAAGAGTTGACTCATTGGAAAAGACTCTGATGCTGGGAGGGATTGGGGGCAGGAGAAGAAGGGGATGACCAAGGATGAGATGGCTGGATGGCATCACGGACTCAATGGACGTGAGTCTGAGTGAACTCTGGGAGTTGGTGATGGACAGGGAGGCCTGGCGTGCTGCGATTCATGGGGTCGCAAAGAGTCGGACACGACTGAACGACTGAACTGAACTGAACTGACTGTTGACTTTATGAAAGGTCATACAGTGGAAGTGAGAAATAGATTTAAGGGACTAGATCTGATATTGTGCCTGAAGAACTATGGATGGAGGTTCATGACATTGTGCAGGAGACAGGGATCAAGATCATCAAGACCAAGGACAGGGATCAAGATCAAGACCAAGAAGAAGAAACACAAAAAAGCAAAATGGCTGTCTGAGGAGGCCTTATAAATAGTTGTGAAAAGAAGAGAAGCCAAAAACAAAGAGAAAAGGAAAGATAGACCCTCTTGAAAGAGAGTTTGAAAGAATAGCAAGGAGAGATAAGAAAGCCTTGCTCAGTGATCAGTGCAAAGAAATAGAGGAAAACAATAGAATGGGAAAGACTAGGGATCGCTTCAAGAAAATTAGATACCAAGGGAATATTTCATGCAAAGATGGGCTCAATAAAGGACAGAAATGGTATGACCTAATAGAAGCAGAAGATATTAAGAAGAGGTGGCAAGAATACACAGAAGAACTGTACAAAAAGATCTTCACAACTGAGATAATCACGATGGTGTGATCACTCACCTAGAGCCAGACATCCTGGAATGTGAAGTCAAGCGGGCCTTTGGAAGCATCAATATGGACAAAGCTAGTGGAGGTGATGGAATTCTAGTTGAGTTATTTCATATCCTAAAAGATGATGCTGTGAAAGTGCTGCACTAAATATGTCAGCAAATTTGGAAAACTCAGCAATGGCCACAGGACTAGAAGAGGTCAGTTTTCATTCCAATCCCAAAGAAAGGCAATGCCAAAAAATGCTCAAACTACCGCACAATTGCACTCATCTCACACACTAGCAAAGTAATGCTCAAAATTCTTCAAGACAGGCTTCAACAATATATGGACTGTGAACTTCTAAATGTTCAAGTTAGATTTAGAAAAGGCAGAGGAAACAGAGATCAAAGTGCCAACATCCACTGGATCATCAAGAAAGTTCCGGAAAAACATCTATTTCTGCTTTATTGACTATGCCAAAGCCTTTGACTGTGTGGATCACAACAAATTGTGGAAAATCCTAAAAAGATGGGACTACCAGACCACCTAACCTGCCTTTTGAGAAACCTGTATGCAGGTCAGGAAGCAACAATTAGAACTGGACATGGAACAACAAGCTGGTTCCAAATAGGAAAAGGAGTACATCAAGGCTGTATATTGTCATCCTCCTTATTTAACTTCTATGCAGAGTACATCATGAGAAATGCTTGGCTGGAAGAAGCACAAGCTAGAATCAAGATGCTGGGAGAAATATCAATAACTTCAGATATGCAGATGTTCAGTTCAGTTCAGTCGCTCAGTTGTGTCCAGCTTTTGTGACCCCATGAACCACAGCATGCCAGGTCTCCCTGTCCATTACCAACTTCCAGAGTCCACCCAAACCCATGTCCATTGAGTTGGTGATGCCATCCAACCATCTCATCCTCTGTCATCCCCTTCTCCTCCTGCCCTCAATCTTTCCCAGCATCAAGGTCTTTTCAAATGAGTCAGCTCTTTGCATCAGGTGGCCAAAGTATTGGAGTTTCAGCTTCAACATCAGTCCTACCAATGAACACCCAGGACTGATCTCCTTGCAGCCCAAGGGACTCTCACAAGTCTTCTCCAACACCACAGTTCAAAGCATCAATTCTTCAGTGCTCAGCTTTCTTTATAGTCCAAATCTCACATCCATACATGACCACAGGAAAAACCATAGCCTTGACTAGACAGACCCTTGTTGACAAAGTAATGTCTCTGCTTTTTAATATTCTGTCTAGGTTGGTCATAACTTTCCATCCAAGGAGTAAACGTCTTTTAATCTCATGGCTGCAATCACCATCTGCAGTGATTCTGGAGCCCAGAAAAATAAAGTCAGCCACTGTTTCCCCATCTATTTGCCATGAAGTGAGATGCCATCATCTTAGTTTTCTGAATGTTGAGCTTTAAGCCAACTTTTTCACTCTCCTCTTTCACTTTCTTCAAGAGGCTCTTTAGTTCTTCTTCATTTTCTGCCATAGGGTGGTGTCATCTGCATATCTGAGGTTATTGATATTTCTCCCAGCAATCTTAATTCTAGCTTATGCTTCCTCCAGCCCAGCGTTTCTCATGATGTACTCTCCATATAAGTTAATGATACCACCCTTATGGCAGAAAGTGAAGAACTAAAGAATCTCTTGATGAAAGTGAAAGAGGGGAGTGAAAAAGTTGGCTTAAAGCTCAACATTAAGAAAATTAAGATCATGGCATCCAGTCCCACCACTTCATGACAAATAGATGGGGAAACGTGGAAACAGTGCCAGCTTTATTTTGGGGGGCTCCAAAATCACTACAAATGTTGACTGCAGCCTTGAAATTAAAAGACGCTTACTCCTTAGAAGGAAAGTTATGACCATTCTGGACACCATATTAAAAGGCAGAAACATTACTTTGCCAACAAAGGTCTATCTAGTCAAGGCAAAGGTTTTTCCAGTAGTCATGTATGGATGTGAGAGTTGGACTATAAAGAAAGCTGAGCTCAGAAGAATTGATGCTTTTGAACTGTGGTGTTGGAGAAGACTCGTGAGAGTCTCTTGGGCTGCAAGGAGATCCAACCAGTCTGTCCTAAAGGAGATCAGTCCAAAATATTCATTGGAAGGACTGATGTTGAAACTGAAACTCTAATACTTTGGCCACCTGATGCGAAGAACTGACTCATTTGAAAAGACCCTGATGCTGGGAAAGATTGAAGGCGGGAGGAGAAGGAATTGACAAAGGATGAGATGATTGGATGACATCACCGACTCAATGGATGTGAGTTTGAGTAAACTCCAGGAGTTGGTGATGGATAGGGAGGCCTGGCGTCCTGCAGTCCATGGGGTCACAAAGAGTTGGACACGACTGAGTGACTGAACTGAACTGAGTAATAGCATCAGTTTACCTGTATTAATATTCATTAAAGCTGCATTACTACCTCAAAGAAATTCTACGAGGCTGAAATTCAGGATATCCAATCTCCGGGTCACCACGTTACCCAAGAAACATGGCCCACCAACTAAAAGGTCATCTCAAAATAATTTAAATATTTGCCTTTCTCAAACACTGTGGTGTCAATACATAATCCACAAAGTATTTGTTTCAAATCTCCTTTTGCTTTCCTGTTGGCTTCATCCTCTGGAGGAGGGCATGGCAACTCAATCCAGTGTTCTTGCTTGGAGAATTCCATGGACAGAGGAGCCTGGCAGGCTATAGTCTATGGGGTAGAAGAGAGTCAGATAACAGCTGAGCAACTAACACACTGGCTTCATCCTATAGTTTTTTGAGAATTTCTTCTCTAAACCTCTAGATCATTTTTCCTAGCCATATCCCATGCACATTTTTTTTTTAATTCTCCTCTCATCCCCTTTCTCCTAATTCTGCATTCCCTAAGCTCAAAGAAGCACCTTCACAATGGCAGAACCCTTTCTGAGTAGATGGGGGTTTGAGGGGTTAGGAGGGGGTTAAGAGAAATGCTAAGAAGGCCTCCACATATCGACTTCCATCACATCCCCTTGAGCTAAGTTTCCTAAGTCAGGAAGAACCGGTGTGGCTGGAAAGACGCCTGTGAGTTCCTAGAAGCTAGGGAAAGATAAGACTGGATTTTAATTCTTACATGTAAAGATAGGAGATACATGAGAAGGTGCTCTAGAAGCAAGTCATTTTCAGGAACTTTTCTTCCTATTTCCTTTGACCCGCCCTTATTAAACTGTCAGACAAATTGGCTCAGTCCTGTGCTAACGAGGACCCACATTTGGACATTCTGGGGAGCCGCAGGTCAGGAGGGAGCTGTCGGACAGTGCGAAATAGAGAAGCTGGACCGGTGGCCATCCATGCTGTGTTGATTGGTCTGATACTTGTTTTTAGTTTCACTTTCTTTTAATTATAGTCTCTCCATATCTGACCTGAACAGCACCATTCTTCTGGTTTGTTAGTTCATTTTAATGATAGCAGCATATTATCATCAGAGTGCCTTCTCAGGTCACAGTGTATTACAGAGAGCAGATTGTTAATTAAATGGTAATGTTTTCTGAGTTTGGAAGTAATTCCTAAAGTTAATAGTTATTAGTTACCTTGAAATTGTACAAAAAAAAATCATCTGTATATAAAATGAGTGCATAATTAGCAAGCTGCTCTCCAGGAAGCAGATCACATCACTTTCTGTCCAAAAGGAGCAGCTCTGCTGATGAGGCACTGACATAGTTAAGAGAAACCATGAATCACAAGGGGCCGGGAAAATGGTGCTGCCCGGCTCACACTCAGAAGCAGCATAATTTATGAAGCACTGAGGACAGTGGGAGGTAGGCTGTCAGAAAGCTAAGTTCTCTGTGGAATTATTACATTCCCGTTGAAAGATTGGATGTCATTGAAACGAGGTAATCTGGAGAAGCTTGGAGGTTCTGTGCAATTGGGAAAAGCGCAAAGACAGTTGGAAAGGAAGCCAAATTTCTTCAGCCTTTTTCCCACTGGAAATCACACCCAAGGTCTTATGAAAACAGACTTTCTTTTCAAGTATATCAGGAGGAAATACTTCAAGAAGGACACCCATGGTACATGCAAACTTCTGGATCCACCAGTCCCAGAATGGTCAGAGCTATGCAGAGGTTTGCATTGATTCTGCCTTTAAGATCTATGTTTTCTTTATTCCTCGGCACACTTTTCAGTTATTTAAGATCAGGTACTGTCCATGGGTTCAAGGGAAAGGCAGAATGTAAAAACCAACAGTATGTGTCGATGACTTCAGAAAACTTATTATCAGTTTATTACTTTTATTATTCTTTATGACAAACAGTCATTTCTAACATTTATTACTCACTAAAGTGCTGAAGACAGTGTTGAGTCCTTTGTGTGGATCATTTTAGTTAATTTTGCTATTAATAAAGTACCACCTTCAATTTAGAGATGGAGAAGGCTTAGAGAGGCCAAGCAACTTCCCCAAGATTACACAATTTATCACAATTTATTAGAGGTGGAGCCTTATATTCCAGTCATTTCCTTTAGCTATTATAAAGGTATCAAGTTTTAATCCAATAAAAAGATTAAAATGACTAAATCTACTTGACATTTTGGAAGGGAATATGATTCACCTTGAAGAAGAATGCTTTGAATTTTGGCATAGCAGGCTATTTCTTTTTGTCAAGTCATTTTTATACAACGCCTGTCTGGTCTATAATGACTCCATGGCATGTACTCCCTGAATATAGAAGAAATCAGTCTACTGTTAACCCCTCATTGGAATGTTTCCTCAACAAGTGAGAAATCTATTCAACTTTGGAAAGTGGTATCTGCAAACTATTCCAAAACCACCTCATACTACTTTCAGATCCTTTTTTCCCTGTTGTTCATATACTCAGCTTGTCCATTAAAATTTGGATCATAAAGAGATTTCTTTTAATGTGCTGTATAATTTTCTGTCAAGCAGTCATTTATTTCCTTGCAGGTCCATTGCATTTCTATAAGGGTAGGTAGTCCTAGTTCTGAGGTATTTATAAGAAATTTTATAATGGTTTCTATGGCAACAGATGATTAGCTTATTGCTTCAGGCCATTTAAAATGATAATCTGCCAAAACAAAGGTAAATAATTTTGTTTACTACCTGGTCATTGAAAGGTCTAGGGTAACTTGGTTGGCTGTTTGAAGTAACTTTTTACTTTTTTGCATCAGGCAGCCACCTAGTCAGAAAATTGATTTCCAGAAACAGGAATGGCCACAGAGCAATTTTAGCTGAATCTTTGGGGTAAACAATGCCATATCCTGAGTGCAAAGTGATTGGACTTCAAAATGAACCATCAAGCCCACAGGCAAGCTTAGTACAGCAAGCAGGCCTGGTTTCCAGGCTAGGAGTTAAGCTTTTCTCCTCTGATTCAAATATCAGAAATAAGCCTTTCCATTTATATGTGATACTAGAATAAATAGAGGTCCCTCACAAAGGAAGCCCTTTGATTCAGCACAGTTCAAAAGGTGGTGATGGGGACGTATTGTGGCATTCTGGAAAGAGAGCAGGCTTCAGGCCCACCAGAGCTGGATTCAAATCCTAGCCTTAGTTGTACCGCCTGAGAGAATGGTTTATCTGCTTCAAGGCTCTTTCTTTGCCTGGAAATTAAAGATATTAATATCTCCATGGGCAGGGTGTTTTAAGGACTAGAAATAATACACATGTGATCTGAGCTTCCATGTTCCTATCTTGGAGAAGAAATAGCAACTAGGAGCAGTTAGAAGCAAATGATAGTCTTTACTTGGGTTTCTCAGAGCACAAATAAGGAAGTCGTATTTGTCATCTACAATGGCATTCCCTAAAATAAATTCCCCACTCTCCTCCCCAGAGTTTAGCCTTCACAGGGCTGTCCTTTCTTTCTCTCCTCTTCCTCTCACCTCATTAGTTCTGTTTCTCTGGCTCCTAGTCTGTTAATTCAGTATCACAAATGTCTTGGAATCAGGCAAAAGTCTTTGACTCCTCTCAGAGCGCAGAGACTAGAAGCTGTGGGCAAAAGCCAGCATTCTCTTTAGAGAGCAGCAGGGATGTAGCTAGGGTTGTGGACACACACGATGAAGAGGTTTGCTCTGTCTCACACGTGTAGCGCTTACTTCAGTGCCTGAAACCTAGTAGGTGCTCAATAAAAAGATTCTCCATTAAGGATTATCTACAATGTGCCAGATACTTATCTCATGAATATGAGGTTTAGAGTAAGACAAGATCCCTGCTTCCAGGAGTGCAGAGTATCGAAGTCATTATTGAATTTTGGTGACTGTTTCAGCGGCCTCATCATCACTAAACCAATGAACGTGCACTAGATTATTTCCATCAAGTATCCTAACCTAGTAAAACATCTCCATGGTATAAATGACTAATTAATATATTGGTTGTATTCCAGAGAACTCATTTCAAAATGACCAGGCAACACTTCTTTAAAAAACAAAACCAAACAACAAAATGAAACCCACCAAAAACAAGTTATTTAAAGTATAATTTTATCCTTAACAACAGATGCTGAATATCTGTGGGCTGTATGATAACTGGAGTACTATCAATGGACAAAAATTTTATCATGGCTTTTTATCAATTATGTCATCAATTCTTGGATTAGAATAATAAACACATTATTTTATTCATTCCTTGTTTAATTCTTTCATCTTCTATAACTGTCACCCTATTCTAGCCTTAAATTAGCTGTGGAGTCTAAAGTCAGCTACTTATTAAATGCATTTTGCAGCATATTACTTAACCTCTCAAAGTTTCACTTTTAACATCTGTTAAATGGGGCTAAATTTGAGGGTGTCTACCTCTTGAGATCTGTTGTAAGGATTCAATGAAATAATGTATTTTTAGCATCTAATGCAGTCAGGCACATTGTGTCCAATACTTAACAAATAGTTGTTATTATGTTGCTGCTATGGTCATGGTTGTTTACTATTATTGTCATACCAGTGAATTATAGGATCTGGGCTATATGAGGTACAAACAGGAAATAGCTTCATTTTTAAATCTCATTGCCTTTAAACATATTCTGTCTTATCTCCCTTTCCTGCCCCTGGGTGACACTTTGGACAGATTCTGTGTAATTTCCTGTTACTTTAGGGTATTAGACAACAGTCTCATTTTCAAAATGTAAAATGTCTCAGTTCAGTTCAGTTCAGTCACTCAGTCGTGTCTGACTCTTTGCGACCCCATGAATCGCAGCACACCAGGCCTCCCTGTCCATCACCAACTCCTGGAGTTCACTCAGACTCACATCCATCGAGTTCATGATGCCATCCAGCCATCTCATCCTCTGTCCTCCCCTTCTTCTCCTGCCCCCAATCCCTCCCAGCATCAGTCTTTTCCAATGAGTCAACTCTTCGCATGAGGTGGCCAAAGTACTGGAGTTTCAGCTTTAGCATCATTCCTTCCAAAGAAATCCCAGGGCGGATCTCCCTCAGAATGGACTAGCCCAATCTGAAGGGAAACTGCTGTTTGCCATCTAGTTTAAAGCTTCTTCCCTCCTCCCAGCTCAGGCCTGCCAGGGGGCCCACAGATCCATGGAGGGGGCAACACAGAGTCTGTTCCTTGGCTCTCTTTGCTTCTGTCACCCATCTGTGGCTCCTTCATACTGGCGAGGGTGGAAGGGCTGGAGGCAACCAGAAGGGATGGTAGCTGCTCCTCCTCATACTTCTTCCCTGATTGTCTCATGACAGTTCTCTCAAATGGCCTCGGTCACAGTAACTGTCCAAAGCTGGCCCTTTACTTTAAGGAAAAATTTCACAGGTGTTTCTGGGTTCTCATCTCTCCAGCCCTCTGCTGTCAAGAATGCCAAACTCTGCTGTCAGGACTGTCAAACACTGCTCTGGTCTCCCAAGAAAGTGATGCTTGGGCTCAGTATGCTGCCATGGTCCCCAGCTACGTCCCATGCTATTTAGCTTATGGGAATTTACCTCCCTTTCCCTTCACATTTTAGAAGCCAGGCTCTCCCATGGCTATTCTCTCTGCCTCTGTCCACCTCTAGGTGAGAAGCAGGCATCAGCCTCTCTTTTCCCCAAGCTCCAGCAAATATGCAATTTGAGAAGAGAGACAAATCATAGGCCTTTCCACTTCTACCCCAGATTCTTCCCATAATGATTCACTAACTTCTCTTAGGAGAGGAGCATAATTGAATGGACACTCAAAGAACCAGTTAGCAAGTCTAGGCTGGATGAGTTTAGCAACTGTCTTTACGTGTGACTTCCCACTGCCCATTGTCCTTGGCCAGGGTGCTTTGGCGGAAACTCTGAGACAGCAGGAAAGGTCCCATCCAGTATCCTGTTACATTTTTATTACGCCTGTACTTTTACAACTGTCTCCTAATTGGTTTTCCTGCCGCCTAGTGCCCACTGTTTCATTTCATCCCATACCTAACTGCTAGATTAATCTTTCTCAAAAGACACTGGTCTTGTCATATTTTTCTTTTTAGTCCATCACTGCGGCTTCTGCAGGTTGGCTACCATCCCAACAGCCCTTTCAAAGAGAAAAGAAAAAGCCCAGGGTCCCCAAATTGAATGTAATCCCAGGAGAGTAAGCCAGCTAGGCCAGTAGCAGAGTTTCTGGGAGTCCCCAAAGCTCCTGTGACACTGGTTTGCTTCTAACTGCTTATTATGTCAAATAAACCCCCTAGGCTACAAACATAAACTCCACCAATTCAATGAGGTATTTACACTGTGATCAGTGACCCCTGAGGCACTAGAAAGAATGTTTTTAATATACAATTCCAGCTTCATCATTTTATCAAAATCCTCTAAATTTTGAGGAGTGACCCACTGGCTGAACATTACCAGATCATTTAGACTTGATTTCTCCAAGAGCCACATGCTCTGTCTACACCAAAAAAGTGCCAAGTGTTTTGGAATTTTGGAACCCAGAGAAAATCTTATTCAATGTTTCTGTTTTACACGTGACAAAACGGTGACTCAGAGAGAAGTAGCTTTGCCCAAAATCACCAGGCCATTTGAAGCACAACCAGAATCGGTTAGCCAGGTCTCCTGAGCCCCAGAGTCAGGTCGGTTTCACCATCCCAGGGGATAGCATGCCAGTTGGTTTCAGCTCTTTGTAAACCACTGTCCAGTTAGTCCCTGCCTTGTAGAAGGTCACCCACCTGTAATGGAAAGGGAATGTTCTTTCTAAAACTGGCATTAATGCCTTCTCTGATAGCATGTAAGGAGAAGAAAATGATTACTATTAAAAAGAAATAAAATGAACATTGGACTCAGAATTTGTCTCTGAAGACGATGATGGATCTTTTTGGTAATGAAAAGGAAGGCCCAGGACACATCTTGGATGGAGAATACTGAGACAAAACAAGCTGATTTGCTTTAAATGATAAAGTAAGGGGAATTTTCCATTTCTAGTGAGAATTGGGAGGACGAGGTTTTGAGAGGCTAAGCGCTTGGAAAAGAGAGAATAAGGGGAAAGAAATATACCTGGAGATAGGGATAATGAGCAGACAAGAGGGGGAAGTGGCTAAAAAGAAATTCCTGGTAGCCAAAACTTTAGAAGCAAAGTTTTGTATTTGATTTTAAGTACTTTTCTATACTATACTGTACTATGATCGCAGAGTTGGACACGACTGAGCGACTTCACTTTCACTATGATCACCCTTCATGATCCATAAATCTTCAGTAAAATTTCATTATACACAACAATGAGGGTCAGAGGTGCCTGGAACAAAGGGAAGTGGGGCGAGGAACAAAATCATGGAAGAGCCTGACTGCTAGGATGCTGTGGTGAGCAGAATAATAGCCCCCCAAAGTGTTCTAATCCCACCTGTGAGTGTGTTCATCAACAGGGCCAAAGAGAATTAAGGTTACTAATCAATAGATAAGGAGAGCCTCTAATGCTTGGGTCTACCCCTTTTTCTCTCAGCTTTATCCCTACTTCCTACTCTTGGTTTGTTTGGCTACAGGATTGTCTACAGTAGCAGAATTTGAGGAATAATAGAGAGCAGGCAGGGAAAATCCCCAGGTTAGCTGCTGTCTCGTTATATGCACCATTCTTGTGCCCCCAGCCCCATCATCCTGGTCTCATCTCAGTGTTCCCAGGGATCATTCCCATCCTTGACTGTTCTCTTCCTTATCCTTCAATGTCGGACTCTGCTCTGTGTCCCAACATCCATCACTGAATTTAAGCCCAGACTGATTTCACAGGTATCATCACCAGTATCTGTCTTACTTTCAGGGTAACACCCAGTCTCAGAGCTGTAGAGGTGCTCTTAACATTGCACAAGGCAACTCAACATCTTTTCCTACAGCAGTAATTTTCAGAACGTGTTTTGGGGAGCTCTAGTTTTGGGTGTTAATATCTGTTACTCAATAAAAGGGTTTCAAAGTCAAAGAAGGTTGATGAATTCTCAATGGAACAATTTTAAGCAGTTTTCTTTCCTGCAGAACTTCTTAAAGCCTTTAATATGCAAATGTACATTATGAACTCTCTGAGTGGGATATGATATGATATGCAGGGTTTCCCAAACTTATTTGACCTCGGAATTTATTCTTGAAACTTTCTTGAGAGAATATTCTTCTGTGAAAAGTATTTTGTCTAAAAGTAATATATTTAGATTTTGTGGCTCAGGCATAGGTTCTTGTGAGTTGACACAGAGATAAAGGCATTGTTTTTCTGCTAGGACAGTGCATTCTAGGTTCTACAACTACATTTTTGGAACCTAGTAGTTAATGAAGTAGAAAACTGTATGTAAGACCCTTCCAGCTAAGAACTAGGTGATTACCCAGAAAACAGAGCTGATGACCACATAGAAAGCACCTTGGATCATAAGTCAGAAAAGCTGGTATCTAGTCTCAATTTTAGGCTGCAGTCCATGGGGTCGCTAAGAGTTGGATACGACTGAGCGACTTCACTTTCACTTTTCACTTTCATGCATTGGAGAAGGAAATGGCAACCCACTTTAGTGTTCTTCCCTGGAGAATCCCAGGGACGGGGGAGCCTGGTGGGCTGCTGTCTATGGGGTCAACAGAGTCAGACACGGCTGAAGTGACTTAGCACCAGCAGCAGTCTCAATTTTACCACTGTTAAGCAGGAGATTCCTGGGCAACCCTCAACATTTCATCCTCAGTTTCTGCAAAATGGAGTGCTTAATTGGTTATCTGTCTTCCCTAGTGCCTCAGATGATAAAGAATCCACCTGTGATGCAGGAGACCAGGATTCGATCCCTGGACTGGGAAGATCCCCTGGAAGAGGGCATGGCAACCCACTCTGGTATCCTTGCCTGGAGAATCCCATGGACAGAGGAGCGAGCATGGAAGGCTACAGAGTTAGACATGACAGAGCAACTAACACTTAATGGTAATATTAAAACACAAATAACACCTGCTTAAAATATTTCACAGGAATTTCAGGAGTTTCTAATGAGATGATGACATGAAATCACTTTAGAAACAATAAGGCTTTTCTTCATAATTGTATGTGAAAATACCATATTATTTCTTAATTAACTTGGTTTTATAATAGGAACAAGGATTCAAACCCACAGATAACCTTCAAACTTTATTTACTTATTTTTTTGCAAAACATTTCAACCCAAATTATTTTACCCAGTACTGGTAATAAGGAATAACTCACAAATTACAATTTTAGTTGTCTCTTTATAGATCTTCTCTCTGGTGGAAGAACAGTGTAGTGGCCAAGACAAAGATGCAATCAAGAGAGCAGAGTGGAAGCTGGACATTTAATAAACTGGATAAGATAGGTCGTTGTCACATCTGAACTTCCATTGGGGTCTGTTTGATTTGGAAACAGTGCCATTGGGGGGGAAATTCCATCCTCAGATTTTCAGGCAAGTTTGGATCCAGTTATTAGCTGACAGTTAATATTCCCATTGTTAAAAGCTGAGATAATAACTCTGATTGAAAGGGAAAGGGAAAGTCACTCAGTCGTGTCTGATGTTTTGCAACCCCATGGAATTCTCCAGGCCGGAATATTGAAGAGGGTAGCCTTTCTCCTCTCCAGGGGATCTTCCCAACCCAGGGATTGAATCAGGTCTCCCACATTTGGAGGCAGATTCTTTACCAGCTGAGCCACAAGAGAAGCTCAAGAATATGGAGTGGGTAGAATTGGTTGCATTTGAAATATGTATTTTTTCCCGTGGGGCACAGGGTGCCACATTCAAAGCCTCAGTTCTTTTTGTTGTTGTTGTTGTTGTTTTAATATTTATTGATTTGACTGGTTCTGGTTTTAGTCGCAACACATGGGCTCTTCCTAGACCAGAGATCAAACTGTCTGCATTGGTAGGCAGATTCTTATCCACTGTCACCAGCGAAGTCCTGGAATATACTTCGGAGTTGACAGGATTTGCTGATGGGTTGATTGCCTGACAACAAACAGAGCCAGAGCTTCCAGGCTATTGGAGAAGGTGTTCACTATGATAGGGAACACCAGGAGAGAAAACATATTAGTAAAACATTTTATTCAACTCTTTATGTATTTTAGAATTTTTTAATGATAGAATTTCCTGCTGATGTAATAGGATATTTTCTACTAAGAAAAAGGCACACTTAAAATGATAGGCTTCCCTGGTGGCTCAGAGGTTAAAGCGTCTGCCTCCAATGCAGGAGACCCAGGTTCGATCCCTGGGTTGGGAAGATCCCCTGGAGAAGGAAATGGCAATCCACTCCAGTATTCTTGCCTGGAGAATCCCGTGGACAGAGAAGCCTAGTATATTACAGTCCACGGTGTCGCAAAGAGTCCGGACACGACTGAGCGACTTCACCTTACCTTCACCTAGCCTATCCTTCTCCAGGGGATCTTCCCAACCTAGGAATGGAACTGAGGTCTCCTGCATTGCAGGCGGATTCTTTACCAACTGAGCTATGAGGGAAGCCCATAACTCTGGTTCACAAAGCCTAAAATGTTATCTGTGACACCAGACACCAGATCAGCAGAGAATATCAGTCACCATTCTTCTCCATTGTCCGTCTCCTGTGATGGATATCAGGGAACAGGCCAGTGCACCATGGGCAATAGCAGCGTGAATCTTTTTCTGAGCCCTTTCAGCTCCGGATAGTAGTAATCTATTAAGCTATGACACGGCATTCTGAATATTTGTCCTTGCACAATATTCAACTTCTTTGGTTTAGGAACTGACTTAGGAGAGGGAGACTCTAGGTAACCTGCTAAAACGTATCACTTATCTGGTAGATTCTGGTTTGTTGAGCTTGGGTAAGCAGTTGAATTTAATTCCTTGGTTTATTTGTTTGAAAATGGAACATTTACCAGAAGTGGATGTGTCATACTGACAAGTGTATTTTTAAAGCAATCTCCATTGTTTATTATTTTAATGGTAGAAGTCATGGATGATTCCAGGATGGTGAATTATACAGATAAGTATGGGTAAGGAAGGGCACTGCCTTATAGTCATATATGTATTTGAATTTAGTGGCTACTTAAAGAAGGGAGATTACTCTGTGGTTATCACATATTAGCATCTAATTTAGAGACATTTTCTTTAGACAATTTGGTTGCTTTCTCTCACCAGAAACTGTACTTTGAATATTCCTTTCTTTTGTTACTTTTATCATACGATGTGAAGAGAGTAACATCTTATTATAAATAAGTATGGTTTACATAAGACTTTTTCCAAATTGTTTCATTTATATATTATTATCTTTATTTGTTACCTATCTTATCTAAACATGTCACACAAATTCAATAATCTGAGTATATGGTGAACCACTTGTTTGCCATTTCATAGGCACAATTACTCTTGATTTTACCCAGAGTAATTCAGTGTTAAAAAAGAACAGAACCTGGTACCCCTTATTTCTCTGCTGTAGGTTCTACTTTGACGCTTAGCACATAGCACCCATTTTAGGCATTAGATTGACTTTTTCAACAGTGGTTTAATTAGCACGTGTTGTTTGTTGCGGTTGAGAAAGGGAGTGTTAATAAAACAGAAGATACAGAAGAGTTGAGGGAAACAGGTGATTTCATCTTTCAAAGATAACATTCTGTAGAAGGAAGCTTCTGGGTGCTCATTAAGAACACAAGCTTCCATACATGCGTGGAAGAATGGGGAGCAAGGGAATTTCAATGACTTTTTCATGAAATCTGACCCAGAGTTGAACAAAGAGAATTCTAAAACTTTTGCATATGCCATTTTTAGGAGGGAGTGGGGCAGACATCCATCTTTTCCCCCTTTCTCTGGTATTGCTTGAACAAAAAGAATTATTGAAATTGGACTTGTTCAGGTTTTTATAAATCAAGATGTCAGCAAATACAAGCACTAGTCTAGTTAAAACAAGAGACTGTAGTTTACAGAATGAAATGAACCCTGTTTCTTTTAAGCTCTACAAAGAACACATTGTTTATTCTTGTGCAAAAAACGTCATGTAAAGAAGCTTTCTGTCAGGTACTCTTATTTGTATTTAGTTGTTTCATAACTCAATTATACTGTTCCCCTCTGTCTAATAATTAACATATGCATAATAAGAAGCCTTGAAAACCTGTTCTTTTCCCCACTGTGTGTCAGTTAAATTTCCAAATTGTTCCGGAGAACGGGCTGTGCCTGAGTAGGTGAACCTCCCTGCTGGTCTGGCAGCTTGCCCCTGTGCAGGAGTTGAGGGTCAGCTCTTGGAGAAAGGCCCAGCCAGAGGCCTGAGCAGGGACTTCCTGCCATCTGGAACAGTCTGGAGCATCAGGAATGATGTCAACAAGAAGCACTCAAGTGTCTCCTCTCCAGCTCCCCCTGGGAAGAACGGTATGTCACCCAGTTCCTTGACTGGGGAAACTTCCCAGGCACTCCCAGGCATTTGAGCTCTGTATTTTTGTTGCCTTTCATGCTGAGGTTTTTGGGGCCACTTACCACCTTTTGAACACCCTTTCTATGTTTGAGGAATTCCCCACAGTCTGAGTCCTACCTCCCCATTTTATAAGCCCCAGTTGCACTTTCCCAGCTTCTCTTATAGCAAGAGGCCAAATCTGGGACTCAGGCCCAATCAGTCCCACTTGCTGGAAGAGAGGTGCTTTGGGAAGAGAACAGTGAGAGAAGGGGTAGGTGCCTCACAGAATCCATTTTCCGGAAAAAGTGGCAGTGGAGGCTCTGGTTTGGAGGAGGACACGAGGAAGTCCCAGCATGTGGTGTCCAGTGCTAATAGTTCACTGAGATGAAGGGCTTAGGGCCGCATGGGGTCTTCCTGGGGCAGTTGTGGTGGAAGCAGTGCCTAAAACCATGATCTTCTTTGCAATAATGATACAAAAAAAAAAAAACTAATGTAATTGTTCATTAGATACACACATTCTGAAAATCAAAGCATCAAAGTGTTTAATTTGATTTGTTGAAATTTTTAAAAGTTATCAAGATGATTACTTTTTAAAAATTGTTATTGAAATATAGTTGACTTACAGTGTAGTTTTAACTTCTGTATAGCAATGTGGTTTGGTTATACATATATATGTGTTCATTTTTGTATTCTTTTCCATTATGGTTTAATCACAGGATATTGAATATGGTTTCCTGTGCTCTACAGTAGGACCTTGTAGTTACCCATTCTCTATGTAATAGTTTACATCTGCCGATCCCCAATCCCAGTCCTTTCCTCCCCCACCCCCATCCTCCTTGGCAACCACAGTCTGTTGTTCTCCATGTCTGTGAGTCTGTTTCTGTTTCATAAACGTGTTCATTTGTGTCATATTTTAGATTCCACATATAAGTGACATCGTATAGTATTTCAGTATGATCATATCTAGGTCTGTCTATGTTGTGGCAAATGGTATGATTTCACACTTTTTATGGCTGAGTAATAGTCCATTGATATATATGCTACATCTTCTTTATCCATTCATAAGATATACTTTAAAGTGCATTATTTTATGTAGGTAATAATATAGCTTGTGATAAATAAATTCAAAGACCAAAGCGTCTGTGGGAAACCGTCGTGACATGATTACTCTTCAGATATTTTAGGGGTACATGTAAGTTTATATTTACTTTGGATATTATCATTTACCCATTTTTGAGCTAACTTCTCCCTCTTTCTCCATTCTCTTCTCACATCTATATTATTGCACTATTCTGGTTTTGAGGGGTAAAAAGAAGTTCTTTGGTACGTGCAAGGCACCTAGGCAGAATGTAGAACTCCATTAGCTGGATTGGGGAAAAGGGTTACAATAAGACTATACTAAACCTATGTGAAACAAGGAGCAGAACACTCAGTCCAAATCAGTGAAAAATAATCTTTTTAAGTAAATGCTATTTTATTATTTTACAAATAATTTGCATAGTATGAGAAAAAAATGGTATGAAGTGAATTTGTTTAAAAATTACAAGTCATTATTGGTGCACGACAGTGGACCGCCTGTGATGTTATGGTAGTGGATCGTGACCACCGAGACATTATGGAAATAATAGCTGGTCCCCAAATCCGAAGGTATGCCTGCAGAATATTATAGGCCCTTTCTTTCCGGAGGGGGGGAAAAATCATCAAATGTTTTCTTAGCCATAATGACATACTATATTACTGTAACATTACAAATTTATGGAATCTTAATCAATGAGTTTTAGCCATAGTGATAAATTCTGAGGGATGAGGATTTATGAACTCGGTATATAGTACTAAGTTACAGAAATGACAGTTAAAGGTCTTCACTATTTTCTGTGCCTTGCTCTGCCATGATATTGAAAAAGACTGATATTTTGAGCTTTGATGAGCCATTCTTTCTCTAGTCATTCTATTGAGTTTTCAATTTCTCTGATTCCACAGTGTACCTCATGGCATGATTTCCACATGATAGTATATCTGTTATGAGTACTATCCAATTAGCAGTGATTCACGCAAAGAGAATTCAAATGTTTTGGAAGAGGTCCTTCAGATGAGACTGTAGCTGACTGGATGGAGAAAGGAAAACACAGTTTTCTCCTATGTTCCAAAATGCTCTGTGTTACTTTCTACTATTCCTTCGAGTTTTATGAAGCTGCTTAATTGTTTCTGTGTTGTCTTATTTCTGTGATTTTCACAATACATGTGGAAAGGAAAAGAACAACCAATATCTTTTCTTCCTGCTTTTCTTCTAATTCCCACTGCTATTTTATTATTTATAACTGATTTTAAACTCAATTTTAAATTATTTTCTGAACACCATTTTGGTATTATATAATTCTGAATATAGCCCTTCTAAGGGTAAGAGATCTAAGCATGCAACTGGAGTGGTGTGGATTTGGTTCTGCTGAAGCCAGGAAAGCAGTCTGGACACTCTGATGGATAATATTTGCTTCAGAGAACTCCACCAGTTGGTTGAAGCATGATCAGGCCTACACTGGGCTTGATTTCTTCATAGAAGAGTGGCTTTGCTTGCCTAGATTGTGATAGCAGCTATGCAAATAAATATTTTGATTATTCATTTGGGAGAAGAGGATTATTTGATGACTCTCTTGAAGTATATATAGGCTTATTATAAGGAAGAGGTAATTTTTTCCCCACTGTTATTGCTGATTCAATGAGGGAAAGTACATTGTATCAATAGTTAAAAATAAGAAAGACTTTCCTCAGTGGAATTAAGGTATACCGTGAAGATTCCCGCTTTGCAGAGGTGACTCGATGACATCAAAATCCCTGTTTTCACCTTTGAATCTATGAAATTTGAAATGATGTCATTGCAGTGACCAACTGCCACCCATGAAGAGGCTGTTGAACTGGGCATTACATTCTGCAGTCGCTGCCATCAGGTAGAGTCAGAGGGTACCTGCTGTGAGTGTAGGACTGTCTTAGGCTTTGCTGAAGCATCACAGCATTATCCTTATGCATGTATCTCACTAGGGAGACGACAGGAAAAGTTAAGTTCTAGTAAAAGGTAGCTTTTTCTTATATGTGATGCAGATTACAAACAGAGAATGGCTTTCAAAGGAATTAGGAACCAGAGTAAGTAAGGCCATTCAAGTCAAAGAGAGCAATGTGTAAAGCGATGGAGTGCTGACAGAGGTGCCAGGTCGTTTTGTGTTGGTTTCAGACAATGTAGGGCATAGACAAGCTCTACTGAGGAATAAAACATTCATAAACATTTCACTAAGCACCAAGCCCTATGCGGACCCCTGTGCATTTGCTCATTCAGTCCTCATAATAACTCTAACATATAGTTAGAAACATCACCTCGGTTTGCTGTTGATAAAATGAAGGATAGAGTGGTTAAGTGAGTTGCCTAAGATGACACAGCGAGCAATTGATGGAGCAGGGAATTCAAACTCAGGTTGTCAGAATTTAGCTACTGGGACTAAAATTTAATTCCAGAAACATTAGTTATCACTTCCTAAAGGCAAAGCACAAACTGAGGTAGGAATTGTAGAGTTTGAGAGTAGCAAAATGTCTTCAAAAGTATATTCTCCCTAATCAAGCTCAACATGTAGGTATACTGTAAATGTCTGTGAACTCAAAGTCTATTTTCAAGGAGTATATACTCTGGTAGGGAAGACAGACATGTATACATAACTACAATGCACAGAAGCCTACAGGTACTGATGGATCAGATTGGATAAATCTGAGGGGAAGAGAAAGTTATCCTATAAAAGGAATTGAGTTTTTGAGCAGGAGAGTGATGTGATGAAAACTTATTACTGAAAACTTAATCTGCTGACTTGTGCTCCTTGTTTCCTTATTGTCAGCAACATTAAGCCACTTGGAACTCCAAGCAAGTTAGATACATGGTATAGAAAAGAGGAGGAAATATTTCTCTCTTTCATGTCCTGCTCACCAAAATTCTGCTAAATTGGCTTAGATGCTGGAATAATAAATTGGAGTAAAAGCTGAAGCATAAAATCTGAAGACATGCTGATGCTTTTTGTTCAATCACTATTGTTCCTAAGTATATAAGGAGCCCCCTGCCTCCAGGCTGTAGGGGTTGGGTAGAGGCCTGGAAAGATTATTTGTTGCAAATGTCCAAGATATAATTTGTTGCAAATTAGGATATAAGGAACTAAAGAGCCTCTTGATTAAAGTGAAAGAGAGTGAAAAAGCTGGCTTAAAATTCAACATTCAGAAAACAAAGATCATGGCATCCGGTCCCATCACTTTATGGCAAATAGATGGGGAAACAATGGAAACAGTGGCAGACTTTCTTTTCTTAGGCTCCAAAATCACTGCAGATATGAAATTAAAAGATGCTTGCTCCCTGTAAGAAAAGCTATAACCAACCTGTCATATTAAAAGCAGAGAGTTTTTTTTTTGTCAACAAAGTTCTGTCTAGTCAAAACTATGGTTTTTCCAGTAGTCATGTATCAATGTGAGAGTTGGACTATAAAGAAGGCTGAGCACTGAAGAACTGGTGCTTTTGAATTGTGGTGTTGGAGAAGGCTCTTGAGAGTCCCTTGGACTGCAAGGAGATCGAAGCAGTCCATCTTAAAGGAAATCAGTCTGAATATTCATTGGAAGGACTGATGCTGAAACAGAAGCTCCAATACTTTGGCCACCTGCTGCGAAGAACTGACCCATTGGAAAAGACCCTGTTGCTGGGAAAGATTGAGGGTAGGAGGAGAAGGCGACAACAGAAGGTGAGATGGTTGGATGGCATCAGCAGATCGATGGACATGAGTTTGATTAAGCTCTGGGAGTTGGTGATGGACAGGGAAGCCTGGCGTGCTGCAGTCCATGGGGTCACACAGTCGAACACGACTGAGTGACTGAACTGAACTGAGGATATATGTTCATTCATGTTTGATCATTTTAGTTATCCATTCATGCAGTGGGTCTGTCGTTCGATGACTACAGTTGACCCTTGAACAACATGGATATGAACTGTGTGGTCTCCTCATACAGTACTACATAATTCAAGGCTGGTTGAATTCATGGGTGTGGATCCACAGATATGGAGGAGCCAAGTATATGGAGTAACCAAGTATATGGAGGTTATATGCAAATTTTTGACTGCCTGGAGGGCCAGTACCCCTAACCCACCTATTGTTCAGGTTCAACTGTATTTGTTCATTGAGTGCCACTGGGTACCAGGTACTGTTGTAAGTCTTGGAACATAGCAGAGTCTAGTATAAGTACAGTAAGACAGCTGTCCTCATGGAGTATGCAAGCCAACAGGGTTATTCATACCATGAACCTTTCAGATAGTGACATGTGACATGGAAGAAACCAAAACAGAGCAACAGGATGAAGAGTGACAGGATGGAGGAGTGAGCACTTTAAAAAGAATCTCAGTAAACCTCTCTGACATTCCTGCGACTTAAGTAATGAAGAGCCAGCCGTACAAAGATCAGAGGGAAGAGCATTCCAGGCGGAGGAAACAGCCAGGACAGAGGCCCTGAGGCTGGAAGTTAGAGGAAGAGGCAGCAAGATCCTGGGCTTTTGCTATTAGCCACATTCAGAACTTTGAAAAGCATATCTGAAATACTTCATGTACTATGTCAATGAAATATTGTAACAATCAGCAATTCAGTGATTCTCATTATTAACATTGTTCTTAATAATCATTTAAAATACTCCATCTGAAAAAATGGATATTTAAGAAAATTAACTTGAGTATAAACTGACAAGTAGCAAAAAAGAAATAAAAATCATAGATAAGGGGGAAATCCAAAATATGGATGAAAGGTTTCAGAAGATCACCTTGAGCTTGAGAAGGAGGAGGGGGTGGTAGTGAGGATTGGAAATTAAAGGCTGAAAATCACGTACTATTTATTAATTTAATAAATCTGTCTTGATGTCAATGTAATCGAATGCTGCCACAAAATAATGGTCTCCTGCTGCTACATAAATGTTGAGACCAAGCTCTGATGTTTATTTTCAAGACAGGAGACATTGATCCTTCACTAATAGAATATTACAAGTTTATTTCTATTATGCTAAGTAACCAAAGTTGATTTCATTGTTGGATTTGATGGATGTTGGTGCTATCATAGTTCAGAATGGTCTGGGGCTAGGAGGCCAAGAGGATGAGTATTTTTTCTTACCTAATTAGGCATCCTTGGATTTCATTTTAGTATAAGATCAATAAAAGAAAACTTTAGGGATAGCCTCTAAGATCTTTCTTCTGATGTCCCAGAGATTGAGACTATGTGGTACAAGATTATTCTGTCCTGAAACGAAGAGATTCTAGAGCCAGACAGTGAGTGAGTTGGATGGGGGCCCCACCCAACTGGAAAGGCAACAGGAAAAGTGATGAGGGGAAAAGACAGCGACAACAATAGGAGGAGGAAGTGAAGCCAAAAAACAAGGGAAGAAGGAAAAGTAACAGTGAACTACACAATTCACCAGGAAAGGAAAACCACACAGGGGAAAGAAAAACCCAAACCCAAAGGGAACTGCAATCGGCTGATTTAGATGTGGGGAACAAGTTTTTGACCATTTCCAGAGGTAGGGCACTTATTTACAGTGATCAATGAATGGATGTTAATGGAATCCAGTGATTCAGGTTTCCCTTTTCCTAAGCAGAATGTGAATTAAAATGAAGACCTTGGTTTTGGATTTCATCTTCCATAGATCACACAGCCACCTAATTCTGGGAAATGTGTGGTTGATATTTCTCAGAGGAATGAACAAAGTGAAGATTGGAAATTAAACATGAACTGACCAATTTAGTCAGAGTAAGGAGAATACTCATCTCTTTTAAACATAAAAAAATAGATTCATGCCACATCAGTTTTCCTTTTAATAACCTACAGTGAGCCAAAGGATTTACTTTGCAACAGGCAAAATGAGAGGAAATGATGTATTTGTTAAAAGACAAGGCTGTAATAAAGCAGGGTGTGGCTTGGTGTTTTTGACTTTACTCAGGAGGTTAGCTGTAAGAACAAAATTCAGTGCCGCCTACCATGCTGAAGCAAGGTCCTGTAAGCCCTACTCGAGTGGCCCCGCCTATATTTAATCCAACCTGAATTCATAGAGAGGCTTGCCCTTCTAGAATCATGGTGCATGAAAGAATAAATGCTTTGAGGCAGAGCATTGCATGAGATATTCTATGTAAAGCACTTAGATAGTACCTGGCAAGAGCTTGATAAATATTAGTGTTGTTAATACATAAGAAGCCTGTAGTGTGGTCTGCAAGAACTGAAATTCTTGCATGGTGAACCATATAACATTGCCAAATCAACCATATTTGACTTGCAAATATAGCAGTTTCATGTATTTCAATCTAATGTGTTCCCATGAAATTTGCCAATCTCTCTCACATTTTGTGCTTTTGTCAGGAGTTAAGGGGTGAAGAGAGGGAAGAGGGAAGAGAGGAAGAATGGGAAAAAAAGGAATGGGAAGGTGGAAGTTTCTTGGAGAGCCTTTTGAAGAACCTGCACTGACGGGAAGCTGAAGTGATGAAATAGGGCCCTGTTCCCCGCATCCCCTCTCACAGCCCTTTAGTAAATTCCCGAGACACGGATGTGTCTCCTCATTCCACAAATGATAAATGCTCCTTTAAAATAAAACACCCAAACCATAGAGTAGAACTGACAGCTCCTAAAAGGACATAGTGCCAAAGCAAAAACAAACGAAGGAGCACAAGAACGTTGCAGTACGTGGGTAGCTCTTCCAGAGGAGCCGCAGAAAGTGCCCAGAGCTGGGCTCTTCCATGACCACCCTTCTCCCTAGACTACCCACATCCATCACCAGAGTGACCTCTTCGACTGCCTTCCTCCTAGAAACGGGACCAGGCTGAAAAGCCAGGCAAACGGCCACGGTGCTTGTGAAGCCTCTAACTTCCGGGCACCTCCGCACCAAATATTGTATTAAAGAAAAACATTCCAGAGGTCAGTATCCTTGGTCAAAACTCTCCTTAACAAAGCAACATAGCCCTAAGAAACGTCCACAGGCCTGTGGACCCTGATAAAGTTTCTCCGCAAAGAACTAAAATCTCGTGAGTGTTACAGGGTAGGAGGCACACTCAGAGGAGCAGTAACACACGTAAGACAAAAATGTCTTCTTCCTTAAATTTCTTAACACTGGCCCTCCAGCCCACAGACAGCGTGGGTCTGAGAAGTTGGGTGAGGCTAATGGGTGTTGTCTCGTAGTAGTCAATAGCTCAGCACCATGTGGCGGGGACCCTTCTCTTTTCTGCATCAAATATTTAGGTCCAAAGAAAAAGGCCTGAGGAGTTTTGAAGGATGCTAATGGGATTATAACATTACTTATCTGTTGAGGAATTTGGTTTGTACAGGTATAATGTAATGATGATGCTAGCAGATAGCAGTTACTACTACAGAGTACGTATAAATCTTCAGGAACTTACTGTAATATATAGGATGGAGTCCAGCTGCTTTCAAACACTTTTTGAATACCCCCAAAATAAAATATTAAATGTCCTTTATATCTCTGGGAGTATACATGACCCTGATAAGATTGTTTATTCCTTATGACTGACTGTTGGCAATGACAATACTCAGCATTTATCTTAAGCAGATTTTTAACACTTACACCGTTTCAAGGTAAATAAAATACCATAGTGATATATTTGTCATCTTCCTTTTTTTTGCCACCCTTGGTCGAGGAGATCCAGTTATGCTGGAAAATTATGAAAAGCAAATGTAGTGCTATTTTTTTCTCCAATGTTTCCACTCCCAACAGAAGGAAATGACACTGCCTGAAATGTTGTACAGCTTCCCTCTTGAGACTGGGGCTTTTGTCAACTCCAAGAGTGTAAAGACATCACATTGGCATAACCTTAGTAGGTGAAAAATCATTGTGAAGATTTAGGAATGCACTAAAAAAATATAGTAATACTTTTGAATAAGGAACACTCTTTGGCACACTTCCTATTACATAACTTTCAACATTTAATGACAAAAATCCAGCCAGTGAACACTGCAACACTTGGAATTTGTTTTGCAAAATGTGCTAAAGTGTAAGAAATTGCCATACATGGTAGCCCTGGTTTTTTTTTTTTATTCATCTTTAGCTTATGCACAGTTCTTTGAATCAGAATTATTCCAAGTTCCTAAACTGCAAATTCTTGACAGTGTTAGAAAAACTAGGCACTCTAGAGAAGGAACTATTTAGAAGTGGTAGCTTTGCACATTGTCTCTCCTAAGTCATTGGTAAGTGTTTATATCTAAATTGAGATTTTAAAAATCTAGGGCAATAGGTTAAGAAAACAGTCTTGCCTCAGATTAACTAATGTTAAACCAACAGCAGTGTGTCGAATGATGTTAATATGAGTCCCCATTTTACTTATTATTCTGGTATGAGAGACCATGTTGCATAGTATTATGGTTGTAATGACTCCATTCATTCCATTACTTTGGTACATGGCATGTGAACAGTTTGTGAATATGAGCATGCTGGTCTCTTCTGCTTAGGAGTGAAGTTTCAGACAGTAGTCTGGTGACAAACATCTCAGAGCTTGCTCACATTCCTCTGTGGAATAGTCACTTCTGAGAGAAAGAGGTGCGGCTTCGTGGTCTGGGAACAGGACTGTCAGCCAGGAACACAGAGTTCTCATCTTGGAACTAGTATTGTTTTCTCTATGGAGCAGATAATGCTAATGAATTTTTCTTTGGACTCAGTTTACCAGGTTTAGAAAGCTGGTCGAGAAAATCTAATTAACTGGCATATATTCTGCTAAGTGACTTCACATGAAAAGTGATATAAATGTAAGTAGGGAGATGTTACTTTCATAAACGAATGAGTTCTATAGAACAAACAATAGAACAGTTTTGTCCTTCAGAAAAATTATCCCCTCAACAAGAAAATCCATCTTTACGTATAAATAGTTTAAATTTTCTAAATAAATATTTTCTACACTAAATGTTTTTCTTTTTTAACATGCCAAGTATTTTATGTGATGGAAATAATTAAATTCATGATTAGCTTCCATTTAAACGTAAAGTGATAGTCTCTTTGTTCTGTGTATTAATAGCAAAGGGAAATCTTTTCTAAAGTTCCATGCACTGTAAGAATACAGACATTATTAACCTCAATGTTTTAGAGAAAAATTAGAATCTAAGAAATGTATAGTCAAGCTAGAGCTTCAATAGGGTGGTATAATAAACTGCCTGTTTTAAAATGATAAAGACTTCCAAGAATAAGATGCAGGTTCCAGAAAGAGAAAATTGTGCATATGTGCCCAAACAAAACAGGAGGGAAAAAAGACCTAATGATTGAATAACTCTGGTGTTCTATATCTGACAGAATAAAGTTTTTTTTTTTTTTTTTTTTTAAATCAACCTCAAATGCAAACGCTCCATTCTGATGGCTCAGCTGATCAGCATTCCCCTACTCTAAATCTAATCAGCCTTATGTTAGAGGTAAAAAACCTTCAAACTTCTAAAAAAAAAATTGAGATTCTTTACAGTAGGAATCTTTAAGTGTCCTAATTCTTTACCCTTGTAAAAAATGAAAACAAAAAAACATGGGTCTTCGATTCTGTGTCTGGGATCTCAAATTTGGCTCTGAATGTGTGTTTCAAATCTCATTAATTAGAATATTGGCCCCATGAGATACAGTTGCTGATGCAAAGAACACTCTTTGTACTCAAAATAATTTGAACAAGGGCAAAGAAGCATTTTATTTACGTGTGTAAACATTAAGAGAAAAATAAAACAGAGATGATGGTTCAGGTAGCTGCTTAGATATTTTAAAGATAATTTATTTGATTACTTAAGCTGTCAGGTTATGAGATAGAGTAACAATCATGTTTTCACTTTGTGTATTTGTTGCATGATAACATTCTTGTAAAGGTAACTCTGACATTAAGTTGGCAAGTTCTGAACTAAGACCTTTTGGCATTTTATTATTTCCAGATACTAAGACCAAATTGCTTTGAATCCCATACCTCACTGTGCAGATCTAGAATTTATTTATTTTTTAAATATCAGAAAACATGCCATTATTCAAAAGACTCTTCCATGTAATAAATCTGGGTAAAGACCAATCAAATGAATAACTTACAGCAATAAACAGCAAACAGCCCTTCTTGTTTTCTTTCTTCATTTTCCTTTCTCTTTAGGAAATAGCAAATTAAAGCATGGCTATTTGTGGTCTTGCACTATAAGAACACATGTAGTCATATATTTTCATCCTATTAACAAATCTATTAGCTCAATGGATAAAAAGTAAAGGCCACTGTAAAGATGTTTTAATGTCTTACATGGGGAGGGTCATCTGCTTTGTAGAGCCACAGCCTAAAAATCTTTCTCTGAAAGATGGTGCCCATTGGCTGTCTGTAAATGGGTACTGAAAGCAGTGTTCAACAGCCCTGGGGCTTACAAAAATATACAGATGCCTGGGTCCGTCCCCAAAGTTTCTGATTTATTTAGTCTGGGCTGGGGTTCCAGATCTGGTATTTAAAAACAAATGAACAACAACAAGAAAAAAGTTCTAAGGCAATTCTAATGTGTCGTGACTGAGAATTAGAGAGGATCCCAAGCCAGTGCAAAGATAATATAGAACTTAGGTAATAGTACAAAGCCCACTCTTGGTTTTAAATGGAAACCTTACCTTATTCCAGGTGTGGGCAGCAGCTGCCAGAGTTTCCTCCTTGACAGCATTCTCTAACCAGTATCTAAGAGGGAATGTTCTATGGGTGATGGAGCCTGGGGATGATAATACTTTTTTGAGTTAAAGCTAATGGAAGTAGATTAAATTGAACAGCAAATTACATAGCACCAAACTTGAAGGTAGTTTGTAAACAGTGACAGCCTGATAGACATTTGGGCATTTCGAACTTCATTAAAAGAGGGAGGTTATTACTCCTTCTGTTAGGGGAAGCACACTGATTGAAACTGCCCACCCTGGCCAGGCACCATAGTAACTATTTGCATGAGTTGTTTTACCACAGGAGGTCCTGGTAAGGAACACGGAACTAATAAGCCACTGCCAATTGGAAGAGTTCAGGAAAGGTCAAAAGGAGACACCACATGTCCAACCACCTCCCAGAATCTTTCTCTCTGGCACCCATCTTGGCTGAACAAGGTATGCACCACCAGGAAGGACTCCGAGTCAGAATGATTGGCTAAAGACAACCTGGAAACTAATCCCATCACCATAAAACCGGAGACTGTGAGCCACGTGGCAGAGCTGTTCTCCTGGGTTCCCTTACCCTACTGCTCTCCACCTGGGTGCCCTTTCCCAATAAAATCTCTTGCTTTGTCAGCACATGTGTCTCCTCAGACAATTCATTTCCGAGTGTTAGATAAGAGCCCAGTTTCGGGCCCTGGAAGGGGTCCCCTTTCCTACAACACTTCCAAGTACCTCAGAGCCCAAGAATGTCCTGTCCCCACCACTGCAGGTTATTGTAAACAGAGAGAATTTTGAATAAGAAAAGGTAAATTACCTCTCAAAAATCAACTTAAGCCAATGTGACTTTTTTGACTTTATCTTCACTTCTATTGGCTGAACTTTTGTCCTTTCAATAAAAGCATGTTTATTTTTCTTGTATCCTTTTGTATTGTCAATCCTCTACTGTAATTGTCATCTTTTGCTATCATATTCTACGGCTACTTCATTTAATCTTGTTTGTTATTCTTATTTTTCTTTATACACTTTACCTTTTCCATTTTTTATTTTTGTTTTACTTAACATAGCAGGTGCCTTCGCTTCATTTTCACCAGTGTTTGATTTATGTTTGGTTGCCAGCAACTTTTCTGATTCTTTCCTTTTTACTAACTGCCCTTCCTTAACCTTCTGTTGATGTTATATTCCTATCACTTGCTGTCAATGCCCATGCAAGCCCATTTCTTTCCATTCCATCTATCTCAGAATCTCCATATACATTTTTATGATCCTACTAAAAGTTTAAAGCTGCATGTGAGGAAAAGAAAGGTACCTTTCTCCATTTGAATGTTATTTCCTCTCTCCTCCCATAGCTGTTCCATGTCTTTTTATCCTTCCTTGATGTTTTCCCCTATCTGACCCCCAACTGCACCCCACTTCCCCTGTCACTCCCTATTTGATGCCCATCTCTTTTTAAACGTGTTTGCACTCTGTCTCATTTTACATCCAAAGATCTCCACAAGATAAAGGTTGGAGTTCAGTTGGGAGCCAGGTTGTGTGTGTTTTCAGAAACTTTTTTGCCATGGGATTGGGGCCTGGGATCCATGAATATTCTTGGGCAGCCTTTCAGCTCTGGCAAAAGCTTTGTACACCTTGGAGCACGGCTGGGGCCTATTCTGATGGACAAAGACAGGGATGTTTTTAAAAGCCTTCTATGGTCCTTGCCACTCCAAAGGTCAGGATGAGTTGGCATCAACGCCCAAGGCTAGAGAGGCAGGCCAGGTGGGGATTTTTCTCCAGGGGCCCTTTTCTGCAGTAGGTCTGGCATGTCGCGGGGCTCTGATCTTAGGAGGACAAGGCGGGGGCCACTGAGGCCCCCGGAGTCACTGGGCCACCTTTGGGAGGCAGGCTCACTTCTAAAGAGAGGAGCCAGGCCCGAGCCGAGCGCTCCCCCGGGCTTCAGGGCGCGGCCCCAGGAGCAGGCGACGCCACCCCAGCGGCGCCAAGGGCCGGAGGCACAGTCCCTCCAAGGAGGGAAGGCGAGTCGCTCCCGGTCGCTCAGCCAGAAGGTCGAGGGAACAGTGCGCTAGTCCCCCGCCAGCCGGCCCTCTGGGAGCTGGGCGGGGGCGACACCGCAGGGAGTAGGGCCGAGCACCGCAGAGATCAATCCTGGGTACCGGCGCGGGGTCACAGACAGGAGAGGAGCGGGAGAAAGGGGCCGGTGGGGGAGGCTCCCCAGGGCGGCTGGGGCCGTAGATCTGCCTGTGTACTCGGCGGGCGCCCTGAAGTCTGGGGCCGCGGCCGCTCCGGCTCCGCCGGCTCCTGCCAGAGACTCCAGGCCGCACTTTCCCCTCCTCCCGGCGCCTTCTCTCCAGTGAGGAGCCGGGCGCGGGCGGTGCGGGGGGAGGGGCGGCGGCGGAGGGAACAGCCAGTTGTTTAAAATCCTTCTAGAGCAGTTTCTAATTCCCCCCTTGCGCCGGGGTTCGGAGGGGGGAGGGAGGGAGAGGAGCGGGAGGAGGGAGGAGAGCGGAGAGGGAAGGAGGGAGGGAACCCGGGAGGGAGGAGACTGCCGCTTAGGCTGTAGCCGCCGCCGCGCGCTTCGGCAGGCCGGAGGGAGGGGGGGAGGCCTGTCAGTCTCGTGCGTTGCCTGGGCGAAGGGGGCGGAGCTTTGGCGTGGGGCGGCCAATAGTGGGGGTGGCTGCGTGGGTCGCCATGGGGACGGGGCTGTTCCCGGGGAGGCTGTGATGGGTTGACAGGTGCGTGACAGTGGGAGCTGCTCTCGGCACAAGCATGTACGGCAAAGGCAAGAGTAACAGCAGCGCCGTCCCGTCCGACAGCCAGGCCCGGGAGAAGTAAGTGTCTCCGCTTCTCACCCACCTCCGCCTTCTCACGCGCGCACACACACACACACACGCACGCACTCGCACACTCTCTCGGAGACACCCAGACACACAGACACTCTCTGCCGGGGGAGAGCCGGGGGGTGGGCTGGCAGGGGGAG
>SJXQ01005673.1:693531-744330 GCA_006408695.1 Aepyceros melampus
GCGAAGGCAGCGTGGCCGGGCGCGCGGCGGGCGGAAGCCGGGCGTGGAGCGGCCGAGCGGGGCCCCGCTGGGCGCGGAGACGCGCGCGGGGCGCGGAGGGCGTGTGCGGGGCGTGGGCTGGGTGGGCGTCGGGGCTTTGCTGGTCCGGAGGAGGGACGCCGCGTTCGCAGCCCCGTGCGCCTCGCGGAGCCCGGGGCAGGGGGCGTCAGGGGCGCCGCTGAAGTTTGGGAGTCAAAGGACCGAGTTCCCCGGGAGAAAAAGTGTGCTGGCGAGAAGCGGGAGCTGCTGGGGTAGGCTGGCGTTTCTGCCGCTCGCAGTCGACCCGACTCGGCGGCGGCGGCGGCTGGAGAACTTTTTTTTTTTGGAGACTTGCAGCCTCCCAAACGTAGAGGGCCGTGGCGGTCCGGGCGGCGAGCGGGGGTCGCGGGGCGCAGAGGAGTAGCGGTGGGGGCCGCGGCCGCTGGCGCGAGGAGGGCTCTCTGCGGTGGGGAGGGGGCAGTGGTCCGAACCCGGACTTGCAGGAAGGGTCGAAGCGTGGAGACGGGGAGGAGTTAGCTGTTTGGTCGGTGTGGCGAGGAGATACAGGTGTTAACTCCGGTGGGAGCCCAGGGGAGGCTGGTGAGAAAAGAGCCCCTCCTGGCCTGGGATGCCACCGTCACGGCACGCTGCGAAGCAGGGTTGTTTGCTTCTATTCTTACGTGCTTGTAACGGTGATTGGTTGTTACTAAAAATGAGAGCGCATAGTGACTGTGACCACTGAGGAAGAACCCCTCTTCTGTGCAGCAGCTCTTCTGGTGATTCCCACTAACCACCTCCATTCTGAGGATGAGGCGTATCCCTGTCATTGGACGCGATCTGCCCTTCCGAGGACTTCAGACTGGGGAAAAGTCTGAGAGCATCTCTCAAAAGCTACTTTAGTCACCTTGCACAAGGAAATAGCTGCGTAAATAAAAACCGAATGTGCGGAAACTACCGGGTTTCCCTCCTAGTTTTAGGCAGTTAGTAGTCTTCTGAAAGTTTCTTGTGCCCTAGGATTGGGAACATTTCATAATCTTCGTTTTGGCAGCAATAAACGCAATTCCTATAGGATTTAGGGGCGGCCTCGGCGTATCAAAACAAACCAAAAAAAGATACTCCCTCCCTCACCTCCAAGGTATTTTCTGAGCTGTATTCAGGATCTTGTTGCTGTGACAAGGAGTATGTAAAAGATTTAGCATTATAGGTTGGTTAAGAAATAGCAAGTTACTGGAATTGAAGTTTTGAGATAGCGTAATTTGTGTGCATTTATCATTTAGTGGCAATATATCAGAAAATAGAAACATTTAGGGAAGGTTTTTTTTTACTAATTACAGAGTATTTGGATTTCTTATTTTTGGGAGTGAAGGAATTGAAATGTTTATTGAGGTATATCTTACTTATTTGCAGGGTGGTTGAATTTGAGAATCCAAATTTTGGGTTTTAGTTGAACTTCCAGGAATGGCTGAATTTAATCTATATTATGATAACGTTGTAAAAAAATTTTTAAAGTATCTAGCATAATAATGAGGAAGTTGAACCTGGTGTGTCTTAAGTCCTTTCTAGCTCTAAGTCTGTGGTTATATCATGAAAACAAATAATTGCCATTTTGCTGTCAAGTCTACCAAACTGAACACCAAGTAACATCTACACTTGTAGGCCAGGCGGTGAGAGTTCTGCTAGATGGTGCTATTTGATTTAAATAAATTTCTTCCATTCATTAAATTAGCAGCAGGAATCCTGGATTGCTTTGCCTTACTGACTAAATATAGGTGGAGGCCACTTTTGGAGAATTGACAATGACCATTCTGAGTTAACTGTTGTTGCATTAATTTCTAGGCGAATGTTGTTTGAATCTAAAACACATTGAGGTAGACTCTGTTTGATGCAATAAATTTCATTTTGCTAGAAGAGTTGATCTGATTACTCATTTTTTGCCCTTTATGTGTACTTGGGACTTTAATGGCCCTGTTCCACAATAACCTACTGACTTCTGAAGATAGGTATCTTGAAGTTGTCTTTAAAATGGATATCACCAGATTAAAAAAAATTTTTTTAAGGAAGCAGACCTCAAAAAGTGCCTGAGTGAAGAATGTTCTTTTATATAGCAAATTAGAACTGTACTGACCTTAAAAGTCACAGAAATAATGTTTTTCAGTAATGAATATGTAAACATTTTACAATAAAAACATTCTGAAAAGTGAGTCATCATTAAAAATAATGGCATGTACATAAAATAAAAATACTGGTTTTATAATCCATCAAGAAATACCGTTTTCTTATAAGTTCATAGAGGAGAGCAGACAGGCCCTTATCTGTATTATATCTTTGCTTTCTCTTTCATTAAGTCACTATATGGGATACTTGAAATTAATTTGTAGATTTTATGCAGATTCTATATTTTCACTGTACACTTCTGAACATAAAAATAACTGGAGTCAGGTTAGTTACTGATTTCATTGTTTTAAAAGCCAGATGGATCAAGTCTATACAGAAGTTTGGATTAGGTTTAATTATAGACAGGGTGATTGAAAACCCTTGGAGGGAGGAGGGATGTTTGTGTAGAAATATAAATTCTGATCCTATTAGGTCATTTCCCCCTTTAGCAGGCTTTCTTTGTAACATTGTATTGCAGTCTCAATTGCAATTAAGTAACTATGCAATTGGATGTTTAATATCTGCCTTCCTCTAAAATGGAAGTTTCTTGAGGGCAAGGGATCATACTTCGATTTCTTCTCTGAGGTGCCTTGACATTGAATAGTGTCTTCAAATGTCAAAATCACCAACTAAATACTGTTGAATAAACGAAGATGTTAGACTCAAGGGCATTTTTTCAATGTGAAAAAAATTTTTTTTCAGTGACCTCCAAAATAAGGACTTTGGAAGTTTGAATTCCATATTTTCTAGCTTAGGGGTATTTTAAAAATAACTGATAACAAAAGAGTAATCATTATTTAAATTGTCATTCTGTGTGTAAGTCACTGTGTTTGTTCTGCACTTTATTTTTTCTAATTCTCCCATCAATTCTGCAAGATACTGATTTGTTTTTTCTCCATTAAAGAAATAAGAAAACTCTTGACTAGTTGAGTAACTTTGCCCAGAGGTACACTGCTAGCTGGGTTTCTAATAAAGATGTCTCTGCTTAAAATCTGTAGTTGAGGATGAAAGATACATTTTTTTCACTATCCTAGTTTGCCTTCTTGATTTAGGGTAGATTGCTACAGATTTAGTGAACAGTTTTACATAATCAGATATAACAGACTTTAAATATTTGATCAGATATGTAGTCTTTACCATTGGTGCACCTTATGCTGATACCCTCCATTTTGATAGATTGCAGACGTGTGTGGTGTGGGGAAGACAAACTTTAGGAGGGAAGGTTGAAAGCCTAAAGTAATGAAATGTTTCTTGAGATTTTTTGCTTCTGGAACTTTTGTGTGATCATCTAAGTTTTAAAATTAGACGTTGTAGTGAACAAGTTCTATATGAAATGCTGCTGAATTTTAGACCACTCTGTATGCCACCACTGCCACAGAAAGAGTACCCAGCACCCGCAAATAGATGAGAGACTATTTGTTAAACTAATTTCATCTTTAAAATTATGTAATAGCACAGAAAGATGAATGTGTTATAAAACAACATTGAACAAAGATACTAAATAGTGACATTAAGTTAAACTTGTCAGAAATTATAGAAATCTGTACCTTTGACCCTGGGCTCTGAGAAGTAACTTTGGTTTTTAAACTATGAAGACAACATAAACTCATTTTAAGTGCTTAAAAATCTAATGATCATTTAAGTATGATTTCACATAGACTGCCATGATTATGTATGAAATAGAATTTAGTCAAATGAATTTTAGAAATTTGGAAAAAACAAATACTACTCCATATAAGAGAGTTTGTAGATATTAGCATCAGCATGACCTCTTTTTTGTTATTAAATTTCCCCCCTAAAAATGGTAAACTTTCCTTCTTCCTTCCTTCCTTTTTTTCCTGAAGGAAATAAGGCAAGTGAAGTAATACAGATCTTGTCAGAAACTTGATTGAGAAGCAGTTAATTCATTTAACACAATTCAAGATTTCTAAAACCAATAAAGGAATACCTTTATGGAGATTAAATTTTCTATACGGTATTCAATTGACTCTTCCCTTCTCAATCCCCAGGATGTTTCCTCCAGAATAACTTGTATCTGATGGTCAGCCCTGGGAGCCTTACTTTTGATTGATCTCCTTTCCATTATTTTAGAAGTATGCAAAAAATGATTTTTTTTGAAGGAACAAATCTAAAGAAAAAAGTGTAAGATGTTGAGAGTTAACTTTTAGTATTGTTTATCTAGAGGTTTATTATTCTTCGAAATAATAATAATGTTGAGATATATTTTTTCACAGCTATGAAAGAAAAAAATAGAAAGGTTTATTTCCACACCCTACAGCCAATTTGCCATATAAATCCAATTTAGGGTGAAAAAAATTAAGTTTTAGTTACTTTGCAGTAGTGAACTAAATGCATCTTACATCTTCAGTTACTACCAGAAAATAGAATTATTTTGTTTTAAAATTGAAACATACGCTGTAGACAAGGATTGGAATACGGAGGTTGCTGTTTATTAACACTCCACCCCAATAGTTTAGAATTAGAAGTAAAATTTGGGGAATTTAGAATGTTTTCTCTTCCATAGAGATCACAACTGTTACATTAATGTTGGGACATAGGATTGAGGCTTAATGTACTAGACTTAAAAGACAGGAAACTACTTAGAATGTTTAATTTAAAATATATATTGAAGTAATTTTATTCTGTAATATGTGGGACTATTCCTTACTATTGTGTGTACTTTATTGCTTTGACGTTGGTATGGGAAGGATAGTAAATATTGTGTACTAGTGATGTATTGTTGGTTAGTAAGCCTCTGTAAATATGCTAAAATACTACTTTATTAATAACTTACTGCTTATCAAAGGAAGGCCTTAAAATAGCACTGGAGCAATAGAATAAGATATATTTTGAAATCTGAAAAGAGTTTGGAATTAAAAGTAAGTGGTTATATTTGGATTTTAAAATTTGCTTGTCAGATTTTATATATGTTTACATATGTAACATCTATTAATGTAACACATATATACAACTTAACATGAGTTGGACTGTGAGTTATTGGACTATACTACCAAAACCCTGTGAATACGCTAACGAGTGATCCGAAAGGTGGTCTGCCAAGATTTATATCCTACTTGTTTTCGGTAGTACAGAAATAGTAGAGGCTATTCTTCCCTGAACTATATATCTTAGTCACTGTGTGAGATCTTGAAAAATAGGTAGAAGAATGTTCCAACCAGGAAAGAATAGTGTTTTTCCAGATAACTTCTGATAGCCATACAAGTTGCTCAAATTTTTATTGGTCATAATGGGTAACTGGTAATTTTTGTCAAGAGTGGGTTAGTAAAGATTTTTGAGAAGTGGTGCTAATAATGTTTTTGTAATATTGATAGAACTAGAAATTTATCTGAGCTCACAAGAGCCTGGGCATTTCCAGGCAGTGAAGGAATTAATATTTGTTCTTTGTTCCTCTTTAAAAGAGATACTTCAGTTGGTGTCACTTCTTTAGTAGTGACAAAACCACCTTCATATTTTACTTTAAGAATTTTGATTATTCTGTTTCATGTAGGACCCATACCGCTTTCCAATAGTAATGAGCCATCAACATTTTAGATCACAATTCAGCGGGAGTGAGCTTAAACCAATGACCTGGAAATCTATTTTTGATCTTCTGTGTTAATTTTGCTTCATGGCATATCAAACAAGTAGTTGAGCCAGAAAAAAATTGTAGAAACTGATGTATAACACTTTTTTAAAAAAAGAATTTTTTGTAATTATACAATTACACAGATTTAGTTACCAACATATTGTAAATTTGTAGTTAGTGTAATCTGCTTCCCTGGTGGCTCACATGGTAAAGAATCTGCCTGCAATGCAGGAGACCCGAGTTCAGTTCCTGGGTCAGGAAGATCCCCTGGAGACCAACATGGCTACCCACTCCTATATTCTTATCCGGAGAATTTCATGGACAGAGGAGCCTGGCAAGCTATAGTCAATGGGGTTGCATAGAGTTTGACACAACTGAGCAACTAACACAACACAAGCCATTTCAAGATACTAATGAAGTATTTGTGAAGATAAGAATAGTAGATGAAAATTTTTATTTAGCTCTGTGTAAGTTAAGGGAGGAGTTGGTGCCAAAAACAGGGTCTCACCTGAAATTAATATGATTATTTTTCTTTAGTGATCTGATATTTGCCTTGATTAATCTTTTTACCTACTTCAAACTTGAGAAAAAAACCCAAATCTTCTTTACTAATATAAAAAAGTAAAGAAAGTGAATGAGTAATCCTGTTAAAAAAACTTTTATTTAAACAGGATTAAAATGATTTTTTTCTATAAAATAACAAAATCCCAAATACTACATAAGGAGTTTTGTCATAGAAAGTTAAATGTTTAATAGCAACAGGAACAGCAGATGCTGTCATTTGAGTCTTTGTTTATATTTGCCACATTACTTGGGACTTTCCAGGTGGTACAGTGATAGAGAATCTGGCTACCAAGCGTGAGTCGTGGGTTTGACCCCTGGATGGGGAAGATCCCCTGGAGAAGGAAATTGCCTGGAGAATTCCATGGACAGAAGAGCTTGGCAAGCTTCAGTCCATGGGGTCACAAAGAGCTGGACATGACTTAGTGGCTGTGCACTGCAGTTGCGTTGTCTCATTTAATCTCAAGAATCCACTAGACTGTAGGTACTGCTTTCTGTTAATGTTACAGGAGAAACAAGAGACTCAAGAATTATTGTGCTTTTGGTAAGAAAAGAAAGTGAAAGTGAAGTCACTTAGTCATGTCTGACTCTTTGCCACCCTGTGGGCTGTAGCCCACCAGGCTCCTCTGTCCATGGGATTCTCCAGGCAAGAATACTGGAGTGGGGTGCCATTTCCTGGAGTGGGGTGCCATGTCCTTCTCCAGGGGATCTTCCTGACCCAGGGATTGAACCCAGGTCTCCCGCATTGCAGGCAGACACTTTAACCTCTGAGCCACCAGGGAAGCTTTTGGTGGTGGGTATCAAAACAAGAGATAGAAAATGGCTTAATTGGTCAGGGCTTAAGAAATTCTCATATAACAGGATGTCTAGAAGAGGTAGTTTGCGTTGGTTTAGAGACTCAAGAACACCAAGAGATCAGCTTCTCTGCCATCTTCATTTTTCCCTTCCATGAATGCAGCGTCCCTGCATCAGGTTCCCGGAGTCACTTCCTCATACAACCAAGTATAAAGGCAGGAGAAGGGGTAAGGTTTTTCCTTTTTGTCTCTTTAATCAGTGAGAAAAGCTTCTTCTTGAGGTACGTAGCAACGGGACTTTCCTGGTGGCTCAGACGGTAAAGCGTCTGTCTGCAATGCGGGAGACCTGGGTTCGATCCCTGGGTCAGGAAGATCCACTGGGGAAGGAAATGGCAATCCACTCCAGTGCTATTGCCTGGAAAATCCCATGGACAGAGAAGCCTGATAGGTTACAGTCCATGGGGTCGCAAAGAGTCAGACACGACTGGGTGGCTTCACTTCCACTTACTGAGGTACTTAGCAGATGTCTTCTTATGCCTTATTGAAGAAAACCGTTAAGTTCCCTCCGCTAAACCAGTTACTGAGGACGCTAATGGGATAACCATAAGTAAGTAAGTAAGTAAGTAAAGTCACTCATTCGTGTCCAACTCTTTGTGACCCCATGGACTGCAGCCCACCAGGCTCCTCAGTCCATGAGATTCTCCAAGCAAGAATACTGGAGTGGGTTGCCATTTCTTTCTCCAGGGGATCTTCCCGACCAGAGATCGAACCTGGGTCTCCCGCATTGGAGGCAGACGCTTTAATCTCTGAGCCACCAGGGAAGTCACCATAACTGACTGAAATCGGTCATCCTCCAGGCTGGGAACATGCCTCCCTTGTATCTGAACTACCTAAGCACAACTGGAGGTCTTTGGCAAGGAAGATGTATCTTGAAGATAGGGAGAGAATGAAATGGGTCCTTGCCTTATGGAACTTACTTTCAAGTTTGAAAGAGAAGCATATAATAATAAACAAGTAAATATTGGAACATCTTACGGAATAATCTGAATGAATCTTCTGGCTAACCCAATATATACAGTAGGCAGTTTCAGATAGAAGTGCTAAAAAGGTAATAAAGTAGTGTAATTGTAATATAGAGAATGACTGGGAGGCTGCGTTAGATTGGGTAGTTCAGGGGAGACCTGAGTAAGCAGAGAGCTGAGTAATATTGAAAGAGTCAGTCATGAGAAGATTTGGGATTAGAGCATTTTAAACAGGCTAAACTACCATTGAGGTAACCTCTCAGCATCAGCATAATTGCTCAAGGATATATAAAATATGAGTCAAAATTGGGATAAGAAGCTATGCTTCCTAGAGTCTGGTTTTAGTTCTTATTGAGCAATTGGGTGGTGAGTTTAGTTTGTATGTCTTCCTAAATAATAAGGTTGCCTATCTTTTATCTTCTAAACCCCAGGGATGTAGTTGTTCCTAATGAAGGGAGTGGAACATTTGGCTTTTATAATATTATTGATGGAAGAAATATTTAAGATTTATTGAACACTTAAGGCCTGTTGGTTTGAGAAAGGATGGTACAACTGGATAATTATTGCCCATAAATTTCCTGTATTGGATAAGATCCCCTTACTGTGCTTCATAGCAACCTCTACTTTTCGTTTTTCATGTTGACACAAATTTACGGATCATCTGTGTGATGTTTTGTTTAATGTCTCATCTGGTTAGGTTGGAAGTTCCCTGATGAGGAAGAACCATGGGTATTGTCTTCACTACTGTAGTCTTAACGCTTAACACAGTGCTTGGAGTTCTGATTAGATATTTGTGGAATTAATGGATCAAGGATGTAGCTGGTTATAAATATATCACAACAGGATATCACTATATTTAGCTCATTTTCTCCCCAATATTTCTAACATTTGGAATCAGGATTAGTATGTAGTTCCTAAAGAAGAGTTTTCTCTAATATAGGTGTTCAGTGTCTTCTGTGGCTTTCAGAACTACAGGAGATTACCTAGTTGTATCAGTGTGAATACATGTACATTTTTAATATGAATTTTTGATAGAATAGTCTTTTTGTGTTTCAGCAAATTAATAGTATAAATGGAATTATGCTTTAGAATTTCAAGGCATTTTAATGTGCTTTATTTAAAGCTCTCAATAATTCTATGAGTTAGGTGGTAATTCCCATTGACTGTAGAGCTTTGTACATGGAAATTGACTTACCCAACTGTGGTAGTATAGGTAATACATGGCAGAGTTTAGTTTAGATTTTTTTGGTTCCTAGGTCAGTGTTTGTTTCATTATACTACAGCTGCCTCTTTTAAAATAAGAGATTCATATATATTTTAAGAAAGCTTAAGTAAGGATTTGATTGAACGGAGAACTGTGGACTAGAAGATAGTTAAAAGTTTATGTCAATACTTTAAGTGATATATCAATACTTTAAGTGAAAAATATTGTTACAACGTGGGTTATGCAGAATCCTATGTAATTACTTAACTCCAAAATTGCTACATCATAAGTGAAATCTGTTATTTATTTGAACTTCATATGCTTTTGTTATGTAAATTGGTTGGTTTGGGATTGGGAGGTAGTTTGGATTTCTAGTCTGTGAGGATTTATGCTAATTTAGGTTGATGAACTCTATTCTTTTGCCAGTTAGGTTCAATTTGGAGAGCTGAGGTAGTGTTTTTTTTTTTTTCCTTCTGTGCCTCTCTCTGATAAGGGGGAGAACTTTTTTTGATATGGATTATTGATAGAACATTCTTTTCTTATTTTTGTGTTTATGGTTGTAAATATATAAATATTATATAACATTTACCACTTTAACCATTTTTAGGTGTACATTTCATTTTTTTCACAATGTTATGTGCTATTTGTCATTTATAATTGGATTAAAGTTATGTGATGATTACCCTCTATCAGTGCATTTAAGCAATAGGTGTTTATTAGGAAGCTATTAAAGGTTTTTTTTAAAAAGCATTTATTCCCCCTGGAATTAAACTGAGGGACTGATGATAATATTCTTTCTTTTAGACATGTTGTAATGAATGAAAAAACACCAGGCTTCCCTGGTGGTTCAGACGGTAAAGAATCCGACTGCAGTGTGGGAGACCTGGGTTCCATCCCTGGGTTCCGAAGATTCTCTGGAGAAAGGAATGGCAACCCACTCCAGTACTCTGGCCTGGAGAATTCCATGGACAGAGGAGCCTGGGGGGGCTACAGTCCTTGGGGTTGCAAAGAGTCAGACACAACTGAGCGACTTTTACACAATGAAAAAATTTCAGTGAGGCTTTTCTTTTTGCCATAAAATACAGTTACGCAATGTGTGTATGTGTATGTATATCCTGCTTCTTAAGCACATCCACATTGCTGTGCAGGATCATCACCAGCCCTCTCTAGAACTTTTTCATCTTCCCAAACTGAAACATTGTATAACTCCCCGTTCCTCCTTCCCCCAGCCCCTGCCAGTCACCCTTCTGCCACAGTGAACTTGACTCTTCTAGATACTTTGGTGGTGGTTTAGTCACAGAGTCGTGTCCAACTCTGGTGGTTTAGTCGGCAGGTCATGTCAGACTCTTGCAACCCCATGGACTGTAGCCCACCAGGCTCCTCTGTCCGTGGGATTTTCCAGGCAAGAATACTTGTGTATGTATGTGTGAAAGTCACTCAGTCATGGGATTTCCCAGGCAAGATAAACGTGTGTGTGTGTGTGTGTGTGTGTGTGTGTATAAGTCGCTCAATCGTGTCCAACTCTGTGACCCCATGGACTCTAGTGCCCCAGGCTCCTCTGTCCATGGGGATTCTCTAGGCAAGGATACTGGATTGGTTGCCATGCCCTCCTCCAGGGGATCTTTGCAACCCAGGTCTCTTCACGTTGCAGGCAGATTCCTTACCAACTGAGCCAAAGTATAATTATGCAATGTTTGTCTTTTTTTATCTGGCTTCTTTATTTGCTCACTTAATCCATTCATTAGCTTCATAAAGTTTATATAAAGCCCCATTTTACATAGGGGGAAACTGAGTCTCACTGAGGTTATATATTTTGTCCAAGGCCAGGTAGTAAATTGTATAGTATGAATTCAGACCCAGGTTTCTGGTAGTAAATTATATAGTATGAATTCAGACCCAGGTTTCTGAGTCCACTGCCGATTTTAAACATCTTGCTTCAGTGAGTTTTATTGCCTCATATGGGGGAAAAAAAAATGTCACGAGGGTAGTGAGGGGGAGGGGATTGCTTGGATAGTTCTCTTTATACATATCCATTTTTACCTGGGGTTGGATGCATTGAAGAAGAAAAAGATTAAGGAAGAAGGTTAAAGAAAACATTTTACAGCTGCTAAAAAGGTGGGTAGAATTATAGCTACCCAAAGTGGTCCCTCCACACATAGCTTCAAATTTGTTAGCTGGTATCTGAGATTTAACAACTTGGATACAATGCTTCTCAGAGAGGACGATGCCAATTAAGAGTTCAGATTATAATTTCAGGTAGAGCTGTTTCTCCATTCTTTCTGTATCTAGAGGCAAAGTAATCTGGAATGAATTACTTTACTTGGCAAATTTTAGAGACAGAAATAAATAGAAGAATATGTAATGTGTAGAAAAAATGCTTTCTCCTCTAATTATAAGTTTCCTTTCATTCTCTTCTACCCAGCATATGGCCTGTTGGTTTCTTTTTTTTGTTTTTGGACTAGGGCATCTGGAAGGTTCCATGTGGTCTAGGAGCAATAGTACAACCATATTGAGTCTATTACATAGTCATTTTTATAGTACTGACTATTGGAGAAAATAGAAGCAATTCCTTTGTTTCACTTTTTCACAGTGTCATGTGCTATTTGTCATTAAAATGGATTAAAATTATGTGATTATTACACTCTATCAGTGCATTTAAGCAATAGCTGTTATTAGGAAGCTATTAAAGGTATTTCAATAAGCATTTTTTCCCCTCAAATTAAACTGAGGGACTGATACTATTATTCTTTCATTTAGAAATACTGTAATGAAAAAAACTTCAGTGAGGATTTTTTTGTTCTTACGATAAAATGCATACATTTACACAATATATATGTGTGTGTGTATATACTGGGAATAGTTTTCAGGTAGAAGTTCATCTTGGGAAATGACTTACTAATTCTTTTTTAATTCGGGTTGTTAGTAAATAGGAGTCAGGGCCAAAAAGATTACAGTATAGGCAAGTTTTCAGCTAAAACTTTAAATGATGTTTCCATTTCTTGTCTTTGTGTTTTGTTCCCAACCAACACCTTGGATTTTTACTATGATAGGCTAAATAATGGCAACTCAAAGATGGCCACATCCTAACTCTTAGAACATGTGACTATGTTACCTAGGAAATGAACTTTGCAGATATGACTAAGTTGAGGATCTTGGATGAAGGATCTTGGGATGGGTTATTTCTTCCCCTAGATGATCTGCATGAGCTCAGTGTAATCACGTGGGTCCTTGTAAGAGAGAGACTAGAGGTTCAGAGTCAGGCAAGGCCATGTGGTGGCAGAAACAGAGAAAGGGATTGGGAATGCTGCAGGTTTTGAAGGGAAAGGGTAAGACCAGCGGCCAAGGAACGCAGTCATCCTTAACAAGCTAGACAAGGCAGAAAATGGATTCTAGACCCTTGAGAAGAAACAGAGCCCTGCCAGCACCTTAATTTTAGTACTTCTGATCTCCCATATAGCAGATAATAAATTTGTGTTGTTTCAAGCCATTAAATTTTTAGGAATCTGTTACACACACACTCACTCTCTCAGTCGCTAAGCTGTGTCCAACTCTTGCAACCCCATGTACTGTAGCCCACCAGGCTCCTCTGTCCATGGAATTCTCCAGGCAGGAATACTAGAATGGGTTGCTATTTCCTTCTCAGGGGATCTTCCCGACCCAGGAATCGAACCCAGGTCTCCTGCTTTGCAGACAGATTGTTTATTGACTGAGCTATGAGGGAAGCTAGCCATAGGAAACTAATACACAATTTTTGCACCCACAGAAGAATCTACTGTGAGCATATTAAGCTGGCAGTACCAAGCTATATCCAGGGTGAGGCACAGGCAGTTTTTTTTCTTTTGGTTTTGGATTGAGAAATAGTGAATGTAAAATTTCAGTTTTTTGTTTTGTTCTGTTTTCCAGTTTTTGAGATGTTACTGACATACAGTATGGATAAGTTTAAGATGTGTATTGCGATTATTAGATATATGTATATATCGCAAAATGATTTTCATAATAAAGTTAGTTAATGCCAAAAAATGATGTTGGTGCTTTTCTGTAAGATGGGGAATCATTAACAAGTGAGTCCATGATATAGCAATCACTGTCTAAAGTGCTGCTAGTTAGTAATATTTCTGGATTTGTATTAGATCCCCAGTAGGATAGCTCCCTTAAAAGAACATGTGAAGAGAGTTTATTGAAGGTATGTGCATGATTAAAACTCACTAGGGATGGATTAACACCCAGGGGTTAGGAACAAGAGAAGCTTTTCCCCTCTTCGGTCTGAGGGGAAAAGAGAGAGAGCAGTTACCAGAATCCGGTGAACATTGTGGTCATTGTCGAAGGGCTCCCCTCCTGGAGCTGCGGTTTTATGATGGGGACCAGAGCCCTGGTCAAACCCACTGTCAACAGAGGCTGGGGGCCTGGCAGGGAGGGGTGCTTCCTTCTTCTCCTGCTCTCTGATTGGTCAATGCCTCCTTTCTGTAGAGCTCAACCTGGAGCCATCAGGTAAGGGAGCTGAGGTGATGAACTCGGTAGAGATCGGCCCTGTGTTCAAGTTCTAAATTTTTGTAGATTTGAAGTAAGTCTTTCAGTTCTTCGTATACAATGCCTTGACAAAACAGAGTTCTTTAAAAAATTGGGTTTGGTAAAAACAGCACTTAAAATTAGTTTTTAGAACCTGTTAAGGACTTTATGGGAATAAGCAGTGGCTCAGACGATAAAGCATCTGTCTACAATACGGGAGACCTGGGTTCGATCCCTGGGTCAGGAAGATTCCCTAGCGAAGGAAATGGCACCCCACTCCAGTACTCTTGCCTGGAAAATCCCATGGATGGAGGAGCCTGGTGGGCTGCAGTCCATGGGGTCGCGAAGAGTAGGACACGACTGAGCGACTTCACTTTCACTTTCCACTTTCATGCATTGGAGAAGGAAATGGCAACCCACTCCAGTGTTCTTGCCTAGAGAATCCCAGGGACGGGGGAGCCTGGTGGGCTGCCGTCTATGGGGTTGCACAGAGTTGGACACAACTGACGCGACTTAGCAGCAGCAGCAGCAGCAGCTTGTAATTTGAAAGGTTACTTTTCATTTTAAGTTATTACTAAGCATTGGCTATATTCCCTGTGTTGTACAGTACATCCTTGTAGCCTTACACCCAGAAGTCTGTACCTCTCACTCCCCAGCCTCTATATGCCCTTCCCACATCCTCCCCACTGGCAACCACTAGTGTGTTCTCTGTATCCAACAGGAACTAAAAATTCAATGACAACTTGATCAGGGAAATGAGCAATTTATATATATATTTAATTTTACTTATTTACTTTGGCTGTGCCGGGTCTTCATTGCTACACGGACTTTGTCTGGATGCAGCGAGCGGGTCTCCTCTCTGATGGTGGTTTGCAGGCTCCTCATTCCGGGGCTTCTCTTGCTGCGGAGCGTGGGTGCCAGGTGCTTCTGTAGTTGTGCCGGACATGCTCAGTTGTTCCGCAGTAAGTGGGATCTTCCCAGACCAAGGATCAAACCTGTGTTTCCTGCATCGGCAGGCAGATTCTTTACCCCTGAGCCATTAGGGAAGCCCTAAGATAAGCGATTTTAAAGCAGAAAAGTTACATCATCTGAGGTACATTTTAGAATAATTATTCTGGAAGTAGTATGGATGCTGGGATAAAGGGGGAGATGATATTGGGAAGCTATTGTAATAGATTACTGCTGTAATAATACACCATTTTCTACACAACTGGCAGTCCAATGGATGTCTTAAAATGTGTGATACATAGGACTTGGTAGCTTAAATGTGAAAAATTAGGGTTTTTAAGAAGGCTGTAATTGTGTATAGAGATTTCAGTCAGACTTCAGGGGACTACAGGAGGAAGAGGAGATAGATTTATCAAGAAGGAAGATGATATGTTCAATTTGAGATGCCTTTCAGACCTAGAAATGGAGTGCTTTTGGGGGACTTTTTGGATATGTAGTTCTTGAGCTGGTTGGGCATTGAGGGGACAGATGTCTAGGCTAGAGATATGGAATTGAGAAAGTATGGGGAAAGAGCGGGAACATTTGTAAGCATAAGCTACCTGTGTTTCAAGCGGTGGGCCAGGCAATTTATTTATATTTTATTTCATTCTCTATGGTGCTGTGAAGTAGGTGTTATCATCTCGTCATCTCCATTTTAATGATGTGGAAACTAAGGCTTTAATAGGATACGTGAATTAGCTAAGTCACATACGGCAGACCTGGAATCTAAACTTTCTCTCTTTATCAAAGTAAGACAGTCAGTCATACAGAAAAGCGTATGTATCTTAAGTGTATATAGCATGATGAATTTTTACTAAACACAGCAGTGTTAACCAAGCACCCATATCAAGACAAAGAACATTACCAGCACTCTGGAAGTTTGACATGTTGTACCCTCCTGCCCCAACCTACCTAGCTCCCCGACTTTTCAGAGCATAGATTCATTCTGCCTCTTTCACCCCTGATACATGGCCCATTTTCGTGTGTTGAAGCCGTAAGTTGGGTGGGAATGAAGTAATTTTGCATGGAAATGTAGGAGAAAGTGTGAAGAGATCAAAGCTGGAACTTTAGGGACAATTTAAAGGATAGGTTGAAGAACAAGTTTTGAGATTGAAACAGAGAGAGAGAACAGTAGAGGGTTATGAGGTGAAACTCCTAAGGAACTGGCATCACAGAAGTCAAGGAAGAGGACTTTTGAGAACAGAAGCATAAGAACTATGATAGAGGATAGAGAAGAATGAGGAGGTTAGACAGGGTGAATATTTGGAGTAAAAGATCTGCTGTGACCTTGTGGGGAGCAGCTTCATTGGAGTGGAGGTCGCTCATTTCTGTCCGACTCTTTATGACTGTATAGTCCATGGGATTCTCTAGACCAGAATACTAGAGTGGGTAGCCTTCCCCTTCTCCAGGGGATCTTCCCAACTCAGGGATTGAACCCTGAGTCTCCTGCATTGCAGGCTGATTCTTTACCAGCTGAGCCACCAGGGAATACACCCAAGCAAACAGGCAGTGTTTTAATGGCTTGGGTGTAAGGCAAGAAGGGGCTTCCCTGGTGGCTCAGTGGTAAGAATGCACGTGCCAACACAGGGCATGCAGGTTTGATCCCTGGGTCGGGAAGATCTCCTGAAGAAGGAAATAGCAACCCACTCCAGTATTTTTGTCTGGGAAATCCCATGGACAGAGAAGCCTAGTGAAAAGCTACAGTCCATGGGGTCACAAAAGAGTTGGACACGATGTCGTGACTAAACAACAATCAGGCAAAAAAGTGGAGACATTAAATGTGGATAGCCTTCATTTAAGAAAGGAAGCATAGAGAAGACTGATAGACGAGGATATTGATTTTCTAAATGGGTAATTTTGCATGGCGGGTGGGGGGAAGTATTATTTGGGAAACACTATTTGGTTTTATTATCTTATAAAGAAGTTTTATCAGTTGCTTTGAACTTTTTTTTATTAAAAGATGACAAAACTAGATTTCTCTAGGGGATAAGGAAGGGCAAGAAGAAAGTAGGTAAAGTGAGTGTAGTTTTACTGGATGGGCTTAGAAAGTGAATTTTTAAAAATAATTTTTAGGATGCGGTGAGATTCTTTGGTGGGGTTACATTGCTGCTGCTAAGTTGCTTCAGTCGTGTCCGACTCTGTGCGACCCCCATAGACGGCAGCCCACCAGGCTCCCCCGTCCCTGGGATTCTCCAGGCAAGAACCCTGAAGTGGGTTGCCATTTCCTTCTCCAGTGATGAAAGTGGAAAGTGAAAGTGAAGTCGCTCAGTCATGTCTGACTCTTAGTGACCCCATGGACTGTAGCCCACCAGGCTCCTCTGTCCATGGGATTTTCCAGGCAAGAGTACTGGAGTGGGGTGCCATTGCCTTCTCTGACATTGCTAACTTTTTTCAGCTGATTTTTAACAGTCTTTTTAAATCTTAGGAGATTGGAATGAAAGGAACATTTTCAAGTGATGCTTGGGAAATGACTGTGGAATAGTTTAAGAATTTAATAGCTGCCTGTAAGGCTACCAATCAGTTCACTGTTAGCCTTAAAGCAAAAGTTTGATGGGAAAGTATTTTTTAAAATCTCTGGTTAGCATATACTAACTCCTCCCTGTAGAGTATCTCTACATTTCCTTTCTGTATTCCCAAGTGGCTCAGTGGTAAAGAATCTGTCTGCCCAGCAAGAGGCACGGGTTCTATCCGTGAGTGGGGAAGATCTCCTAGAGAAGGAAATGACAACCCACTCCATTATTCTGGCCTGGGAAATCTCATGGACAGAGCAGCCTGGCAGGCTGTAGCCCACAGGGGTCACAAAGAGTTGGACATGACTTAGTGACATTCCCTTTCTACTTTTAAAACTGGTAAAAGGAACAAAGAAGAATACTTGAGTAAAACCCCTGTAGTGCCCAATAGTACTCTTTAAAATACTTTTCAGTATTTAAGTAATATTCAAAGTTAAAAATGCATATAAGCAAAATGAAGAAAATAAAAATAATCATATAACGTTCCTGATTTTTCTCTACATACATACATATAAAATTTTAATATTATTTAATAAGAAAAGCATCAAAGTTACTTGACTAAAACATACCCTTTTAAATAAGAGGGTGCGTGTGTGTGTGTGTACGAAGTTGCTTCATTTGTGTCTGACTCTTTGTGACTCTATGGACTGTAGCCTGCCAGGCTCCTCTGTCAATGGGATTCTCCAGGCAAGAATATTGGAGTGGGTTGCTGTTTCCTTCTTCAGGGGATCTTTTCCACCCAGGGATCAACCTGTGTTGCTGGCATCTAACTGCATTGACAAGTGGGTTCTTTACCTCTAGCGCCACCTGGGAAGCCCCATTTGTGGGCATTTATCATTTTCCAGCCCTCAGTAAGTTCCTTCTTCAAAATCAGAAGGTTAAAATAGAGCTTTTAAAATTATTTACTGTATTCACTTACTGAATTCACTTATTCAGAGTTCTGCTCTGTGCCAGGTATGTGCTAGACGAAGGGGATACACGAAGGAGTAAGATACACCCTGCCAGAGAAGTTAGCAGGGCTTTTGGCATAGGGAGCAGGTTGTGCCTTGGAGAAGTGTAGAAGTGAGAGGGACTCTCATCCTTTCTAGAAACAGAAAGGTCAGCAGTGCTTTAGTTGTGTGTTTGGGGGGAGGGGTGATTTTTGAAAAGGTTGTGGAGGCTACAGAGATAAAAAAAGCCTAGTTTTTTTCTTCCTTTTTACTAATTTTATTTCTTAAAAATCTTTTAAACTTGATTCTGGAACATTATCTTCCTCCTGTATTCTCCATAAAATTGAAATGTTGAAAAGTCCAGTCTCTTGTCCTATAGAAAGACTCAAATTCACTTTGTTTGGTTGTTTCTTTAAGGTGTTTTCCTGTTCTCCATATTGCCTGTAAACTGAATGTTGGATTTAGAGAGTTGTATAGATTCTGAAAGCTATGCTAAGTTCTGAATTCACCCTGAGGCTACTTGGGGTTCAAGCCGAAGTGCCTTGGTTAGAATTTACTTTCTACCATCTTAAAAATGGGAAACAGGTCATCTGAGATGTTTAAAAAAAAAGTCCATTCAGTTTTACCCAGATGTAATACAAAAGCACAAATGGATTGATAAATATGTTTTATTATTTGTAACAGGATAAGCTTAAGCACAGAGGAAAACAATGGATATGTAAAAAAAATGATATAAAGTACAGTTTGTTACTGGTATTCTGTTTATGTATATTACTATTTCATGATAAAATTTGTAACATCTTTGCCTTGTCAGTAGAGAAGTTTACAAAATAAGTTGTTATTACTGTTTGTAGAATAGTAACTTATCAATTATTTAGTTATTTAAGAGTATATTTGAATTTTTAAAATTTAATAAGAATTAGTTATATATAACATCATTAATAACATATTTGCCTTTTACATAAATCTTGTGACTGTTTCATTTGTGCTTTGAAATGTATTTAACATGTTTGTTATTTTTTGTTATATAGTCATAAAAGATACAACAAATTAAAGTTTGTCAGTATATATTTAATATAATTGCAGATCCACATGAATTAAAGTTTACAGCCATTGCTGTTGTAAGCAAAATTCTTAAATACTTTGATTTGATCATTAATTTAGTATGCTTATATTCATTTAAAATCAACAGTGAGGAGCATGTATAAGTCAGTTTGATTTTTCCCTTGGGAACTTGAAGAAACTGGCATTTATTTGAAAAATCTTCCAGTAAGGGCAATGGTCTTGATACCAGTTGTAAGATAACCTGTTACTGATTGGAGAGGCAGTGATGGTACTGGCTTAAGAGTGTCGCATACCACCTTTAAATGTTTTCCTTATAAACACCTCTTAAATATAGATAAATCTTTCTATTTAATAGATTCATGTGACCCTTTTTAAGTCCATTTCCTGTGCTGGTTGGTTGTCTGTATGGTGTGTACTGGAAATTTGTTGAGGTTGTGGTTGTACTTCTCATCTGTTTGGCTTGTTCTCCTGGCAAGGCTAGGAACTTTAAGAATTGTATATGTGTTGTATGGATAGTAGCCTGCTGTCATTTAAAGTAGAGGGAAGGAGATATTTTTGTCAGACTGCAACCGGAAACCAAGATGAAAAATACCTCATAGTTGGTTTACCAGCCCTTTAAAACATAAAGTCTTACTTAGAGATATTGTGCTATGTTTTCTGTTTTACCACATTTTTTTCTTACTGTTAATATGTAAATAATATAACAAATTAAACAATAACCTTTTTATCCATATATTTAAAAAAATATAGAAGGCGGAGAATCAGATACAGGTTGGTGTTACTTTTCCACATCACCTACAATTCATTTAAGTAGCTTTAATTAAAATAAAGGATTTAACTCTCTATTCTAATCAGAAAATGTCATCCTTTTGGCCATTTACTTTGAATGAATAGGTATTTATGATACAACATGTGCATTTCCCATAGTCTCGTTAGCTAATACATTTGCTTTTTTTTTTTCCTCCAGATAATTGCAAGACTGATGATGTTTATAATTTTTTGGACTTCCTTTACAGGGCAGAGAACAAGTTTTAAATGCGTAGAAATTCAGCTAGTTGAAACAAGTACTGTTTAGTATTCAGGACTCTATGTAGACAAAAATAGCCAGGCTTATGGGAGATCTTTCAGTTTCCTCAATTATATTGCTATAGGCAAATACTGTCTAGTGTACAATGTTTGGTCAGATCAAGGTGAGTTATATAGAAAGAAAAAAGGAATCAGTACAATCTAGGTTAATAATTTCTTACATTGCCTAATAGATAAGATCTGTCAGCAAAGTTGGGGTACTGAAGGACAATTCTTGAGCCTGTTTAATTTTGAGTAATCCAATTTAGGTAGATTATAATAAATTCACATTCTGTGTTACATATCACTTATCAGTGCAGATACTTCAGTTTGAAGTCTAATGAGCTTCCACCCGTGTGGCCGTAATGGCTGTCTCTGATCCTTCTCTTCCAGCTGTTGATGTGTGATGAGAATTCCTATAACCGTAATTTAGTGTGACTAAGGGAGACTCATTTTTCTAATGCTTGAAACTCATGGCACTCTCTCTATTTCTTCTGTTTATTACCATTTGACTAGTTCTCTTCTCTGGCTGACTTCCAAGTTATATTTTTCGTTCAGTGGAATCCTGAGATTATTGGGGCCTTCATATTTTTTTCTATTGACTGATAGCATTTGATCTTGCTGATTGACATTAAAAGAAGCTTAATAAGACCTTGATTATTGGGGGATTCTGGGCATATTTATTTTGTCTGACGAAGTCTACAGTTTTAACAATAAAATATTTCAGATATTTGAACCTTTTGAAATTATCCTAGTGGAGAATTTTAAATTTAGAATTGCTTTCTCAAATCTCTTTCCTTCCAATGATGAATTATTCATTTAAAATGTATAAAGGTAGAAGTTGAATATTTCTTGAGTGTGCTGTTTTTCTAATTGTTTAAAATGTTAAGGTACCACTTAACCAGCAATGGATCAGGCTACTGAAATAGTGAAGTAGGGAGGGAGAATGATGGTGGATATCTGGCTGTTTTTTTTTTTTTTTTTTAATGTTTATTAGAAAGAGCATAAGATACTTTATTGTAGCGATAGGTGCATCTATACAAAACTCAGTTTCACCTGTAGTCAAGATTTCTTTCCTCTATGTGAACCACTGAAAGTAACCAAGCTACAAAACGTTTATATCACAGATAAAAGCTGCATTCAGACTGCTTGTTTCACTTATTTGCATGTGTAATTTATTGTATCTGTAAAAAGGGAAGTTCTTATAAAAAGCAACAAAACAGGAAAAACAAGCAAATAGTCATTTCTTCTGGTAGATTATCATTCAGAACTTAGTTTAAAAAATTAAGTAGGAGGTTCTATTTAATCTTGGTAGAATTTTGATAGAATTTGATAGAAAGTTGAACATGTGAAAGCAAAACTACTTTGTTTAAAACATTTAAAATGTTATTTGCAAGATGTTTAGAGTAAATTTGCAGAGTGCATTGGCATTACTCTTACTGCATGTGTTGCAGTCTAGGCTGTAAATTATTATTTTCTTCATAAAGACCAGTGGTTTTTAATATATGTTTAAAGAAAAACAACAATATGGTATACTAACACATAATATATGGAATTTAGAAAGATGGTAACAATGACTCTATATGTGAGACAGCATAAGAGACACAGATGTATAGAACAGTCTTTTGGACTCTGGGAGAAGGCGAGGGTGGGATGATTTGAGAGAACAGCATTGAAACATGTATTGAAACAGGTCGCCAGTCCAGGTTCGATGCATGAGACAGGGTGCTCAGGGCTGGTGAACTGGGAGGACCCTGAAGGATGGGATGGGGAGGGATGGGAGGGGGTTCAGAATGGGGAACACATGTACACCCATGGCTGATTCATGTCAACGTATGGCAAAAACCACCACAATATTGTGAAGTAATTAGCCTCCAATTAAAATAAATAAAATAAAATTTAAAAAGGTAACTCCAACCCTGCTATAGCATTGATTGCTAAACTGGGGCAGGGGTGTAAAACAATAAAGATGTTCCTTGGAGATGAAAAAATAAAAAAGCTCCCCAGCCTTGATATAGATTACCAAGAGCCACATTTTTATCTTTTCCCTTTATGATTTTTATTTATAGAAAGTATGTTTTAAATTTTAATTATTATTTTATATCTTTCTTCAAATAAATGTTAATATTTACTTAAACAAGTAAACTTCAGATTTTAATTTTTATACTTTTACAGTGACCTGACATTTTATTTGATCTCTTTTTTTTCAGGAGTAATAAATTTCTGATTTTTATATATCATATTGTATTTAAAAAATAAATAAAGTATTTATCCATACTATGGATCATGGATTACCACATTATTTTGGAAGAAAGAGAATGATAGTTTCCATATTTAGAAACTGAGATAAAAGATTTAGGGAAACAGTTGAAGAACCTGATGGTTTAACATCATACGCCATTAATTTTTGCATGTTTAAATTCTGAAATCTATTTATATTATGTTTCTGATTGAGTAGGTTCTTCTATTTTTGAGATAACATTTTAAGTATTACTATAAAGATTTTCTAATTCACAGAAGTGAATGTTATCACAGACAACCTTGATTTGAGGCAAGACATTAAATAAAAAATCATCTTTTGAATCCAGTTTTAAGACCTTAAAATCTGATGCTCCAACACATTGCAGTGTTAAAAAGGCAAAAGATTTTGTTTTCCTGACATAATTGAAATGAAGATAGAACTTTTCATTTCTCCACGTAAATTAATTTTATAATAAAAGTTCCAATTTGGGTTTTATCTTAGCACTTTCTCAAGTTATACAGAGCCAACAGGGAGAAGAGAAGCAAAGTTTTGGGAATAGCCCTCCCAAATAATCTACAAATGAATGGTTCGTTGTTCTTACTGAGAAGGAAAGGGAATCCTTTTAACTTGGATGACATCTCTCCTGTAGATATGTTGAAATCTAAAGTTGAAAAAAAATCATATTAATTGAACTCTATTTGGATAAAGTAATTGACTTTCTATTTTTTAAGGTTCCTTACTGGAATGGTTACTGGAACACTTGAAATGGATAAGCACTTTTGCCTGAAACTTATTTAGGCAGCCAGGAAATCTTTCTCCCTTAGTTGGCATAAGCTAAGATACTTTTCCATAGGATATTGCCAAAGATACATTTGGCTTGGCAGTCACATGGATTTGTGATTACTTCTTGAGAGAAATAATTCTGCTCCATGAAAATATTAGTTGTTAGTCTTCAAATCCCTGGTCATCTAAAAAAGGTAAAGGGTTTATATACTGTTTCTTAATCAACTTAACATATTTGAACCAGCTAAGGAACAACCTAAGCAACACAGGATATTAAATTCGTGGTTTCATTCATTATCTTGCAATGCCAACATGGTGGACATTATCTTCTTTTGTAGATAAAGAATCTGAGACAAAAGTAGTTTGAAACCTAAGGTCATACATTTTAGTGTTTATAGAATCCATACTTGAACCTGTTGTATTCCATTGAACATTTATTTTCAAATGAGTGTAGAGTTTCAATTTTGCCAGATGAAAATTTCTGGAGATCTGTTGCACAGCAATGTGAATATACTTGACCTACTGACCTTCACAGTTAAAACAGGTTAAGATAGTAAATTTTATGTTATGTGGTTTTTAATTAGCCGAAGGTTATATCCCTTGAAAAAATCTATTCAATGATGTAAAGTTAAATGATAAGATATAAATCAGAATTATGTACCATAGAATAAGTGTATTTCAGTGTATCACTCTATATGAGCAGTCTGCTTTTCAATGGAGATAAAACTCAAGCCTGCAGATTTTTAGTTACAGATGTTTTTGACTATGTAAAATTTCTTTTAAAAATACAGTGTCTTTAAAAAGAAAATAATTTATTTAAAAATTCTTTCAAAAATAATGTTTATTTTTAGAAACACAACATCTCTGGAAATTCCCTCGTGGTCCAGTGGTTAGGACTCTGGACTTTTTACTGCTGAGGGCCCACAATTAATCCCTGATCAGGAGCTAAGATCCTGCAAGCTGCACAGCATGGACAGAAAAAAAAAAAAAAACCAACAGTATCTCAATTAAAAAAACAACCAACTACTGGAAAAAGATAGTGTTTTTCCTGTGTGTCTCACATATCTGTGAGAACTTTTATTTTATGCAAGTATATTTTGTTAAATTGTTACTTTTTATTTTGTCTTTTAGGTTAAAAAGATTAATAATATGAGCCAATTGTTTAGAATTAGATGTTTTAAATTATGAGATTTAGTTTTTTTTCTCCATCAATATACAGTGAATATAGAGGACTGAGTAAATAATACTCCCCAGTTCACGGCATAGTATCATCATTGGTTCATGTCAGGCCTCTCTTGTTTAATTCACAATCGTTTATTCTTTCACTCATTCATGGATGCCTATCTACTTGCATTCCCCATTTCTGCAACTTCCAGCCCAAAGGAAACCATCTATCTTAGATAAATTTAGGTCTATCTATCCTACTGTATGTATAAATATATCTCTCTATAGATGTATTTGTAGATGTACACACACAAGAACAAATATAACCTAATTCAGTGATTTGTAAAAAGTAAATAAGTTTAACATGTTGAAACCATTGAGATATCTGAGAGTATGCTATTTACTTTTAACTCATTGACTTTTTAAACTCAATAAGTAATTAAAAGATAAACTTCATTTTCCATTAAGCACCAAATTTAGTTATTGTTTGCAGTTGGTTGTAGCATTGTGTAGGGCCTCAAATGTAGTAGGGATTCAGTAAATGTGTTTATTCCATTTGATGCCACAGTTACCAGTTTGTAAATTGGCCTGGTCATTTGCAAAAGTTAATTCATTCTTCGGGCCCTTAATGTTTCAATATGACTTGGACATCAGCAAGCAATCTGAATTTATTACAAAAGCAGTAAAAGATGTAGCGTTAGTTTACAATCTAGCAGGTGACAATATTCCCCTCAATATTAGTGCTTTTGATTCACACTGTTGCGTGTGGTAAGTACATCAGGTTTATCTTTGTTTTAATAAAGGAGAGGTTGCAACTGAAGACAGTAAGTAACTTGCACAGGTGACTTTGTTACCAAGTCACCCTCAGGACAAGGGCTGGAATCCTTTGACTTCTAGGCCAATGTTCTTAACAGTGGTGGTGGTGTTCAGTCGCTAAGTCCTGTCTGACTGTGACCCCGTGGACTGCAGCATGCCACACTTCTCGGTCCTTTGCTGTCTCCTGGAGTTTGCTCAGGTTCGTGTCCAGTGAGTTGATTCCATCCAACCATCTCATCCTCTGTTGCCCCCTTCTCCTCTTGCCCTCAGTCTTTCCCAGATCAGGGTCTTTTCCAGTGAGTCAGCTCTTCACACCAGGTGGCCAAAATATTGGAGCTTCAGCATCAGTCCTTCCAATGCATATTTAGGGTGATTTCCTTTAGGATTGACTGATTTGATCTCCTTGCAGTCCAATGGACTCTCAAGGGTCTTCCCCAGTTAGAAAGCATCAATTCTTTTGTGCTCAGCTTTCTTCATGTGTATCTTCTTGATTGTATATCCACGTTTTCCAACACTTCCAGAAAGAACTGAAGGAGGTAACATCATATTAAATGAGACCCCATTAGAGTTGCTCCAGTATTTATGTTTCTAGGTAGTGGAGTAACAAGAAGTGTTTTATTTTTTTTTAATTGCTATTCCTTTTATCAAAATTTAGAAAAACATTGCTCTGTATCATTGCTGCTGCTTTTCTTTTGGGATGCAGACTCTAGGTCAAATTTACTCCACAAAAGAATGAGAAAAAGAGTGAGTATCATAGTGTGGACATTTTAACAGTCTTAATGTTTCTGATCCATGAGCATGGAATATCTTTCCATTTATTGTGTTTTCAATATTTTTTTCATCACTGTCTTTCAGTTTACGATCTTTTACTTCGTTAAATTTATTCCTAACTATTTTATTCTTCTGATGCTATTATAAATGGGATGTAAAAATGTTGCTGTTCATTATTAGTAGACAGAAGTGATTTTTGTATATTGATTTGGTATCCTGCAGCTTTACTGAATTGAATGAGTAAATGTTGAATACATAATAAGTTATCAAGAGTCAATTAATTTACATTCACTGTTCTCTGAGAAGAGTCTCAAAATATATACATTTGATGAATATTTCCGTAAGAATGATTTTGTCTTGGTGTATACTATTAGTTGGAGTTACACTGCCATGATTTAAAGGGATGTTGTACCAGACTTTGCGTGTGATTTGTTTAATACCCACAGCAGTGTTGTGAAGACAGTAGTATGTCCCCACTTTATAGATGATGAAACAAGACAGTTGTCACCTGCTCATAGCTAGTTAGTAGTGAGATTTGAGCCCAAGTCTTTCTGTGGCTAAAGTCAGCAAGACTCTGCTGCTTCCCCAATTAATTTCACTCTGTTTTGCTGCTTGCTAAATGAATGCTTAAGTTGTCTGGAAAATGCACTTCTGATGAACACTTACCCTTCCCAATGATGCTGGATAAATGAGGTGTTACTGTAATAAGGGCTAATTGAGTGGCTCAGAGAGTAAGTGCAAAAGACATTAAAGAAGGAAAAGGTGTGTGCTGACATCATGAGGGAGACTTCTTGGAATATCTGTGGAACTTCATTCAGTTAGTGCTGCGCAAGTGTTCAGAATACTGGACCCTGTAGGACATACAGGAAACGAGTAAGTACTGTCAAGGAGAGGAGAAGTATTTCAGTTTGGAGAAAGTGCTTAGAGGTGTTCTCTGTATCTTGAAAGAAATAAGGACTAGTGTGACTGGAAGAGAGGATTTAGAATTTTTTTTTTAAAGGATATTTTTGAAAGAGTAGATGAAGGTAATTGGGGGCAGTGTATAGTCTATAAAGAAGTTAATTCTTTTTTGAGGTTGCCAAGAACAATGGCACTATGGCATGAAGTAGGATTCAGGAAGTTGAATTTGGTAGCAGTGTGTAGTTTTTATGTTAGAATAGTGCAGGAGAAGGCAATGGCACCCCACTTCAGTGCTCTTGCCTGGAGAATCCCATGGATAGAGGAGCCTGGTGGGCTGCAGTCCATGGGGTCGCTAAGAGTTGGACACAACTGAGCAACTTCACTTTCACTTTTCACTTTCATGCATTGGAGAAGGAAATGGCAACCCACTCCAGGGTTCTTGCCTGGAGAATCTCAGTGACAGGGCAGCCTGGTGGGCTGCCTTCTATGGGGTGGCACAGAGTCAGACACGACTGAAGTGACTTAGCAGCAACAGCAGTGCAGCATTGGGAGCGCAGTGAGTAGGTGTGGCATTTCTGGCCCTGGGCTTGAATTCCACCTCTTCTGCTTGCTGGGTTATGAGCTTGGAATGTTATTTCACTTCCTTCCTTCAGTTTCTTGTCTGTGAAATGGAAATTGAACAGTAGTACCGTTTGTTGAATTCTGGAGTCTGATTCAATGGGTCCAAGGTGTGGGCGGGAATACCCCTTGCCCAAGTTAGATCCTCTGATCCTAGCGAACTTTGTGTTTGCTTCACATTTCCTTTCTTGACCTCAGGCAAAAAAAGTTGGATTGAACTCTTAAGATGATGGCACACTGTCAGCTTTGACAAGTATGCCCCTCTTCTTTAATTTGAAACAACTCTCATATAGTCCCAATTTTGATTCTCATTGTTTCCCTCCAAAGACATCCATGCTAATGTTTTTGAGTATGTTCAGTCAGTTCAGTTCAGTCACTCAGTCATGTCCAACTCTGCAGCCCCATGGACTACAGCATGCGGGGCTTCCCTGTCCATCACCAACTCCCATAGCTTGCTCAAACTCATGTCCATCAAGTCAGTGATGCCATCCAGCCATCTCATCCTCGGTTGTCCCCTTCTCCTCCTGCTTTCAATCTTTCCCAGCATCAGGGTCTTTTCCATTGAGTTACCCCTTTGCATCAGGTGCAAGGTATTAGAGCTTTAGCTTCAGCATCGTCCTTCCAATGAATATTCAGGACTGATTTCCCTCAGGATTGACTGGTTGGATCTCCTTGCAGTCCAAGGGACTCTCAAGAGTCTTCTCCAACACCACAATTCAAAAGCATCAATTATTCGGCGCTCAGCTTTCTTTATAGTCCAAGTCTCACATCCATACATGACTACTGGAAAAACCAAAGCCTTGACTAGACGGACCTTTGTTGACAAAGTAATGTCTCTGCTTTTTAATATGCTGTCTAGGTTGGTCATAACTTTCCTTCCAAGGAGTTAGCATCTTTTAATTTCATGGCTGCAGTCTCCATCTGCAGTGATTTTGGAGCCGAGAAAATAAGTCAGCCACTGTTTCCACTGTTTCCCCATCTATTTCCCATGAACTGATGGGACTGGATGCCATGATCTCAGTTTTCTGAATGTTGAGTTTTAAGCCAACTTTTTCACTCTCCTCTTTCACTTTCATCAAGAGGCTCTTTAATTCTTCTTTGCTTTTTGCCATTAGAGTAGTATCATCTGCATATCTGGGGTTACTGACATTTCTCCTGGCAATCCTGATTCCAGCTTGTGCTTCTTCCAGCCGAGCATTTCTCATGATGTACTCTGCATATAAGTTACGTAAGCAGGGTGACAATATACAGCCCTGATGTACTCCTTTAGACCAATTTGGAGCCAGTGCATGTTCCACGTCCAGTTCTAACTGTTGCTTCTTGACCTGCATACAGGTTTCTCAGGAGACAGGTTAGGTGGTTTGGTATTTCCTTCTCTTTAAGAATTTTCCACAGTTTGTTGTGATCCACACAGTCAAAGGCATTGGTATAGTCAATAAAGCAGAATTAGATGTTTTTCTGGAATTTTCTTGCTTTTTCTGTGATCCAGCGGATGTTGGCAATTTGATCTCTGGTTCCTCTGCCTTTTCTAAATCCAGCTTGAACATCTGGAGGTTCTTGGTTCACATCCTGTTGAAGCCTTACTGGGAGCATTTTGAGCATTACTTTGCTAGCGTGTGAGATGAGTGCAATTGTGTGTAGTTTGAGCCTTCTTTGGCATTGCCTTTCTTTGGGATTGGAATGAAAACTGACCTTTTCCAGTCCTGTGGCCACTGCTGAGTTTTCCAGATTTGCTGGCATATTGAGTGCAGCAGGTTTATAGCATCATCTTTTAGTATTTGACCTAGCTCAGCTGAAATTCCATCACCTCCACTAGCTTGGTTCGTAGTGATGCTTCCTAAGGCCCACTTGACTTCACATTCCAGGATGTCTGGTTCTAGGTGAGTGATCACACCATCGTAGTTATCTGGATCATGAAGCTGTTTTTTGTATAGTTCTTCTGTGTATTCTTACCACCTCTTCTTAATATCTTCTGCTTCTGTTAGGTCCATACCATTTCTGTCCTTTATCGAGCCCATCTTTGCATGAAATGTTCCCTTGGTATCTCTAATTTTCTTGAAGAGATCTCTAGTCTTTCCCAGGCTATTGTTTTCCTCTATTTCTTTGCATTGATCACTGAGGAAGGCTTTCTTATCTCTCCTTGCTGTTTTTTGGAACTCTGCATTCAGATGCTTATATCTTTCCTTTCTCCTTTGCCTTTCACTTCTCTTCTTTCCTCAGCTATTTGTAAGGCCTCCTCAGAAAACCATTTCACTTGTTTGCATTTCTTTTTCTTGGGGATGGTCTCGATCACTGCCTCCTGTACCTGTCATGAACCTCCGTCCATAGTTCTTCAGGCACTGTGTCTATCAGATCTAATCCCTTGAATCTATTTGTCACTTCCACTGTATAATTGTAAGGGATCTGATTTAGGTCATGCCTGAATGGTCTAGTGGTTCACTCTACTTTCTTCAATTTAAGTCTGAATTTGGCAATAAGGAGTTCATGATCTGAGCCACAGTCAGCTCCCAGTCTTGTTTTTGCTCACTGTATAGAGCTTCTCCATCTTCGGCTGCAAAGAATACAATGAATCTGACTTTGTTATTGACCATCTGGTGATGTCCACTTGTAGAATTGTCTGTTATGTTGTTGGAAGAGGGTGTTTGCTATAACTAGTGTGTCTCTTGGCAAAACTCTTGTTAGCCTTTGCCCTGCTTCATTTTGTACTCCAAGGCCAAACTTACCTGTTACTCTAGGTATCTCTTGACTTCCTACTTTTACTTTCCAGTCCCCTATGATGAAAAGGACAGCTTTTTTTTTTTTGGTGTTGGTTCTGGACAATCTTGTAGGTCATCATAGAACCGTTCAACTTCGGCTTCTTTGGCATTAGTAATTAGGGGATAGACTTGGATTACTGTGATATTGAATGGGTGCCTTGGACACAAACAGAGATCATTCTGTCATTTTTGAGATTGCACCCAAGTACTGATTTCAGACTCATCATTTCAGAGAAAAGATGACTTTTTTCTCATCTTCTCCTGCAAGAACTCCAAAATTGCAACTTGATGCTGCACAACCATTGACAGGAGAGTGATCCCACCAAGAAGAGTTATCCCATGGGCAAAGGAGAAGCCCCAACAAGATGGTTGGAGGGGTGAAAACACATTTAGAACCAAACCGCATACCAGCTGGAGATGCTCGGATGGCTGAAACAAACCGTTATGCGTACCAGGACCCAGAGATCTCACAGAGACTGAGCCAGACCTGCTTTTGAGTGTTTTGAATATTTGTGTATCTTTAAAAAATATATTGGTGTTTTATGCACATGTATATTTTTCATTTATATAAATGGTATTCTGCTACAGTGGTGGTGGTTTTAGATCTTTTCATTGAGCACTCTAATCATACCTTTTATGCACCTCTGATTTCCATTTTCATACATGTCTTTTTTAAAAATTTGATTTTTAATGTATTTAAACACATTTTGAGCATACCTTCTTTGTACAATTTCTAAAAGAATTAAAGTGGAATACCTTTTTTTTTTTTTTATGCTATATTGGAGTATAGTTGATTACACTGTTGTGTTAGTTTCCAGTGTACAGCAGAGTGACTCAGTTATACATTTATCTGTTCCTTTTCAAATTCTTTTCACATTTAGGTTATTGCATAACGTTGAGCAGAGGTCCTTGTCAGTTATCCATTTAAATATAGCAGTGTGTAATGTACATGTCAGTCCCAAATTCCTAACTCTCCTTCCCCTCTCTCCTACCTCCAACCAGTTTTTCAGTCTGAATCTATTTCTGTCTTATAAATAAGTTCATTTTATCATTTTTTTAGATTCTACATATAAGCGATATCATACCATATTTCTCTTTCTGTGTCTGACTCACCCAGTATGATGATCTGGGTTCATCCATGTCTTCTTAAGGGCTTTTGGGAGAGCGCTGATGTGCCAGGGCAAGTTCTCTAGATCTTGGAGTGTACACACTCATCATTTCACTGGGTACTGCCCCCTGGCTTTCCAGAGCAGCTTACCTCTGCAGTCTAGCCCACAGTGCACGAGGGCTCCCTCTCCCTCCACTTCTGCTGACAGCTTGGTGTTCTCTCACATTATATTTTTATGGGTCTGATATTTGTAAAGTGGTATGCTGCTATTGCTGCTGCTAAGTCGCCTCAGTCGTGTCCAACTCTGTGCGACCCCATAGACGGCAGCCCACCAGGCTCCCCTGTCCCTGGGATTCTCCATGCAAGAACACTGGAGTGAGTTGCCATTTCCTTCTCCAATGCAGGAAAGTGAAAGTGAAGTCGCTCAGTCGTCTCTGACTCTTTGTGACCCCATGGACTGCAGCCTACCAGGCTCCTCCATCCATGGGATTTTCCAGGCAAGAGTACTGGAGTGGGGTGCCACTGCCTTCTCCAGTAAAGTGGTATATAGCATTACTTAAATTTCCCTTTCTCTGATTATTAGTGAGGTTGGTTATCTTTTCATGTACTTGTTATCCAATATCCTTAGAGTCTTCTGTTCTTGCTGTTTCTTCTGCCTAGAAAACTCTTTCTTACTTGCTTGGCTCACCCACTTCATTCAGATCTCTGCTTAAATATCAAACCCTTGACCATCTTATCGAAAAGAACAGTCTTCATCACCCTGTGTCTTTGTTATGTTTTATCTTTCTTCCTAGTGTTTATCACAAGACATAGTATGTTAACTTTATTATTCATTTATTGTTTATTTCTCCTGCTCAAGTTCCTTGAAGGCAGGTGTGTTTATCTTTGCTGTACACACCTATAACCTTAGCACTTAAAAAAGTAGGTATTCGTAAATATGTGCTGAGTGAATAATGTCAATTTGCTATTTATATCGTTTGCTCATTTCTCCTACTCAGCAAGGATTCCTTGAATATTCTAGACACTAATACTTGTTGACTTTAGACACTGTAATATAATCCATTCCACTATTTGCTTGTTGTGTGGGTTGGGAGAGTTCTCCAGAAGTTAAGAAAAATATTTGGAAATATTTTTAGAGCTTGTGATTCTTAAGTCTGATCTAGAAGGATTAAATAGCTGACTTATTTTGTATCTATGACCAACCATCCCATCAAGTTGTAGTCTTAATATTTTTTGTGGTATCCATCCAGACTAGTAGCTTGCAGATTTTAGGTCTTCTACAATTGTGACTATTTTCTGAAGTTTCTGAAAATGGTATTAAGCCGGGTGGTTGATAAATATACTAGAGAATGTGGAACTGAGCCTGCCTGTGTATCTGGGCTACTTTTTCCCACTTAGTTTTGTTTTAAAACCACTGTTCTACCCAATATTTTGTTTTGTGATGATTAGGTTAATTAGCAGGCATGCCTGTGACTGTGAAAACAATATAGCAAAAAGAAAACCCCTGGTTACAGATGTTATTTGTGTGTGTTTTACACAGCTCTAGTTTTACTTTTGCATGAAATAATCAAGCAGCATGTATAACAAATAGTTCAACAGTGAAATGCATAAAAAAAAAACGAGTGTAGAGATTTAAGTTTTTCCTATGGCTAAACTTCTACTGGACTGAACTATGGTTATAGCCAAATTGTGAATTCGAAGAGTGCATTACTGATGGCATCGTAAAGTAGAGCAAAAATTTTGTTCAAAAGCTTAGCAACAGAGGAGGGGGGAGATGCCTTGATATTTATCTAGTCAGCTTTCTTGCCATTTTTTTAAACGATGATAAACACTAGTGATGTCTTTGAAATCCTGAGGCATTTTTTTGTGTTCTTTTTGTTGAAATTTTATGCAAACATCTGAACAGTAGCTAACAATTGAGCTTGTAAAGCTTAGCGTGTATGCTTTTATAGCACCTGAAGCTTACTGTTCTGAATGATTCTGACAGCAGTAGTGTGCCTTCTTCAGAAGTTGTAACAAAGGCCAGCCATGATTTGGATGGGTTGTGATACAGGTTTCAAATTGTGATAAAAAAAATAATCAACATGAGACCAAGGGACGACCATTTGAAGTGACTGCTCTGATATATTTTCCACCAACACATGGTTGTGGTGATACAAGGTGGAGATGGGCTTGATAGTGCTTCAAGGAAGGCTCTTAGTTTAGGAAAACTTTAGCTAAGAACATGCCATGTGACCAGAGATTATGAAACAGCAGCCTAGATGAACTCTGAGCCCAGAAATAGAATCTGGCTGTATAAATCATATTTTTTATTTTCTGTATTTTATGATACCTTGATATCTTGGAACCTTGCTGCCTGGGGTCAGATTGCCCTTCCCAGCACTAGCTGATTCCTAGAGATAGCTAGAATTCCTCAAGATAGCAGTCCTCTGGGAGTGTGCCTTGCATTTACAAACTCACCAACCGAGAGCCCTTACTCACCGCCTTTATTGAGCTCTTTCAGGCTAACCTGCCATGCTTTGGCCCTAATAGCACCCAAGGGCCAGGTTGCAGCCAAACAATAGTAGCCCCTGTGGCCTAGAGGCTGCTGAAATGATTCAGACTTGCCAATCCTGAGTGGTTTCCCCTGTCCTACCTTGACTTTGCTGGGAAAACCACAGTAAAGCCTTGTGCCCATGTCTTCCCCTTGTTCCTTCTGCCTCCTGCCCCAGCTGGTGTTTCCCCTGTAGCCCTGTGTGGTGCAGCCTGCCCGCCTGCCCTCTTGAGGAACTGAGAGTAATGAACTCTTCTTTGAAAGGCACTTGTATCCATTCCCGTCATCTTACTAAACCCGATGAAAACTGGTCCTGCGTACCTTTTAAAACATGGGCCCAGCTCTCTTCTGAGTCCCCTTAGCCGCTCTGGTCGAGCCTCAATTCAATTTCATGATCAGGATGAGTAGAAAGATCCTGGGTGCTCGTGGTGTTCCCTCTGTTAGTGCGAGGAGTCTGTTCTTCACCTTTCCTCTCTGTCTCCCTTCATCGTGGACATAGAGAAGACCACAGAGGGCGTGTCTTTTGAGAAGTAATGAGCTCGGTTGGATGAGGGTGGTAATCTGTCCTTTGGGATGGGCCTTAGCTTTTCTGGGGGGAGTTGGGGGATGTAATGGGCGAGAGAGGAGAAGCGTGGTGGCTGTAAGTCCTGGAGAAGGGAGCTGGGTAACCTCAGAGGGCAGCCACCAGCAGCTGTCACCGCTGCAGAAGGCATAGGGCCAGATCTTCTAGACTGCTGCTGCTCCGGACCTGAAGGCAGCCCGTGGGCTTCTGTAGCAGGAAGTTATCATCATACTCTGTTTGGAAACCTGTGGTGACCTTATCTGGATCCTAACTGATGAACATGGATGCTTCAGTGGGAACACTGTAGGAGTAAACCTAACAAATGTTTACTGAAGAAAAGATGAATTATGTGATTCTGACAAAAGTATCTTTCATGTTTTTTATTAGAAATGTAAGTGGAGGAAAAATAGAGAAAAATCACAGATTTAGTGTTCACTAAATATCGATTGTATTTTAAGTGAGAGAGTTATTTAAGGGGTTATAGCAATTTCTAGATTAGAAATGGCCTTAGAAGTTTACGTTAGAGTTTCTGTGGCCCAAAGTGCTTTTATGTGTTAATGAAGCTACAGTCTCATTTGTGATGCAACTAGTAGTGGCTGTGTATTAGAGGAGACCCTCATCAGTGCATTTTTTAGGTAGGTTCCCCTAAGGATTCAGTCTCATTGAATATTGACAGATTCTCTTTTCATGTGCGGCACTCCTGGGTATATATGAAGTGCAAATTTTATATTCTTTCTTGCCACAGTTGTGTTAATAAATTTAACTGATGTAGAGCCTCAGTTCCATGAAGCTGTGCAACCTCCAGCTTCCCCGACTTCCTGATTTCTCAAGTCTCAGTTGCTTTCCTCTGAATGTAGAGACTATTTCCACTTAGGTTTCCTAGCAGGGCCTGAGCTCTGCTGATGGTGTGAGGCTGAGGGTAGTTACTGGATGACCTGGCGAGAGCTAGCCTACTTTACCTGCTTTCAAAGCTAATCCATGTCTGTTTTCTTTTCTTTTCTTTTTTTATCACTGCTGTCTTTTATTTTTCTCAGTTTTTGTGTAGGTTTTTCTTTGCTAGTCTGCCACTTTAGATCTACTCTTTCCAGTTAGTCCTCTGACCTCTGTCTCTGTACATTACTTAAATTACTGCCACAATGAAAAACCCTGGTAGTTTCTTCCCCCATCTACTATTCTTACAAAAATTCCTAAAAAATATTTCCCTGTTGATAATCTGTCACTATGAGCTTTCCTTGTCTCCTTTCCCAGCCTTTTTCAGAAGTATAATTTCTTCGTTATTTGATTAATGCCTGGGAAGGTGTGAAAAGTGTTATCAAAAAGAAAAACTTTAATGGAAAAGCCTACTTAACGTCCACAGGGTGGTACAAAGACTTCTCAGGGGCCTATAAGATTAGAATTCAATCTAGAGTTCTCTGTGACTTATTTACGACTCAGAATAGGTACCAGGATGCTTTAGCTGTGCGTTGATGACTTTTTTAATGTGGAGAGATGACAACAACATATGCTCCAGTGATTGGTTCTGGTACCTTTTAGGTAGGTTTTGTGAATTATTTGGGTGTGGGTTTTAGATCTTATTATTGGAGAGCTAATATACTGGGAAATTCTTCCATTTAAGGATAAAAATAAAAAAGAGAAATGAAAAGTCAAATAGAATCATGAAGTTTTGTTGGGGACAAAATAGCTGAATCAGTAAAATAGTATAAATAAGCAGGCAGAAAATATTGACATGTATAATAAGTTGAGTTCTGTGGGGAATGTAGATTTTTATGTATTATAATTGTTTTAAATAAGTTGGTGTTCAGCCACTAAGTCATGTTCGACTCTTTGTGACCTATGGACTGCAGCATGCCAGGCTTCCCTGTCCTTCACTATCTCCTGGAGTTTGCTCAAGTCCATTGAATCAGTGATGCCATGGGTGGCAAAGAAGAAATGGCAGTGTCATTCCATGGTTTAAATGTCATGTTTAAGCCATTTGGTCCCAGAGGTTGGTGAATTGCTGTGACGTGGGTTGGTAGGTCTGGGATTTGATTTCACTCTGCTTATAAGTGGCTTGTTACTGTTTCATGACTGCTGGTAGAAAAGACTCCTTGCCCCCAGGTCCCTGGAGGTGATACAGTGTGGCACACTTGGGTGCTGTATATGTAGTGATCTGCTGCTGAGGACCATGGATGGGGACTCTGCTGCCATAGTAACCAAGACTGCTCTTTATCCTGGAGAGTGTTATTACCTCATCCCTCAAGGCTGCTCACTGCAGACATACTCCTGAGAAATGACTATGGTACAGAGTGGTCAGGATCTTGCATTTCTGGCATTCCCAGCAAGACATATAGGACTGTGAGAGATCCACTGAGAAGTGTCTCCAACAGGTTGTATTGAGTCAATAAGTACAATCTATTTTCTTAAGTTTCAGAACCATGAATATAGTATTTAAAGGATAATTAAAGGACATTTTAAAATGGAAAATTCTTCTACTGCGAGTCAAACCATATATTTATTTAATTATGCAAAAGTTAGAAAAATTTATACCAAACTTTATATTACCAATGATATTAAGCAGTCATGCTGCAAATTTTTTTGAGGGAGGGGCTTACTGTTTAATAGACTCAGGAAGTTCAAAGATTAAACAACATGTAGTACTTTTGTGCACTGAGGACAGAATGGAGGGGCAGACAGGTAAATTCTGTTATAGGGCAGTAAATGCTGTGATGCCTAGGACGCTGTGGAAACAAGAAGAAGGGCACCCAGCTCTGCCTGGGTTGAAGTGGTCAGGAAAAGCATATCTTTAAGTCAAAAATGTGTAAGAATAGCAAATGGGTAAGAAAGGATGATCATACAGGCAGAGGGATTAGAAAAGCAAAAGCACGAGATTAAGGGAGATTACTACATTCAGGGACTTGCCAGTAGTAGTAATATTACACATGTGGGGAAAAGGTCATGGAAAAAGCCTAAGCATGGGAATGATAGTATCAAGGTTTTTTTTAGTTAAAATCATTATGTTGACAATGAGGTTGGAAGACAGGTGAGGTTGATGTGAAGGTATGGAGATGCCTTATTAAGCTAGTGTGGTAATTAAGATAAGATTTGGTAAGGTTCTGAGCTTGAAAGCCTTTAACCAGATAGGTAGAGAAGAGGGGCCTGATTCAAGAAAGACTTGAGCAGAATTAACAAGGCACCATTAATAGGAAAATAAGCATGAGGGAAAGGTTGTTGAGGAGATACTATCTGACGGATGAGTTCAGGCCTGAGTATGTTGAGTTTGAGGTGCTTATAGGGCTTCTAGGTGGAGATTTTGGTTGACGATATGGATTTAGAATTTAGAGTTTTGAACAACAGAATATACATTTGGGCTTCACTTATTCATTCAACAAACGGCTTATTGTACAGTCACTGTTGTATCTGACTCTGAGAACCCATGGACTGCAGCACACCAGGCTTCCCTGTCCTTCACCATCTCCCAGAATTTGCTTAAACTCAGTTCCATTGAGTCAGTGATGCCATCCAACTGTCATGATGGTCATGACATCTGGTTGTCATCCCCTTTTGGATGCCATGACATCTGGATGCCATCTGCTGTCATCCCCTTCTCCTCCTGCCTTCAATCTTTCCCAGCATCAGGGTCTTTTCAGTGTGTCTGCTCTTCACATCAGGTGGCCAAAGTATTGGAGCTTCAGCTTCAGCATCAGGCCTTCCAATGAATAGTCAGGGTTGATTTCCTTTAGGATTGACTGGTTTGATCTCCTTGCAGTCCAAGGGACTCTCAAGACTTTTCTCCAGCCCCACGATTGGAAAGCATCAGTTCTTGGGTGCTCAGCCTTCTTTATGGTTCAACTCTCACATCCGTATGTGACCACTGGAAAAATAGCTTTGACTGTACATCCTTTGTCAGCAAGGTCATGCTGTCTAAGTTTATCATACCTTTTCTTCCAAGGAGCAAGCATCTTTTAATTTCATGGCCGCAGTCACCATCTGCAGTAATTTTGGAGCCCGAGAAAATAAAGTCTTGTTGTTGTTTTCATTTTTACCCCACCTATTTGCCATGAAGTGATGGGACTGGATGCTGTGATCTTAGTTTTTTGAATGTTGACTTTTAAGCCAGCTTTTCACTGTCTTATTTCACCTTCATTAAAAGGCTCTTTAGTTTCTCTTCACTTTCTGTTGTTAGAGTGGTATCATTTGCATATCTGAGGTTATTTACATTTCTCCTGGCAATCTTGATTCCAGCTTGTGATTTATCCAGCCCAGCATGTCCCATGATGTACTCTGCATATATGTTAAATGGGGTGACAATATACAGCCTTTCCCAGTTTTGAACCAGTTTGTTGTTCCATGGTCTAGTTCTAACTGTTGCTTCTTGACCTGCCTACTGAAAGTTTCTCAGTGGCTATCTACTGTTTATAAAGCACTATGGTAGGCCCTGAGGAACCAGCATTGCATAGAAGTTGCTCCTATGGAGTTTACATTTTCATGGGACACAGACTTTTAACAGAAAAAATACAGATTATTTTATTAAACTGCTGCCTTAGATTTCAGAGTTCCCTTGTTGCCCAACTGCAGGAGACATTGTTTACATAGAATAAAATGAGCAGCTTTAAGGTCTTGTTCAGAATCAGTGGGGGTCAGCCAAGGTAGGAGTTGTGGAGATGTGGGGAGAATTGTTTCAGGCAGAGGAAACAGCATGTGCCAAGCCCTCCAGGCAAGAGACTTACTGGTAAATTCAAAGAACAGAAAGACTAGTGTGGTCAGACCATAGTGAAGTAGAAGGGAGAGTAGTATGAAATGAAGCTGGAGAAATTGGCAGGGGCCTGATTATTCAGGACCTCGTAGGCAGGAAAGCACTTCGGAGTTTATTCTGCAGCAGTAAGCTATTGAAAACTTTCAAGGAGGGTGCTGTGAGATTAATTTGTGTTTTTAAAAGATCTATGTTAGAGAATGCTGTGAAAGAGGGGAGAAATAGAGTCTGGGAGATCAACTAGGATTAGACTGGGTTGTAGTAGTGGAGATCGATGGAAATGGATACATTCAAGTTATTTTAAAGGTTGAATTAAGGAAACTGTGATTGTCATTTATCTTGGTATTGTGTTGTTAGGGAGTTATCCAGAGTGAGGAGAGGAAATGGAGGATGAAATCCGGCAGGACACTAATGTTTACAGGGGAGACTGGGGAGAGGAGAGACCCAAGGGTCTAGAGAGAGGAAGGAAGTCAGGAAAGATACCACAATTCAACTGATGGAAGTTTGAGAAAGGAGACCTTTGTTAACCATTTGTTTGCTGAAGAGTAAATAGGAAAATGGTTAAATAGGTGAAGCTGGAGGATAAAGTGGAATAGTATAGGATTTTAAAGGAGTATTTAAGGACATAAAAATGTTAATGATATAATTTTTTAAATTATGTACATTTGCATATCCTGCATGAACCCACAATTTTAAAAAAGTCTACTTACATAAGTGTGGAGAAGGAAATGGTAAACCACGCCAGTATTCTTTCTGTAGAATCCCATAAACAGAGGAGCCTGGCAGGCTACAGTTCATGAGGTCGCAAAGAGTCAGATATGACTGAGCACTCACACAACACTTCACGTAAGTGTGTGTTTATGTAGCACAATATTCAAAGGCAGTTGTTGTTCAGTCATGAAGTCATGTCTGACTGTGCCACTCCATGGACTACTGCACGTCAGGCTTCCCTGTCCTTCACTGTTGCCTGAAATGTAATGCAAATGTATTTGCTCAGATTCATGCCCATTGAGTTGGTGATGCTATCTAACATCTCATCCCCTTCGTCCTCTTTTCTTTTTGCTTTCAATCTCTCCCAGCATCAGGGTCTTTTCTAATGAGTCATCTCTTTGCATCAGGTGGCCAAAGTATTGGAGCTTCAGCTTCAGCATCAGGCCTTCCGATGAATATTCAGGGTTGGTTTCTTTTAGCTTGACTGGTTTGATCTCCTTGCAGTCCAAGGGACTCTCAAGAGTCTTCTCCAGCACCACAATTTAAAAGCATCAGTTCTTTAGCACTCTGCCTTCTTTATGGTCCAACTCTCACATCCATACATGACTACTGGAAAGACGATAGCTTTGACTCTGTGGACCTTTGTCAGAAAGGTGATGTCTCTGCTTTTTAACATGCTGTCTAGGTGTGTCATAGCTTTCCTTCTGAGGAATAAGTGTCTTTTAATTTCATGGCTGTAATCGCTGTCTGCAGTGATTTGGGAGCCCAAAGGCAGTACAGCACTATGTTAATAATAGTTTCATTTGGATGGGAAGATTACTTTATTCTTAGTCTCTGCAGTTTTCATATTGCATGAACATGTATTAAAATTATGATTAGGAAAATTATTATTTATTTTGATCTAATAAAATTTTTGTCAGTGTTTTATAAACACAGTGTTTAATGAGTGCCAAAGAGTTCTGTGAGGCTTGTAATGGCAGACTACATTGTCTACCATCACGCTTTTCGCATATTCTGTTTCTGAGGGATAACTGCCTTCAACAATTTTTAACTGATTCTTTTGCTACGTATTGTTCTGTCTCTAAATAACAAACTTACATTGCTGTTACTTGATTTTTTTAGACACTGTTTGATTTCCCACAGTTGAAGGTGAAAATTTTGTTCTCTTGCTTGTCTTCTTTCCATGTCTGTATATACGTTCCTTTCCTTCTCATCCTCCCAGGACAGTTATTCTAATTTTGGTTAGAACAGTATTTTATGGTTACATTATTATAATGATATAGATGCTCTTCATAGCTCTGCCATGTAGTAGTATTCTATGATTATTTTTTCTTTCTTATACATAGTTTTATTCCTGGAATACACTTACTTTTTAAAAGGTAGCATAATTTTCTGTATACTTACGTGGTGGACAGGGAGGTTGCGATTCATGGGGTCACAAAGAGTCGGACACGACTGGACTGAACTGAACTGATCCTTAATTTATCCTCAAATTCTACCCTCTGTATAAATATCCTCTTATTTTATTAATTTTATTTTCTTGAAGATAATCTCTCAGTCTCTTTGGACTTGTTCTCATGTATAATGGGCATTCTTCTGGTCTTTTTCATAGTTTGTTACCCTAGACCCTTCCTTTCCCATCATGTCCATGATCCTGGAGATTCCTTCTGCTTTATTGTATTGGATCCCCTGTTACCCAATATTGTACTTTGTTGGGTCCTCCTCTGGCGGAGCACGTTCTCCAGCAGCATCCTAAGTATTTGGTGGCTTCTTTTGGTATAGAAAATAAGACCCAGTTCTGGGCAAGTTTTATTGTTGCTGCTGCTAAGTCGCTTTAGTCGTGTCCAACTCTGTGCAACCCCAGAGACAGCAGCCCACCAGGCTGCCCCGTCCCTGGTATTCTCCAGGCAAGAACACTGGAGTGGGTTGCCATTGCCTTCTCCAATGCGTGAAAGTGAAAAGTGAAAGTGAAGTCTCTCAGTTGTGCCCGATTCTTAGTGACCGCATGAACTGGAGCCTACCAGGCTCCTCTGTTCATGGGATTTCCCAGGGAAGAGTACTGGAGTGGGGTGCCATTTGCCTTCTCCGAAGTTTTATTGAGTTCTTAATTTCCTTTCCTTAATTCTCTCATTAGAATACCTATTTTCTTCAGAGGTTGTAGGAACTTGGATTGGTCTCCAATTATTTTAGCTTTTCTCTTCAGTTCTTTTTCACATTTTTCTCTTTGGTTTTATTTTATTGGGAGATTTCCTCAGTTTTATCTTCCATAAAGTTTTATCTTTAATCATGTATAGATTAAAATTTTTTTCATCTACAGGACCTCTTTCTCTTGTTTAGTATCATCTTGTTCTTGTTTCATGGATGCTTGTTTTCTTTTGTTTCTTTGAAGATTATTAATGACAGTTTTAGGAAATTTTCTTCTCTTTGTTATCTGTTCCTTCCAAATTATGATTTTTTATTTGCTTGCTTTGATCTCTGCGTTTCTTGCCTCAGGAGTCCTTAAATATGTGGTGGCCTTTGGCTCTCTATTCACTTAAAGAAAGAAGTCACTCAGTCATGTCCAACTCTTTGTGACCCCCATGGACGGTAGCGTACCAGGCTCTTCCATCCATGGGATTTTCCAGGCAAAAATACTGGAGTGGATTACCATTTCCTTTTCCAGGAGATCTTCCCAACCCACGGATAAGAGTTCTAAAAAGTTGACCAGTAGTTCTGTGTCTCTGGGTGAGGCCTGTAAATTTACAAATATCAGTTTTGTAATCTACTTTTCAGGGAAAATTGGCTGCGCTCTTCAGCTGGGGAATCTCTGATGTCCGTATTTTTAAATGATTTATTTGAGGCTGCTTAGATTCCCCTGAGAAGACTCTTGATTACCTGGCTGGAAGGTATAAGCCTGTCTGGTGTTTTGGAAGCCAGTTTTAGGAAGCAGCACGTAAACTTCATTTAGTCCTCTCTTTGTTTTAGTGTTAGGTGTCTGTTCTAAACTTGCCTTATGTCATTCAGTAATGATAAGGCCGTTTTTAAGATCTCCTCCAGAAAAGAAACCTTTAGTGTTCTTCAGGGGTTGGGGAGGAGCATTAAGCTATCTGAAGTTTTGGAGAGATGGAGTGAGGAATTAGGAAATAACAGCTTTTCAGGCAGATATTTAACCAGTCCTTCTGTTTATAATCCTTCTTTGTCTTTTGGGCATTCTGTCATGCTTACTGAGTTGTTTTTACTTTCCATTTTTGTCTGTTACTTATTCACATTTCTAGGTTCTGAAAAGACATTTACTGTAATTTTGTTACTGTTAACCTCATCTCCTAAATGCTTTGTCCATGTGCATTTAAGGCTTAAAACAAAAAAGAAAACCCCCAAAACCCTTGACTCTCACTTTGGTGGGAGAGTGTGCTTGTCAATATAAGTTCAGTCTACCACTGTAAACCATAAATCTTAATTTTTTAATTGATAGTACTCTCTCCCCCCCACCCCCTGCTTTTTAGAAAATCTGGTGAATATCCCTCTGTCTATTCACAAGTTCTGTTTCAGCTAAACTCTCAAATGACTATTCAGGTCATAATTTGGTATTTTGCATGAAGAGCTAGTGGTTAATGGTAGCTACAATATGTCATGTCTATGATATCAACAGTGATAATAAAAATAGCTTAAATAGTTTACAGTTGCATACTAAGTGCCAAGGACTGTCTAAGTTCTCCACTGAATGCATTTACACTCCACACCAACTTTTTGGAAAAGGTACTCTTATACCTCCCTTTTATAGATGAAGAAATTGAGGTATAGAAAGGTTATGTAATTTTGCCATAGTCTATCACAACTAACCTAAGAAGTGGAAGAGTAAGAATATGAATTTAGATAATCTGACTTCAGAACCCACACACCTAACTATTGTACTGTTACTGCCTCCATATACTGTTGTGATTATTATCTCTTTTGTTTGAGATAAATATTTAAATTTTCTCCTATCAGGCAGAATGATCAATTTATTTGTTTGCCATAATTCATATATCTGTTTAGGCATCATTTATCACAAAGAGGCTATAGATATAACAATATTTTCCTTTTGATGATTTATCTGAAGATAAGTTGTTAGATTTTTCTGGTATATCCTCAAAGGCTTTGGCTTGCCTGGTGGCTCAGACGATAAAGAATCTGCCTGCTGTGTGGGAGACCTGGATTCTCTCCCCAGGTTGGGAAGATCCCCTGGAGAAGGAAACAGCTACCCACTCAAGTATTCTTGCCTGGAGAATTCCACAGACAGAGGAGCCTGGCAGGCTACAGGACTGGGGTCGCCAAAGAGTCAGACGTGACTGAGCGACTTTCACTTCACTTCACTTCAGAGGCTTTACTTTTTCCCTCATTATACAAATGGATATATTTCTGATGATCCTCCTTTATTGAACTTTCATTGATTCATACTTTCCAAAGACTACCTCCTGCTTCATTATACTTTTATTTAAACATATGGTGAATTTCTGGTAAAGGGCTGAGCTATAGGAAACTGTCTCCCTTTTCAGATTTCATAAAGTAATTATCTCAAAGGGGGATTATCCATATTTTAGAGTATTTGGACAGATATTTCATTGAGAATTTATTGGGCAGAATCAGTCAGTTGGCTGAGTTTAGTTGTTTAAAAACAGACTGGCTTTTTATTTCCTTTGTTTAAGTAGGCGCTGGAAGAAAGATGTTCTTAAAGATAAGCACCTAATTATTTAATTCCCTTCCTGCGTCAAGTTGTGAATAAACAATTAACTTTGTAGAATTAAACTTTCTCTGTCTAGGCTTTTGCACGCTCTTAACTATTTCAGCTTATGCCTGAAAGAAGGAATAAAAGGTTTTATTTTTATAAGAGCATTAGATGTAGTCATATTCAAGTGTACATTCAAAAATATATCTCCTTGCCTTTGTTCGTTAGGATTTATTATAATTTGTTAAATATATTAAAAATTATTTATTTCTATAAACAAATCCTAATAAGATTTAATTTTTTTACCTGATTAACAGATTTCTAGTCTTGTTTTCATGACTGTAATGTTCTTTCTTCCCTCCCTGAATATTTTTCCTTCTTTCTTATGTTCAAACATGGCTCACTTATTTGTTTTTAGAATTCATCTATCACTATTCCAACTCACTCTGTGAGAGTGATGCTTGGAATTTCCTTAGCACTTATGTATTCATATTATATTTGAAACACTGTTTTGTTTCTATGGAAATGTGCTTTTTAGTTTCCTTTTGGTATTATTAAGCATGAGAGGTTATTTTCTAATTCAAGTCTTCAGTTCTGTTTCCATCTGTTAGCCTCTCATAATACACTTTGGCTTCTAGAAAATGACCAATTTCTAGAAATTCACAGAATTCACAGGAATTTCACAGAAAAATTTGACTAAATTTCATAATTATGTAGGTATTTATCATGTCACTTAAAAGCTCATCGTCATCTTTTCGGTTCTATTTGAGGGTAACACTAGCCAGTGCTAGTCTCGATCACAAAGTTTTTTGTTTGGGATTCATTTAGGAAGGAAAAGTGATGTGTGATGAGAAACACTGAAATTACAGTCAAACATCAGGAAGCACTGTGTTTGTGAAAAAGCTAATTTTTCTCCCAGGGTATCTACTAGACAATCTCATTCATTCATCTCCATTATTTAATTTACCTTTTGCATCCCATTATAGTTGGGCTGCTAGTTACCATTGTATCATACAACTTTTTCTGCTCATGGCAGTTAGGATCAAAAGGGAGGTGTTGTTGTTTTTTTTTTTTTTTCCAACAAATCATTACTGAATTATTGTAGTAGAGTTGGAATTATTGTGCCAGAGTTCATTCTCATGAAATTTTTTTCCTCTTCTAATTTAATAAAGAGTAAATTAGCTAAATTTGAGAGTACTGTATAAGAGCTGCCTGTTCAGTTGAGTATTTGGATTGACAGTGTAAAATTAAAAGCACAAACAAAAAGTATTGGTAAGAATTTGTGTCTGCTTTTCTTCTGATGAATTTTTACGTTTTTAAATTAAAATACTGAATTAAAGAGAACCTCTGCCTCCCAGACAGACTTACTCCTACCTAACATATACAAAAGAATAATTCTCTAAGTGTTACACATCTGGCTATGGTGAGTTTTTAATGTTTCTTTTCATCTTACTGTTTTTATAAGTTTTTTTTTTCTTTCTAAAAGAATAATGGTATATAAAGAAACTAAAATGGACATATTTTTAAATTTTCAGAAAGGTGAAAAATCTATCTTCAATTCTTAGAAACCACATATCATTTAAAAGTCTCTATTTTTTCTTTTTCTGTTTATGATTAATTCCTTAAGTTCTTGGAGATCAAATTGGACATAAATATGTCAAGTTTCTAGGGTTTCTCTTTCTCCTTTTTCACATTTTCATATGTCTATATTTTGTATATCATGAGCTGGGTTCAGATTTGTTAATAAATGTGAGTTGTAATTCAGACATTATTAAGGGATTACTGGGAACTGTGCACACAGTGGTGGAGAAAATGAAGGAAACTATGTATTGGAGAGGTTATTTTCTTAACTGCTGTAGAAGAGAAAGCAGGAAAGAGGAAGGGGGTACAACTTAGAAAAGAAAGATGAGGAGAAAAAATTGAGAGACTATTTGTATAGTTGAATATGTATTTGCTTCTGTTTCCATTTATTTAATTTACTTGTTCTCTACTCATTGAATTTTAAACTTCCAGAAAATGGGGACCATTGCTTCTGCTGCCTTTGCAACTCCCAGATCCTAGTAGTGTCAACTCAGTTATCCATCGAGAGATTATCTGCTTTGTGTTTTCGCCTTTGCAAATATAGCTTTCAAGTTTTTATTGACATGAGTAAACAAAGAGGGTGATAAAGACTTTTTGAGTCATTTCACTATTTCATGCTTACTTTTACACTCTCGTGTAGTTTGGCTCTTAGATCAGACTATTCATAGTCAACCTTTAACTTTGATTCAGAATGAATTCGTTGTCTTACTTTTTTCCCCCCTTAAAAATACAAAAGCAATTTACAGTAAAAGTGTTTTTTTAGTAGATTTAATTGTGTTTAAATTGACTTTTAGTCCCTGCCTCTCCCAGTTATCCTCCACCTAGGGGTAAAGATCAACCCAGAATACTGTTCTTTTGTACTTAGTTAAAAGACCATGTTTGGATCAGTGGTACTCAGCTGACTCCTAAGGACCTGGGAAATCTTTAGCCATCAAAGACAGCTTTAATTGAGAAACACAGGCCACATATACAAAGTTGATATGAAAGGTATTTTAGTAGAATTTTCAGTGTGGACTAGAACATTAATTTTCTGGTGTTCTCTTATGAAAATAAATATCCAGTTACGTAGCTTCAACTATAATTCTCTTCCCCAGCAAAAGAGAATGATAAAATACAAGTGTAGCAAACTAAGAAAAAACAACAAACAACTGGTTTTTAAGGCTGCTCTAAAAAATGTGAGGGATGAAGTTCTCTAACATTAAGCAGTGATTCACAGTTAAGAAAAAACATTGAATAGCTTTTCAATTAACTCATTAAAGTGTTGCTATATGTGTTATGTAAAGCATTGTTAATTCCAGAAAATTAAACCCTATTGTATTCAATATACATACAAATAATTGTATCTGCTCTATTGTGCTATGTGCATAACGTCATAGTTTATATGAATCTTTGTTTAATCATTTCCTATTTCCTTTGCTGTAGAGGGAGCTCCTCGAAATTAGTACTCATGTCTCTGAGCTCTGGACAGGAACTGGAATATAGCAGACATAGAACAAGATCAGAAAAATTAATCATTATATAGTTATGAATGTTTCTGGGTGGTTTTTGTTTATTTGTTTTTTAGTGGGTATTGGTATTGTAAAAATTAATAGATAAGGAAATATTGACTATGATATGCTTTAATTTGCACTGTGTATTTGATTTCATTTTTGATTAACATCTGAAGTCATTAGTCTCATACAGTCTGAGCCGGCAGACTGTAAGATTCTACTTGCAATGCTGAAGGCCCAGGTTTGATCCCTGGGTCTGGAAAATCCCTGAAGGTGGAAATGGCTACCCACTCCAGTACTCTTGCCCTGGAAATCCCACGGACAGAGGAGCCTGGAGGGCTAAAGTCCACGGGATTGCCAAGAGTCAGACATGACTGAGTGACTAATACTTTAATTTTGTTTCTGACGAAAAAATGTAGGGATCATATATACCTTTTTTGTACTTTTGCTTTTTTTCTTAAGTGAATTTTAAATGTTGGGTCATTACATTTTCTGATTAATACTTTGTACTTTTTAAGAACTATCATACATGTTATTAAGCCTTATCTTCACAGCAGCCTAAAAGAGATTTAGGTAAGGAACTGAAGCAGAGATTTATGCCAGAAGTTACCAGTTTGAAACCTAGGATTAAGGACTTTTAAATTTCTAGTTTATTGCTATTTTACCTTACAGATACCTTTGTATTGGTTTGATAAGGCTGCTGAAACAAAGTGTCATACAGTGAGTGGCTTAAACAACAGAAATTTCTGGTCTCACAGTTCAAGAGGCTAGAAGTCCAAAACCCTACTGTTGGCAGGATTAGTTTTTTCTAGGGGCTATGAGGGAGTAGCCTGGCCAAACCTCTTTCCATCCTCTCCCTGTGGTTCTTTACATCATCTTCCCTCTAAGCAGATCTTTCTCCAACTTCTTTTTATGAGGACACCAGTCATATTGGATTAGGGGCCCACCCTATTCCAATATGACCTCATCCTAACAAATTGCATCTATAACACCCATGTTTCCAAATAAGGTCACATTGAGGTACTGGGGGCTAGCATTCTAAGAAATCTCTTTTGGGTGGGGACTGTTTAACCAATAACACTTAAACCTTTTAGTAAAAGAAGCCTGACTGGAGGTCAGGACTCTTTTTTTTTTTTTTTCCAGTAGCTTAAGCTTAATAGAAACTCATTTGATCTTCACTGCACTGTTAACTCTCAGATGAAATTAATTTAATGCCAGTGGAAGGCACTTTTGACAGAACTCTCCCTGTTCTGGTTCTTAGAGCTATAAAGTTATCTAATGAGTAGTTTGTGGAAATACCCCTATATATAATTTTATTTCCCTGGAATTTTCTTATGTTAGAATACACAAAGTTAACTGAGAAGCAAGCACTTCTCTTGGGGCAAATCTCTAAAGTAAATCTATCTGTCACTTCATGCTCCAGCTGTTCTCTTGTGCATCTAAATGGCCCTACTTCCCTGGAGGACTTAGGCAGATGATAGAAGAGTCTCTGAAGGAAATCAGGTTAATCAGACTATGAAGCAGTTAGTTTTTTTTTTTTTTTTAAGATTATTCCATAAATAAATGGTGAGAAGACTTCTTGAACAGTAAGATTTAGAGGGAGACAAGAAGCTCGTTAGTGTTATTTAGATAAAATCCCAATTAACTAAACCTGGTAACCGACCTGTTTAGTTTGATAACACGCTCGGCCCTACCACCACCACTGTATCATGCTTTAAAGGGAAGAAGTAACACTGCTCTGGGCCACTAGACATTTTACTGGATTGCCTTCATCTTACATGTATCATCATCATCACTCTTAGGATTGCCAGTGATTAATATTGAAGAAAATTTTAATTTTGAGGCAATGCAAAGTTTTTGGTTACACACAGGTTGGCTTTTTGTGCTTATTAAAGCTGGAAAGTAAACAAGTATCTGTTAGCAAATTTCTTTCTTTTAGGCTAAACCAAAAAATGCTAGATTAGATCCACACACTTGAGTCCTTGCCCTGATTCAGTTCCCAACTGGCCGAATAACCTTGGGCAAGTTACTTCACCTTTCTCGACTTCCTTTCATATCTGTAAAATGAGAGATCTGCACATTCAGATGTGAAACTTTATTATTCTGTGAAGTAATTTGTGTACTTATTTATTTAAAGTTTACTACAGGATGTAAAGAAGGGTAAGAAATGTTCCTTGTCTTCAGAGAGGTTACAGTATAGATAGATAGAAAACTATGATACATGAAAGGCTAAATGGCAGTGTAAAGTAACAATATAAGCTGAAACATAATAGATGTTATGAGTGATAATGGATCATAAGTACTGTGATTTCTGAGATGGGTAAGATAGATACTTGTAGGGTGGAAACATCGAAAATAACTGGACAGGATTAGGTGTTGAACTAATTTCAGGAAGCTGTGTTGACCTTGCATGGATAAAAGGAGAAGCACAGAGGTTACTGGTGTTGCTTAGTTGCCCAGTCACATCCGACTCTTCTTGTCCCCTTGGACTACAGCACGCCAGGCCTTCCTGTCCCTCACCATCATCCAGAGTTTGCCCAGGTTCATGTCCATTGCATCAGTGATGCCATCAAGCCATCTTATCTTCTGACGCCCTTTTCTCCTTCTGCCTTCAATTTTTCCCAGCATCAGGATCTTTTCCAATGAGTTGACTGTTGACATGAGGTGACCAAAATATTGGAGCTTCAGCATCAGTCCTTCCAATGAATTTTCAGGGTAGTTTTACTGGTTTGATCTCCTTGCTGTCCAAGGGACTCTCAAGAGTCTTCTCCAGAACCACAGTTCGAAGGCAACTGTTCTTCGGTGCTATGCCTTTTTTTTTTTTTTTTTTTTTAAATTAAATTTTATTTTTTAGTTTGTTTTGCTTTACAATACTGTATTCGTTTTGCTATACATTGACATGAATCAGCCACGAGTGTACATGAACTCCCAATCCCGACCGCCCCCTCCC
>SJXQ01005673.1:745260-877306 GCA_006408695.1 Aepyceros melampus
GTATGTCTTCTTTGGAGAAATGTCTATTTAGTTCTTTGGCCCATTTTTTGATTGGGTCATTTATTTTTCTGGAGTTGAGCTGCATAAGCTGCTTGTATATTTTTGAGATTAGTTGTTTGTCAGTTGCTTCATTTGCTATTATTTTCTCCCATTCAGAAGGCTGTCTTTTCACCTTGCTTATAGTTTCCTTTGTTGTGCAGAAGCTTTTAATTTTAATTAGATCCCATTTGTTTATTTTTGCTTTAATTTCCAGTATTCTGGGAGGTGGATCATAGAGGATCCTGCTGTGATTTATGTCAGAGAGTGTTTTGCCTATGTTCTCCTCTAAGAGTTTTATAGTTTCTTGTCTTACATTTAGATCTTTAATCCATTTTGAGTTTATTTTTGTGTATGGTGTTAGAAAGTGATCTAATTTCATTCTTCTTAATGGTCTAGCTCTCACAACCATACATGACTATGATGTTTAGGTTAGTCATAGCTTTCCTGCCGAGAAGCAGTCATCTTCTAGTTTCATGGCTGCATTCACCATCTGCAGTGATTTTTAGAGCTAAAAAGAGGAAATCTGTCACTACTTCCACCTTTTCCCCTTCTATTACAAATCCTAAAAGATGATGCTGTGAAAGTGCTGCATTCAGTATACCAGCAAATTTGGAAAACTCACCAGTGGCCACGGGACTGGAAAACGTGTTTTCATGTCAGTCCCAAAGAAAGGCAATGCCAAAGAATGCTAAAACTGCTGCACAGTAGCACTCATCTCACACGCTGGCAAAGTGATGCTCAAAATTCTCCAAGCCAGACTTCAACAGTACATGAACTATGAACTTTCAGACATTCAAGCTGGATTTAGAAAAGGCAGAGGAGCCAGAGATCAAATTTCCAACATCCCGTTGGATCATGGAAAAAGCAAGAGTTCCAGAAAAGCATCTACTTCTGCTTTATTGACTATGCCAAAGCCTTTGCTGTGTGGACCACAATAAACTGTGGAAAATTCTGAAAGAGATGGGAATACCTTACCTGACTCCTGAGAAATCTGTATGCAGGTCAAGAACAACAGTTAGAACTGGACATGGAGGAACAGACCAGTACCAAATAGAGAAAGGAGTACATCAAGGCTGTATATTGTCACCCTACTTATTTAACTTATATGCAGAATATACCATACGAGATGCTGGGCTGGATGAATCCCAAGCTAGACTCAAGATTGCCAGGAGAAATGTAATAACCTCAGATATGCAGATGACACCACCCTTATGGCAGAAAGTGACAAAGAACTAAAGAGCCTCTTGATGAAAGTGAAAGAAGAGAGTGAAAAAGTTGGCTTAAAGCTCAACATTCAGAAAACTGAGATCATGGCATCTGGTCCCATCATTCCATGGCAAATAAATGGGGAAACAATGAAAACAGTGAGAGACTTTATTTTTTGGGCTCCAAAATCACTGCAGATGGTGACTGCAGCCACGGAATTAAAAGACACTTGCTCCTTGGAAGAAAAGCTATGACCAACCTAGACAGCATATTAAAAAGCAGAGATATTACTTTGCTGACAAAGGTCCGTCTAGTCAAGGCTATGTTTTTCCAGTGGTCATGTATGGATATGAGAGTTGGACTGTAAAGAAAGCAGAGCGCTGAAGAATTGGTGCTTTTGAAGTGTGGTGTTGGAGAAGACTCTTGAGAGTCCCTTGGACTCCAAGGAGATCCAATCGGTCAATCCTAAAATAAATCAGTCTTGAATATTCATTAGAAGGACTGATGCTGAAGCTGAAGCTCCAAGACTTTGGCTGCCTGATACAAAGAACTGACCTATTGGGAAAGACCCTGATGCTAGGAAAGATTGAAGGCGGGAGGAGAAGGCGAATGACAGAGGATGAGATGGTTGAATGGCATCACTAACTCAATGGACGTGAGTTTGAGTAAGCTCTGGGAGTTGGTGATGGAAAGGGAGGCCTGGAATGTTGCAGTCCATGGGGTCACAAAGAGTCAGACACTGAGCGACTGAACTGAACTGATAGGCCTGGATGCCATGATCTTTTACTGTTTTTTAATATTCAATTTAAGCTGGCTTTTTCACCCTCCACCTTCACCCTCATCAATTAGTTCTTTAGTTTCTCTTTGCTTTCTGGCATTAGAGTGGTATCATCTGCATATTTCAGGTTGTTGATGTTCCTTCCGCCAATCTTGATTCTAGCTTGTAACTTATCCAGCCTGGAATTTCTGATGATGTGCTCAGAGCATAAGTTAATTAAACATCGAGACAGTAAATAGCCAGTCCTTTCTCAATCCTGAACCGTTAAGTTGTTCTATACAGGGTTCTAACTGTTGCTTCTTGACCCACATACAGGTTTCTCAGGAGACAAGTAAGATGGTCTGGTATTCCCATCTCTTTAAGAGTTTTCCACACTTCTTATGATCCACACAGTCAAAAGGCTTTAGCATAGTCGATGAAACAGAGGTTGATGTTTTTCTGGAATTCCCTTGCTTTCACTGTAATGCAATAAATGTTGGCAATTTGATCTCTGGTTCCTCTGCCATTTCTAAACCCAACTTGGATGTCTAGAGGTTCTTGGTTCATGTAATGGGGAAGCCTAGCATGCAGATTTTAAAGCATGATCTTACTAGCATCAGAGACGAATGCAATTGTCCAGTGGTTTGAACATCTTTAATACTGCCCTTCTTGGAATTGGGATGAGGATTGACCTTTTCCAGTCCTGTGTCCACTGCTGGGTCTTCTAGATTTTTTGACATGTTGACTGCAGCACTTTGATAGCATCATCTTTTAAAGTTTTAAATAACTTTACTGGAATTCCATTGCATCCACTAGCTTTATTGACAGTAGTGCTTCCTAAGGCCCACTTGACTTTACACTCCAGAATGTCTGGCTTTGGGCAACTGACCACACCATCGTGGTTATCTGGTTCAATAAGGTCTTTTTTGTACAGTTCTGTGTATTCTTTCCATCTCTCCTTGATGTCTTCTGCCCCTTCGCCATGACAAGGCAGTGATCTGTAAAAGGGAAAGGTCAGAGGAGTACCCAGCAAAGCTGTAGAGACTGGAGCCATAAGTAATCTTTGTTTAAATTAAGGAAGGCTGCTTATAAAGTACAGCACGTACTAATCATGGGTGTATTTGGTCGCCTACATGTCCGGATTGGAATGTCCTACCACTTTTTAAAAATTTTATTTTTAATTGGAGGATAATTGCTTTAAAATATTGTGATGGTTTCTGCCATACGACAGTGTGACTCAGCCACAAGTATATGTGTCCCCTCCCTCTTGAACCTCCCTCCCACCCCCAGTCCATCCCACCCCGCTAGGTCATCACAGAACACCTGGCTGCTGGTGTTATACAGCAGCTTCTCACTAGCTATCTGTTTTACACGTGGTAATATGTACGTCTCAATGCTATTTTCTCAGTTCGTCACACCCTCTCCTTCCCCTGCTGTGTCCAGAAATCTGTCCTCTACATCTGCATCTTTGTTCCTTAAGTTTTACTCGATAAAAAGTACTTATGGTCAAATAATTTAAAGGTTTTTCTGGTAGTTTTTCAGTATAAAAGTCAGGAATAAAATCAGAGAACTGAAAGAAGGCTTAACTTAGAAGAATTCTAAAGTTCAGTGCAAAATTCTAAGTAATTGGTATTACACAGTGGTTGATTCAGTTCAACTGTTCAATCATGTCCAACTCTTTGCGACCCCACAGACTGCAGCATGCCAGGCCTCCCTGTCCATCACCAACTCCTGGAGTTTACTCAAACCTATCTCCATTGAGTTGGTGATGCCATTCAACCATCTCATCCTCTGTTGTCCCCTTCTCCTCCCGTCTTCAGTCTTTCCCAGCATCAGGGTCTTTTCCAATGAGTCAATCCGTCACAGCAGGTGGCCAAAGTATTGGAGGTTCAGCTTCAGCATCATTCCTTCCAAAGAAATCCCAGGGCTGATTTCCTTTAGAATGGACTGATTGGATCTCCTTGCAGTCCAAGGAACTTTCAAGAGTCTTCTCCAACACCACAGTTCAAGAGCATCAGTTCTTCTGTGCTCAGCTTTCTTTATGGTCCTCTCACATCCATACATGACTACTGGAAAAACCATAGCTTTTACTCAACGGACTTTTGTCAGTTGATTAGTTGAATCTAATTAAAATACATTTAATTGTCTTAGTGTGTTTATGGCTTTTAAAACCTAAAGTAGATATGTAAGCACATTTAAAATTTTTGCTTAGAAAATCAGTTGATTATTTTAACTTTAGTTGTTTCTGGAAAATTGTGTAACATAATTTAAGTTATACTTGTGACATTTAGTATTTTAAAGCAATTTTGTGAAGTAAATCTTTTTTTAGTTTGCCACTTATAATTTATTTAGGAACATCAGTTATTGTTTTGTTTTCTTTTAATAGATTCTTCAAGAATTTTAACATATTAACTCTCTTTTAAAAGCACCATTGTTTTATGTGGAGATTAATAAGAAAATAATAGAAAGTGTGTTAAACATATTTCCAAATTTCTTTATCTCCCAGAGCACCAAGCACAAGAATGTTTACATTTTTATATACTCTGAGTTATCTGTTGGATGCCTGGTGGAATGGGTGTGTAAATGGGTGAGTGGATAAATTGATACATTTAAATTTGTTTTATATACATATTTTATGAATGTACATATTTTCCATATAGATATATACATATTTGTTGCTACATATACATATTTGTTTTATATATAATAGATAATTTATATCTACATGTAAAATATTTTGTTTTGAGTAATTTGGATGAGAGTTTTTCAAGGTGTGTACCATTGAAAATGTTATCTAAGAAAAGGTCTCTATAGCCAAATAGATTTGGAAATGTGGCATATTATGTTTGTGTCAAGAAATTGAGATGAGCACATTAAAGGTTCTAAATGGTCCAGCAATAAAGAAACTTACTCAAGTTTAGCCCAACATTTCCAAAATTATGTGTCTGTTTATGTGTATGTATTTATGCATTCAAAATTTAGAAAACAGTGGGTTTATAATATAATGTAAGTGACAGAACTAACCAGATGGTGATGTGGCAGGGAAATGGGAGCTGGTGATGGGATTTCTTAAGACTGATAGGTAACTGAGAGCATATGTAAGCTTGCAGTTTTTATAGAAGTTAGTGAATAGGATAGTGAAAACCTGCCACGCCCTTCACCAATTGTAATCATGCCGTCATTAATTATATGCCACAGTGCGAGGACTGAGAAAGGAGAACAGAAGGGTACCAGGTGACTAGGGAGAGTCACCAGCCCTCCACCTCATTGCTTAGGCAGCACAAGTACCACTGCCACTTTGCGGCCGCAGTGATCATGTGGCCATTGAACAGGGCTCAGATGGCCTGGCTTTTTGCCTGCCTTCGGCATTCACTCAGCGCCTCAGCTTCCGGGTTTCTGCTCACGTGTCGAAGAAACTAAAGCAACAGGAAAGCTCCATTGGCGTTTATTCTGATATTTTAGGTAATAGATATTTTCAGCTCTATCTCAGTACATTTATTATACATGAAAATAGAATAAATATAATAAGGAAACAAAATGTAGAATTTGCCTGAGGATACAAGGGAAACCTTAGCACTCAATTCTGGATCTGTAAGTTTTTAAAAAATGTTTAAAATAAGCTGAAAGGTAATCTGAAGTAAGCTGACTTTATTAAATCCTTTTTGAAGAGAAAGCATTAATAAGCATGAATAAATCCAGTGTTTTCTATTACTAGGAAAATAAAAATGAAGACAGACTCAGTGCTTAATAATTAAGTGAGAGAAGAATTGAATTTAAATAACAGAGTTTTAAAGTAATTTATTTTGACTTTTTTCCCCTGGAAATATGTGTTGCATTTCCCTCTGGGCCTCTTCAGATAACATGGTCTGCTTCTCTCGTCCCACAGAATCACTAAATGAATGCTGAGTTTTGTGTGTCCATCTGACGGCAATGCAGATAATGGTGGAGGATGCTAGTGCTTTGGGAGTCCTCCTGGGCTGAAAACACTGCATGTGTCTTCTGAAGTCATGACTGTGCATATGTTTTATCATGGCTTAATATCTTCAAAATAATTTGTGTTCTCAAAGCTCACTTTTAAATCTAATTTTGAAACTTCTATTAAGTTATTTAATTAATTTTTAAAAAGCTATGTAAACACTGAAGGTTCTTATAATTTAATGGGCAAACTGCTTTACCATTTAATCCTTAATTAAATATTGAACCATTTTAATAAAGTAGCCACCACACGAAGAATACAGAATAAGATATGTGGGGGGAAAAAGGAGGGTGAAAGACAAAGATCCCTCATTAAAATGACCATTTTGTCTTTTGTGGTAAACAGTGGAGACTGTGTATAAATATCTGCTCTTATTCCTAGTTACTGGAGCTTGAGAATGTTAAGGTTTAGACATAGCATGAGAAGTTACATTTCTTATACTGTCCAGTAGTTCAATTGAGATTTTAATGGCAGCTTGGAGTGGGTCACAGATCTCTTAGCAGGCTAAAGGCTATGAAGATATTATGTAGCTGTTTAAGGGGACATAATGGAAAGAGGCAAAAACTAGTTGTGATCTACCTTCCTATTTTGTTGCTGTTCAGTTGCTACGTCTTATTAGATTCTTTGCAACCCTATGGACTGCAGCACACCAGGCTTCCCTGTCTTTCACCTTCTCCCAGAGTTTGCTTAAACTCATGTCCATGAGTCAGTGATGCCATCCAACCATCTCATCCTCTACTGCCCACTTCTCTTCCTGCCCTCAATCGTTCCTAGCATCAGGCTCTCTTCTAATGAGTCAGCTCTTCGTATCACACGGCCAAGGTGTTGAAACATCAGCTTCAACATCAGTCCTTCCAATGAATATTCAGGATTGATTTCCTTTAGGGTTGACTGGTTTGATATCCTTGCAGTCCAAGGGACTCTCCAGAATCTTCTCCAGCACTACAGTTCAAAAACATCCATTCTTCATTGCTCAGCCTTCTTTATGGTCCACCTTGTACATCTGTATATGATTACTGGAAAAACCATAGCTTTGACTATAAGGATCTTTGGTGGCTAAGTGATGTCTCTGCTTTTTAATATGCTGTCTATGTTTGTCATAGCTTTTCTTCCAAGGAGCAAGCATCTTTTAATTTCACGGCTAAAGTCACTATCCACAGTGATTTTGAAATCCAAGAAAATGAAACCTGTTACAGTTTCCATTTTTCCCCATCTGTTTGCCGTGAAGTCATGGGACTGAATGCCATGATCTTTTGGAATGTTTTTTGAATGTTGAGTTTTCAGCCACCTTTTTCACTCTCCTCTTTCATCATGAGGCTTTTGAGTTCCTCTTCACTTTCTACCATAAGGGTGGTGTCATCTGCATATCTGAGGTTATTGATATTTCTCCCCGCAATCTTGAATCCAGCTTGTGCTGCATCCAGTCCTGCATTTCTCATGATGTACTCTGCATTTAAGTTAAATAAGTAAGGTGACAATATACAGCTTTCCCTTATTCCTTTGCCAATTTTGAACACAGTCTGTTGTTGTTCCATGTCTGGTTCTAACTGTTGGCTGCTTCTTGACCTGCATACAGGTTTCCCAGGAGGCAGATAATGTGGTCTGGTATTCCCATCTCTTTGAGAATTTTCCACAGTTTGTTGTGATCCACACAGTCAAAAGTAAAACAATAAAAGTAGTGACACCATTTGAATTGGCATTGGGTTGTGTGACATATGGGTTCTCCTACTGGGTTGGAGTACTAGCAGAGAATTCATTCTCAAATGTCTGGATAAAAGAGTAAATTGATAAGTTTGGTTGAAAAATAGCATTCCTGCATTTGTTCAGAACTTATTGGCATTGCGTTTCATATACTTTGTATTTTCAGAATCTTGTTTTGGGGCATCTGTTACTTTCCTTCCATTGCTTTGCATGAAAGCCCTGTGTATGAGTGACACTGAGTAGTAGGAAGAATCTATATTTTTTGTCCCTTCTAAGTCTTTTTTTCTATGAAAAAATAAATTTGACATTTATTTATTTCAAGGTTTGACTTATTAGTCTCATGTATCTTTGTTTGTAATCATCTTTATTAATGATGCAGTTAAACTTAAGTTTTAATCCTCTGTGAAAGCATCAATTACTATGTAAGTTGGCATTCTAAGAAAAAGGGGTTCAGAGGTGAGATGGGTTTATGGAATGGTACATACTGTGTATCTTTAGAGATTCTACATTATGCCAAAGGCTCTGAGAGTTGCTAAGAAAGTAATTATTTTAGTCCAGGGTTTCTTTGGAGGCCAGTGATAGAATAAAATGATGAGAATATCTGTTGCATTACTGGTTTTGTATTTTGCTGGGCTTGTTTTGATAGGACTGAAATAAAAGGCCTTATGAGATTAACCTAATCTCAAAGTTCGTTTTCATTTGAGACATCCTTGGTGGAATCATTTAGCAGACTGTTTGACACATAGATGCTTAATAAAGAAAATAATTTGTTCAGATTGATCGAGGATGGACGGTGAAATACAAAGACTTGAGGATTAGATGGGCCTAGGAGAAGGCAATGGCAACCCACTCCAGTATTCTTGCCTGGAGAATCCCCATGGACAGAGGAGCCTGGCGGGCTACAGTCCATAGGGTCACAAAGAGTCAAACACAACTGAGCGACTAAGCACATTATCCCTCTGGCTTTTTCTGGCTTCACAGTTGAAGTTAGGAGGTGGAGGATGGAGAGACTCAGGAGCTGGGAGACCCAGGATATGAGCTTTAGAATCCTGGAATCCTGAACCTAGCTACCCCAGGTACTGTAATCGGGTTTCATTTAGGACTGCTTTTTCCTTTCTTTTATACTCATGAGAGTCTGTGCCTTTACAGGGTCTCAGCTGAAGTTGCTGCTAGATTGGAGATAATCAGGCCAATTGAATTTATGACCATATTATTCTTCTGTTTTGCTTTAGAAATCTCGAAGTCTTGCACAACTTGGTGGATTACATTTCTGGCTGTTAAAGTCCTGCTTGAAGGAAAAGGGATTATAGTAGTTTCATAATGTGGTCAAGTTCATCTGTTTATCAATATATTCTGAGTGTTTACCATAATAGTAATAGCTACTGTTTTAACCATAACGTGCTAGGCATTGGGCTAGACATTTTACATAGCTGATCTCTAACTGCCACAACCACCCCAAATGGCAATTTATTGGGCAGTTCAATTTTGCAGGCAAGATAGGACCTCTGAGAGATTTATGTTTGTTTTGTTGTAGTTCTCTTCATATGATAGTCTGTAATTTATCTTTTAAAACTTGTTTTTAAAACCTTTAGTTAGGATTCGGTATAATATTGGATAGCAACAGTAGGAGAAATGTCCACTTATTTCTCATCTTTTAAAACTCATCCTTATTTTTACTTATTTACATATTTTTATTTTTTTATGCATCCATCATATTAATAATTTTTGGCTTCCTTTTTTTAATCTTGTTTAGAAATAACCCAGTGGAACAGAAAGACAAGACCAAGGACTTAATCTGTTTCCTTTATCTCCACTTTTCCCCCACTGCTTTTCATTCCTGTGAGTTAGGCATAGGCAGGGCAATGGCAGTTATTACAGAGATCAGGATTATTGAGGGAGGGTAAAGGCTGGGATGCTAAGATAATCACTTAACTCCCTGTCCTGCTGCCATCTTGGGCAAAACTAGTGGCACCAGAGACCTGCCTAGAAGTTCTTAATGATTTTGTCAGTGGATTTTTTTTTCTTCATGATGTGGGAATTGAAGAATGGCTACCCAGAGTAGATGCATGAGCATTCAGTAAATATGACCAGCACTCTACCTTACATTACACCTAGCAGTTATTGATTTAGACTGTTGCAGTATTTTTCCTGTTTTGATCTTGATTCTTTCTCAGTTTCAAACTAACACTTTACAGTGTGTGATGAATAAGGACTTTGTAACTAACAAAAAGTTATATTAGTTTAGATAAACTAGTGAATACCACTGTCATTCAGAGTACTTGTTAAATCAGAATTCTTTTGCTCAGTAAGCTTAAATTATGCACTTCTTTTGCTTTATTAGGGTGCTTCCTCCATAGCTCAATTGGTAAATAATCTGCCTGCAATGCAGAAGACCCCGGTTCAATTCCTGGGGAAGATCGGGAAGATCTGCTGGAGAAGGGATAGGCTACCCACTCCAGTATTCTTGGGCTTCCCTTGTGGCTCAGCCTGCAATGCGGGAGACCTTGGGAAGATCCTCTGGAGAAGGGAAAGGCTACCCATTCCAGTATTCTGCCCTGGAGAATTCCATGGACTGTATAGTCAATGGGGTTGCAAAAAGTCGGACACAACTGAGCGGCTTTCACTTTTGCTTTATTCCTTAAACTTATTCCTGACAGACTAAAATTGTAAAAATTTGTTGGACTCTACTGTCAACCATTGGCTAATTCCTTTTTTTTTTCCAAGTTGCACAGTGGAGATTGGTGTTTATTATTTTATCTGAAGTTGGCAAAAGCATGCACAGTTGAAATAAATGCCTTTTCTCTTTCCACTCTTCTTGCTATCCATCAGTCCTTCTTTACTGCTGAAAATGAGTTATTTGTTTATAGGGTAATTTTTGGTGTACACTGTCTTACCTTTTTATCTTGAGCTGTTTTGTACTATTTATAAAAAATAAACATATAAATTTAGAATTGTGGAAATAGGTGGAACATCTAGACAAAGGTGTTTATTAAATACCTGTAGTGTAGATGGCATCATATAGTATATTAGGCCACCTGTTTTACCATTTACATATGAAGTGGAATAATTAAGTTTAATATACCAAAAACTTTAAAATTAGTTTTGACGATATGCTTTTTAGGTTGGTATTTTACATGTAAAATATTTTACTTCCTCTATATTTTCTTTGTAGTTCATTCATATTCTGTGTTAGTCATAGTTGAGTATTTTATTTTTTAAAAAAATTTATTGGTGTATAATTGATTTGCAATGTTGGGTTAGTTTCAGATATACATCAAAGTGAACCTGTTATGCAAGTACATGTATCCACTCTTTTTAAGATTCTTTTCCCATATAGGCCATTACAGAGTACTGAGTAGATTTCCCTATGCTATATACTAGTTCGTTATTAGTTATCTGTTTTATATATAGTAGTATGTGTATGTCAAACCCTGTCTTACAGCTTATACACCCTGTTTTCCCCCTGGTAACCACAAGTTCATTTCCTACATCTGCAACTTTTCAGTTTTGTAGATAAGTTCATTTGTAGCCTTTGTTAGATTCTGCATATAAGTGATATCATATGATATTTGTCTTTGTATGACTTACTTTAGTCTATTTTAAATAGTCACATTAATTTCTCAATATCACTTTTAGCCTTTGAGGAGATAGTGTCTTGAGAAAGAAATTGAATATAAAAATTAATTAGGATATAAAACACCTGTAAAGAACTTATTTTTCAAAAGGAGGTATAGATGAGATCTTAGATAAATTTTTTTAGAAGATTTTACTTGAGGGGCAGATAATTTTGGCTTTATTTTTATAATGTCAGTGTTTGTTCATTTGACACATTTATCATCTTACTGTATCTTTTGGGTATGTGAGTAATTATTAGTGGATTTAAGGGATTTATACTTGATGGAATGTAATATTTTAATTCAGTGTTTTGCCTTGCCTATTTTAAGAACTGACTTTCTTCCTTAAGTGATTTTAGTCATCTCCAGAACATTAGACACTAGAACTGGAACCTCAGGTCTTGCTTCATTTGTTCTTCAGAATTTTCTACTAAATAGTTAAAAAACAGTAATATTAAAAATGTTAAAGCTAGTGATCATAGTTGTTAACTATTACATCACGTTTTTGTGCTTTAGTCCTGAAGCAATTGTTTCATTTCAAATGATATTAATTTAATTAAAACAGAAGATCAAGCAAGTTATATTAATGAAGCATTCTATGTAAATAAATGCCAGGTTGTAAATTCCAGTAAAAGCTGTCATAGACTGTTGTAATAAAAACGTACCTAAGAGTATAACTATTTTAATGAATGAAAGAAGAAGTGGAACCAAACCCAGCCAATCTGGATAATTCAGTCTGAGAGAGTTTTCTACTGTGACTAGTCTTTTTTTCTTCTGCTTCTTAGCTTTATGTAGAAAAATGTTCTCAGTCCTCCATTTAATTTTTCTGGCCAGTTAAAATCAACTGTTAACTTTCAGTGTTACCAGTGAAAGGTGACTTAATGTCTAATTTTTCAACTGTATAGACCTAAGTTTTGATAGCCTATTCTGGATAGGTAAGATTTTGGGTATGGATAAATTAAGATTATTCAAAAATGAAATCCCCGCTCATCTCAGGTAACCTGAAAGATTAAAGAAGACTTTTTTCTTCTCCGTCTCTGAAATGCGCTGTGAAAGTGAAAGAAAGTTTATTCGCTCAGTCGTGTCCGACTCTTTGCGACCCCATGGACTGCAGCCTACCATGCTCCTCTGTCCATGGGGTTTTCCAGGCAAGAGTACTGGAGTGGGGTGCCATTGCTTTCTCCAGAGGATCTTCCCAACCCAGGGATCGAACCTGGGTCTCCCACATTGTAGGCAGACGCTTTACCATCTGAGCCACCAGGGAAATGCACTGTACTCTTCCTTTACTAATCATGGACACAATTTCATCATGGAACAGTACTCTTGTGGATGTTGGGTTTCTTCCTGTCCTCAGTCTCCTCCCACCATTCCCCCCACCCCCACCCCCAGATAGTTGTTGAGAGATTAAAGTGTATCAGATGCTGGGTGCAAGATAAAATGCTGAACAAGACAGTGAAGGCTCCTGCTCTTCAGCAGCTTAGTTTTATCTCCCCATACTTTTAATTTCTTACTCTAGGATATATGAAAGAATAACTCTACGTGCTGTCACCAGTGTTTCGGTAGGTTGTCTTTCAAAAGGTGGTATGTATATTGGCTTGTTTGGTACAAGGGAACATATCCCCAAAGAGGAAATATTATAAATTGTAATTATATTCCCAAATAGTACCCATAATATAGCTGAATTCCAGAACTAACAATATTATGGTCTCATCTTTGGGGATATAGATTCCAGCTGTAACTTTAAAATTCAGAGACTGTATTTTGCTTTCCAGAAATTTTAATAACTGAAGAATGTTCTTTTCTCCCTCACCCCAATTTCCATATGCCTTAAACAGCAGCAGAGTTTCAATTTTTTTCCCCACCCACTGGCAGTCAGAGATTTCTTCACCAACTGTGGTAGTGATGATGGCAATAGAATGAGTGTCCCCTGCAGCTGTGACAGGAAGGAGGTATGGGCTTTGGGCAGTTAGGGGGATGGATGAAGTAGTTATGCAGGGGGACAGGTGTACGAAAGATCATTCAGGAGGTAGAGAAGCTTTTGCACCTAGAAGAGGAAGAATGGGAGTTCAGGATAGATGGAGTAGTAATGGGATGGATTCAAGATGGTGTTAAAGGGGAATGGAGTAATGTAAGTTGGATGAGTAGAACAGGAAACTGGAGGGGAATATTTAACAGTAGCTGCCCAAAAGGGAACTGGAATGTTGGCAGGCAGCCTGCCCAAGGACTTGAATTTCTCAGATGTGGCAGATTTACAGAATTAATATTTGCAAGTCATGTTCTGCCTGTGTGCTGTTTCTTTTTATTGATACTTCCTTTTTTCTGTAATATCATTAAGAAATATTTACTTTTAAGTCAGGTTTTTTTTTTTTAACATTTTTATTTATTTATTTATTTATTTATTTTGGCCTTGCTAAATGATGTGAGGAATCTTAGCTCCCCACCCAGAGATCAAACCTGTGCCCCATGCAATGGAAGCGTGGGTTTTTTTTTTTTTTCTTTTAGCAATCATCTTCCATCTATTTATTAGTTAAAACTTTTAGTGTTTAAAAATTTTTTTATTTTATTTTTAATCATCCATAGGTATACCTATGTCCCTTCCCTCTTAAACTTCCCTCTACCTCCCTCCCCATCCCACCTCTCTAGGCTGTCATAGAACACTGGCTTTGGTTTCCCTACATCATACAGCAAAGTCCCACTGGCTATCTATTTTACATATGGTAATGTATATATTTCAATACTACTCTCTTAAGTCATCCCATCCTCTCCCTCCCTCACTGTGATCCTAAATTTGTTCCTTATGTCTGCATCTCCTTTGCTACCCTGCAAATAGCATCATCAGTACCATCTTTCTAGATTGCATGTATATCTATTAATACATGATACTGTCTTTCTCTTTCTGACTTACTTCACTCTTGATAATAGGCTCTAGGATCACCTTATTAGAACTGATGCATTTTTTATAGCTGAGTAATACTTGATTGTGTATATGTACCACAGTTTCTCTATCTATTCATCTGTCGATGGAAATCTAGGTTGGGAAGTGTAGACTCTTAACCACTGGACCACCAGGGAAGTCCTTCATTATGAAATATTTAAATGGCTATAGATCACATGGATCAGTTTAAAACCATTAAAAAAATTATTCATTTATTTTAATTGGAGGATAATTACAATATTGTGGTGGGTTTTGCCATACATTTACATGAATCAGCCGTGAGTGTACGTGTGTTCCCCATACTGAACCTCCCTCCCACTTCCCTCCCCATCCCATCTCTCGGGGTCCTCCCAGTGCACCAGCCCTGAGCACCCTGCCTCATGTATCAAACCTGGACTGGCGATCTATTTCATATATGATAATATACATGTTTCAATGCTATTATCTCAAATCATCCCACCCTCGCCTTCTCCCAGAGTCCAAAAGTCTATTCTTTACATCTGTGTCTTTTTTGCTGTCTTGCATACAGGGTCATCGTTACCATCTTTCTAAATTCCATATATATGCATTAATATACTGTATTGGTGTTTTTCTTTCTGACTGACTTCGCTCTGTATAATAGGCTCCATTTCATTCACCTCATTAGAACTGATTCAAATGCATTCTTTTTAATAGCTGAGTAATATTCCATTGTGTTTATGTACCACAGCCTTCTTATCCATTTGTCTGCTGATGGATATATAGGTTGCTTCCATGTCCTGGCTATTGTAAACAGTGCTACAGTGAACATTGGGATACACATGTCTCTTTCAATTCTGGTTTCCTCAGGGTGTATGCCCAGTAGTGGGATTGCTGGGTCATATGGCAGTTCTATTTCTAGTTTTTTAAGGAATCTCCAGACTGTTCTCCATAGTGGCTGTACTAGTTTATATTCCCTCCAACATTGTAAGAGGGTTCCCTTTTCTCCACACCCTCTCCAGCATTTATTGTTTGTTGACTTTTGGATCACAGCCATTCTGATTGGCGTGAGATGGTACCTCATTGTGGTTGTGATTTGCATTTCTCTTATAATGAGTGATGTTGAGCATTTTTTCATGTGTTTGTTAGCCATTTGTATGTCTCTTTGGAGAAATGTCTGTTTAGTTCTTTGGCTCATTTTTTTTATTAGTTTGCTTATTTTTTCTGGAATTGAGCTTGCAGGAGTTGCTTGTATATTTTTGAGATTAATTATTTGTCAGTTGCTTCATTTGCTATTATTTTCTCCCATCCTGAAGGCTGTCTTTTCACTTTGCTTATAGTTTCCTTTGTTGTACAAAAGCTCTTAAGTTTAATTAGGTCCCATTTGTTTATTTTTGCTTTTATTTCCATTACTCTGGGAGGTGGGTCATGGAGGATCCTGCTGTGATTTACGTCAGAGAGTGTTTTGCTTATGTTTTCCCCTAGGAGTTGTATAGTTTCTTACATTTAGATCTTTAATCCATTTTGAGTTTATTTTTGTGTATGGTGTTAGAAAGTGTTCTAGTTTCATTATTTTACAAGTGGTTGACCAGTTTTCCCAGCACCACTTGTTAAAGAGATTGTCTTTTCTCTATTGTATATTCTTGCCTCCTTTGTCAAAGATGAGGTGTCCATAGGTGTGTGGATTTATCTTGGGCTATCTATTTTGTTTGATTGATCTATGTTTCTGTTTTTGTGCCAGTACCATACTATCTTGATGACTGTAGCTTTGTAGTATAGCCTGAGGTCAAGCAGGTTGATTCCTCCAGTTCCATTCTTCTTTCTCAAGATTGCTTTGGCTATTCGAGGTTTTTTGTATTTCCATAAAAATTGTGAAATTATTTGTTCTAGTTCTCTGAAAAATACCATTGGTAGCTTGATAGGGATTGCATTGAATCTATAGATGGCTTTGGGTAGTATACTCATTTTAACTATATTGATTCTTCCAATCTATGAACATGGTATATTTCTCCATCTATTAATCCCATGGAGGGAGGAGCCTGGTAGGCTACAGTCCCTGGGGTCCCAAAGAGTCGGACATGACTGAGCAACTTCACTTCACTTCACTTCACATTAGTGTCATCTTTGATTTCTTTCATCAGTGTCTTATAGTTTTCTATATATAGATCTTTTGTTTCTTTAAGGCTTCCCTGATGGCTTAGAGGTTAAAGTGTCTGCCTGCAATGCAGGAGACCTGAGTTCTATCCCTAGGTCAGGAAGATCCCCTGGAGAAGGAAATGGCAACCCACTCCAGTATTTTTGCCTGGAGAATCCAATGGATGGAGGAGCCTGGTGGGCTACAGTCCACAAGGTTGCAAAGAGTCAGACATGACTGAGTGATTTCACTTTGTTTCTTTAGGTAGATTTATTCCGAAGTATTTTATTCTTTTCATTGCAATGGTGAATTGTTTCCTTAGTTTATCTGTTTTCTCATTGTTAGTGTATAGGAATGCAAAGGATTTCTGTGTGTTAATTTTATATCCATCAACTTTACTATATTCATTGATTAGCTCTAGTAATTTTTTGGTGGAGTCTTTAGGGTTTTCTATGCAGAGGATCATGTCACCTGCAAATAGTGAGATTTTTACATCTTCTTTTCCTATCTGGATTCCTTTTATTTCTTTTTCTTCTCTGATTGCTGTGGCTAAAACTTCCAAAACTATGTTGAATAGTAGGATGAGAGTAGGCATCCTTGTCTTGTTCCTGACTTTAGGGGATATGCTTTCAATTTTTCACCATTGAGGATAATGTTAAAACCGCTATTTTTATGCTTTTGAAAGTCTTTATTAAAATTGTCTTTAAGTTACCTAATCTTTGTGGTCGTTTCAAAGATAAATATTATATCATTTAGCATAAATAAGAACTTAAATCCATTAAAAGAAGAAATCACTCTTACTGTCATGTTAAGGGAGAAGTTTCTAGTAATAATAATCTAGTTAGCTTACATTAACCATGTGTTTTTCATGTTGCCTAATTTTTACGTTAAAGTCCTCAGCATAGTCATCATAATTTAAAAGATAATTCCAAAATTCTTGCTGTATCAAACTCTGGTTCCAGTGTTTGTTCAATCTTCTTGAACTGTGTTTTTGTCCTTTTGTGTACCTTGTAACTTTTTGTAGAAAGGTGGACATGATATGCTGGGTAAAAGGAACTGTAGTAAGGAGGGCCTTTAGTTATATAGTGGAGAGGTGGGTTGTGTATTCCATAGTCCTAGGATTGGGTCTCAGTCTTTGGTGACCCTGTGTTCCTGGACCGTGAATTTCACTGGTGCCTCTCAGTTTTTTATTTTGTTTGTTTCTTGTTTTTGTTTTTTTACCTTCTTAGGTGGGACAGGATGCCTGGAGGATGCTGGAGTTGTGTATGTTACTTACTCCAGTAGCTTAGGCTCTGATGGAACCCCAACAGTTTGGGCTGTAAACTGGTTTCTCTTGAGGACAGGCCTTTTTAAGACTAGAATGCTCTAGTGCATTTCAGGAGAAAGCAGTGGCCATCTATGGGGTCGCAGAGAGTTGGACATGACTGAAGCGGCTTAGCAGCAGCAGTGCGTTTCATGTGGATGTGAGAACTGAACCATGAAGAAAGCTGAGCACTAAAGAATTGATGCTTTTGTTCTGCAGTGTTGGAGTAGACCTTTGAGAGTTCCTTGGACTGCAGGGAGATCAAACCAGTCAATCCTAAAGGAAATCAGTCCTGAATATCATTGGAAGTACTGATGTTGAAGCTGAAGCTCCAATACTTTGGCCACCTGATGCAAAGATCTGACTCACTGGAAAAGACTATGATGCTGGGGAAGATTGAAGTCAGGAGGAGAAGGGGATGACAGAGGATAAGATGGTTGGATGGCATCACAAACTCGATGGGCATGAGTTTGAGCAAGCTCTGGGAGTTGGTGATGGACAGGGAAGCCTGGCGTGCTGCAGTCCATGGGGTCACAAAGAGTTGGATGCGACTGAATGAACTGAACTGAAGTGCATTTCAGAATAGTTGTTTCCCCCAACCCCTAGCTAGAAGCATGAGGAGATTTTTCTCTGGCATTCACTGTAAGAACCAAGCGGGCTCCTGGATATAAAATTCATGATTGTACTGAGGCCCTCTGTGGCTGGTTTCCCCTGAAGTTTTTATCTCTCAAACTTGTATATACAGAGTCTCTAGCACTTTGCCAATTACAGTTCAGATTTTCCTACTCAGGCACTGGTTTCTAGGGAGATTCCTTTTGCAGGGGTTTCCTCTGTGGTTGGTTATATTCTCTGTATCTGACTGTCTGCCTCTCCAGTGTTGAGGGCAGTGGTTTGCTCAGTGACCTCACCTCTCTTACAGATCTAAGGTTTGTTATTTTGCAGTTTGTTCAGCTTTTAACTGTATGATGAAGCCACTGCCAAATCTGGGCAGGCTGTGTTTGCCATGTTTAGGTATCTGGTCCTTATCCTATGGTATGAGCGTCTACTGATGACCAAGGAAGCAACTCTAAGAGATTGAGTGTTTTTTTTTTTTTAATGATCTTTTGATTTCACAATGGAGAGAAGCGAGGATAAGAGAAAGGAAGACTAGTTCAAATACTATCACAGTAATCTGGGAAAGTGACAGTGAGGACATTGCTGGGGAAGATAGATATGAGCCATAGACTCTAGAATACTTAGTGACTGAATTTGTATCAGGCAAGAGTAAAGAATTGAGGATGACTACCAGGTTTTTGGTTTGGACAACTAAATGGACATGTGTATTAACTAGAGGAGGAACAGAGAGGAATGTGGCATTTAAGTTGCCTGGGGGATATTCAGGTGGTTGTGCCCAGAATACATTTGAATTAATTGAGCTGGAACTTTTAGCAACTCTGAGTTAGAGATCGAGGTTTGGTGGTGTCAGCATGGACTATTTTCTGTTGACTGGCATAGTAGGTCTCAGGAAAATGTGTAGAACTGAGAACAGGACCATGAAGTAACCTTGGATCCCCAACATTTTAGGGATAGGAAGGAGAAGATAAGATATGAAAGAGAATGAATAAAGAGTGATTTGATGTTTTAAGTCTGAGGGAGTTATCACGAGAATTATCAAATATACTAACAGAATAAACTAAGACAAGGATTAACCGGTGACCACATTTGATAGCATAGCAAGAGCAGTTCAGGTAGAGTTGTGTGGAAATCATACAGTGGGAAGGGTGGAGAATAAGCCTGACTTAATCAGCACGTGTACTTAGGAACTGGTTAGGTTGCATATAATTGGAAACCCTAAAGATTAAGATTTATTTCTTCTTAAGTAAAAGAAGTCTGAAGGTTGAAAATCCACGACGGAAATGGCAGTTCTATGAAGCTGTTGTGGGTCTATACCTCTTCTGTCTTTTTATTCTAGTGTTTTAATAAGCTTGGGCTGCTATAATAAAGTACTGTAGGCAGAGTGTCTTAGGAAGAACAGAAATTTCTCAGTTCTAGAGGCTGGAAGTCCCAAGATCAAAGTGCCATCATGGTGTGTTTGGAGGGAGGTGCTTTTCCTTGTTGTAGACTTCTTGTGTCCTTCCATGGTGGAAAGCTAGCTCCCTGGTCTCTGCCTGTCAGGTACTAATCCCATTATGAAGACTACTCTCATGACCTAATTACTTCTCAAAGGTTCCACCTCTCAATACCATCACACTGGAATTAGAGTTTTAACAAATCAAATTAGAGTTTTAACCAAAATCAATTTTGGGAGAACACAAACATTCAGTTCATTGTATTTGACATTCCTAAAGTGGTCTTATGGTCCAAAGGGAGGCTGGAACTCCAGCAGTTATACCAGCCTTATAGGCTGAATGTAGGATACGGGAATATAGAACACCACCTCTTTGTGTAAGTCTTCCAACTTAAATCTCCATGTCCTTGGCCAGACTTGAGGCAGGTGAATACACCCAAATTCAAGGGAAATAGGGGAATATCACCTTTTAGCTGGGGCTTCCCTGGTGGCTCAAATGGCAAAGAATCCGCCTGCAATGCAGGAGACCTGGGTTTGATCCCTGGGTCAGGAAGATCCCCCAGAGAAGGGAATGACAACCCACTCCAGTATTCTGGCCTGGAGAATTCCATGGACAGAGGAACCTGGCGGCTACAGTCTATGAGGTCTCAAAGAGTCAGACACGACTGAGCTACTAACATACACTTTTTAGCTGAGGCGTAATATTGAGACAGACTGGGACCTGCAACCCTTTGCTGCGAGTGTTCCAATACTTGCACCTGGACAAACCTCTCCTAAAACAGCAAAATACCAAGAACTATTTAACTAAAAAGAACCACATGCATAAATAGTTGGGTCAAATTTTGAACCAAAAGATGCAAAAGACCGAAAAACTCATCTGTCACCTCTGAAGAACCAAGAGCAAAAACAGGGTGCTGAGCATGCCCCCTGCACTCACCATCACCAGAGGGGTGGACAAAACACCCAAGTCACCCCACTACCCAATGCCTGGATACACCCCTACCCTCACCCCATAAAAAGGACAAGCTCATCCCCACTCAGGGAGCACGTGTGCAAGGGAACCAGTTACTTGTTCATGCTCCCTCCTTCTGCAGCAGGAGCCCCAGTAAAGCCTTGCCTGAATTTATCTGGCCTCTAGTCAATTTCTGTTGATTGGGGAAGGCCAGGAACCCTGGTTGGTATCAATATGTCAAGTTGAAAATTGGGTTTCTCACTGCTCAGAGGAGAGACTCCCAAGCAACTTAAGAGTCTCTGCTCTAGAAGAGGTTAAATGTGTGTGTGCGCGCATGTTTGTGCATGTTTGAGGGAAGTGAATAAAGCGTACTTAAAGCTCTGTAAATTTGGTTTCTCTGTTCTTTTGGAGCTTCTGTGGTGTTTCTCCTGGACATTACTGTGGTTAATCCTAAGGAAGCTATTAAAAATAGATAGAGTGTGCACCTGACACTATTTAGATCTGTAAACCTTTCTGCTTTTAAACATTTAATTTTGCAGATGTTTAGGGCTGTCACTTACGGAAAGCAGACTTTTGCTAAAATATTTTGCTTCCATTCTATAAATTATATTTTGGCATGCCAAGGAAACACTGAAATGACATAGTAATCTGGTTTAGTACCATGAAGCTATTATGAAATATTTTCTATTTAACTGGCTTTGTAATTGTCAACATTAGTGTAATTTATCCTCTTCAACTGTTTTGGAATAAAATATATGGTTTCTAATTATAGGGTAGATTAGGTTAAAAGGATTAAACTAATGTAGAATGTAGCAATTCTCTGCTAACATCTGGGAGAATTTGGAAAGAGTAAATATGTTTAGAAATCACATGTTCTTTTAGATAGGGATTTTATTGTGATATGCCTCTTTCCACTTCACTTATTGATTGGAACTCTGCATGCTCTGATTTTACCGGTCAAGCCAACTTACATGGAGTCAGTTGACTAATCTTTAACTCGTATGGCTAGGTTTTCCCCATAAGTATAGATAGATAGCATGCTTTTATCTTCCATTTTTGATTTGGAAACCTTGGGACATAGAGCCATATGATTTGTAGGAACCACGCAGACTTAGGCTATGGAGAAGCAGTTAATCTGCTTCATGTATGAGCAGAGGAGCAGCATGTGGGAGTGGTGGTTGTACAAGCAGTTGCTTCGGTCGACTTGGACAGGTAAATTTGCTACGTTTTCATCTTTTACTTGGTCACAGAGTGGTATTTCCTGTGGAGTATAATTTCTTCATGAAAGATATTGACTTAGGTTGTTTTGCAGTATTTTTCTAAATATAGCAGACTAAGCTTTGAGTCATATATCCTAATCTCAACCCTTTTACCATATAGTTCTGTTGTATGGAAGCCCCTCAGTTGCTCTGGGCTGTATTTTAGTAATACTAGAAAATGGCAACCCATTCTCCAGTGTTCTTGCCTGGAGAATCCCAGGGACGGGGGAGCCTGGTGGGCTACCGTCTATGGGGTCGCACAGAGTCGGACACGACTCAAGCGACTTAGTAGTAGTAGTAGTAGGATTAGGTAATCTTGTATTGAGTGGTATTTTAAAGTTCTCTGATCCAAACTTCTGTTTAATGAATAAAGCCTGTGCAGTATCCCCAGCTTCAACCCATACTGTGCCTTTACTTATTCAGAGATTGGACTCTCATGTTTTTCAACCCCAAAATGATTCTTTTCCCAGCCTATAAGATTTTTGGATAGCTCTAATGGTTACAGAAAAGGTCTTTGGGGTATCGAGTTGTAATTTGCCTTCTTATCACTTTAACCCATTGGTTTTAGTTCCACCCTCTTTAGCCATGTGAAATAAGACCAACTCCGCTAATAGCTGACAACCTATTAAGGGTTTGAGCTTTCCCTTTCTTCAGGTTATGCATCACTGATAGTTCCAGTCATTGCTCACAACTTGTCTTTTTTTTTTTCCCTTGTCTTTCTAGGACTTATTATCTTTCCTTTTCTAGTTCTGTACTCCATTAATGCATTTAAGATAAAATTAGCTCTTCTGGCAAGGGTAGTCAAGTACACTATTAATTCATGTTAAACTTGCAGTCAACTAAAACCTGTCTTTTAATTTGGGCTATTGTTATATTTGTCAGTCCTACAAGATTTTTGATTCAAGTGCAGAGTTGTACATTTATTTCTGTTAACTTAATCTTAACAGGTTTAGTGCAGGGTTTCAGAGTACCTGTTCTTTTTTGATACTAATGTAGGAATCTAAATATGTCAGTTATCTCAGTTTTATTTTCAAATTTGATGATTATGCTATGATTGTTTATCTAAGATCAGGGAGTTAGTTTGATTATTTGTATATTTACTTAAGGAAGTCACAGTCTCTTAGCTTACTGTTTTCATTGATTTAGGCATCATGGATGCTAAATGCTTCTTTGTGCAATTGACTGGAAATTGAATATCTGGAGATTAATTTAGTAGAGGTTCCTGTATTTAATCCTGTTATCTCCCCCTGTTTTTCTCTTTTATCTATTGATTATTTTAGCTTCTTACGTAGAGATACATTTTAAACATTTATTTCAGATACAAATGTAACTGGAGAATCAGAATATTTTTATTTAAATGTATAGATATGTAGGAAAAAGTATGTATCTTTGATATATATCCCTTTCTGATACTTAAAAATGTGGGCTTCTGCTTACATTTTGGGGTAAAAAATAAGCTCTTGTATTCTAAAATTAAAACCTAAATTTTAATTAGGAGATGCCATCAGTTCAGTTCAGTCGCTCAGTCGTGTTCAATTCATTGTGACCCCATGGACTGCAGCACATCCATGCAGAGGAAATACCATAAGGAAACCCTTTTAGATGAATATTTTTCTGAATTACAAATGTACATAGAAAAGCTTATTTTTAAAAAAATTGAAAAAAATAAAAGATAACTCTGTGGAGAAATTCTTAATAAAATAACTGCTATAAACTGCTAGTAAATAATTGAATATTTACTTTCATATGTGAACACATTTTATAAGCTGTAAAATACTATAAGTTCCTATTATTACTCCATCATGTTTTATATAATAGAGTAAAATCTTTATATTGCATAGTGATAGTAGAAATCTGTCTCAATAATATTTTGTGAAACCATTTTTATTGCTTTAAGGTATATAGAGAATTTTATTTTGGCCACAGTGTTGTATATAATTTAGGTAATTCTTTCAGGCTATTATCCTTTGGTTAAACATCCTCTTTTCTTCCTGCTTATCCCATTTCCCTTAATACCTAGCTTAAGTACTATTTCCTCTGTCAGCTAAAGCCCTTTTGTCAAGAGTCTCTTACAATGGTCTCTTCCTATTCTGAATTCTTGATGTTTTGTTGCCTGTGTGCCAGTCATATGCCACTTTGTGTTTACTGATCTTATTTTTAATTATATGTTTCTCCCATTAACAAGTCTGAAAATTCCTTGAAGACAAAATTTATATCTTCTGTTTTTTTTTCCCTTTGGTTTAAGAGTTAGAATAATGGTAGGAGCTTACTAACTGTTGATGGTGATGAGTATTAAGTGTTTATAAAATTTCTCATGTTTCAAAATAATTTTTGTTTCTAATATTAGATTTTAGAATTATCTTTATGCTACTAACTTGTAAAAATTTTTTCTTAGTGTAAAGATTCATTCTTTGACCATATTGCTACACATTCTGCTGTGGTGGGTCCTAAATTATTATTTCCTTGGTTCTCAGTACTTTACACAAGATAGATGTTTGCTTAAGAGTTGTCTAATAAAGAGATAGATAACTAGAATGAAAGATTAAATGCTGTAAATGTCTAAATATTTCAGACTAATGCTAGGAAATGAATTAAGTCATAGGGAAAAACCCTGTGATCCTAATTATTTTATATGGAACTTTAAAAAAATAGCTCCAACTAATGATTAAAAATCAATTATCACACATTTATACCTTCTGAAAATCAGAGAGAAAAATTATCCCGTATCTTTGCTGAGTTGGGTTTTCCTTTGAATACCTGCCTATATCCTTCTGTGGTGTTCTGGGTCCTGTGTCTATGCGTGTATTCTTCTGAAGCATTTCTTTCCAGTTCTGTATGTGCCCTAAGAAGTACAGATCAGGGACATTGCTGGAATTTGTTAAGAGAAATATTCTTCCAGAATTCCTCTAGAGAAAGTGGAAAATGAATGATAAACACTGGCCTCAATGAATGGTGCATATTAATGCGGATACTTGAAATATGGCAATAACAAGGTAGGTCCAACTAAAGACATCACCAAATATGTTATAGCTTGGACTGTGAAGAAGGCTGAGCACCGAAGAATTGATGCTTTTGAACTGTGGTGTTGGAGAAGACTCTTGAGAGTCCCTTGGACTGCAAGGAGATCCAACCAGTGCATTCTAGAGGAGATCAGTCCTGGGTGTTCTTTGGAAGGACTGATGCTAAAGCTGAAACCCAGTACTTTGGCTACTTCATGCGAAGAGTTGACTCATTGGAAAAGACTCTGATGCTGGGAGGGATTGGGGGCAGGAGGAGAAGGGGATGACAGAGAATGAGATGGCTGGATGGCATCACCAACTCAATGGATGTGAGTTTGAGTGAACGGGAGTTGGTGATGGACAGGGAGGCCTGGCGTGCTGTGATTCATGGGGTCGCAAAGAGTTGGACACGACTGAGTGAACTGAACTGATGACTGTATGGATTTGACTGGGGTTAAGGAAATTAGAACAAGGTGACACATAAAAAGATGCAAGAAATAATAGGGAATGTAAAGTAAGTGCTAAAGAAAAGCAGATACAAAGCAGAATAGATCTAAATGCCAAAATAGTACGTGCAAAGATTAGAAAGGAAATTAAGAGGAAGACTTTAAAAAAATAAGAATGTCACATTAAGTTCTCCTCATTTGTATTCATGGACTCCTTAAAGTGAAAGTGAAAGTCCCCTTAGCAGTCCTCATCACATGGAAACATGAGGGTAGAGAAGTAAGCTGTAGTGACTATAGTCCACATCAGGGAGCCTCAGTCTTTTCATGAGGAGACTATTTGCATGAAGCAGGGAATAGAAAGATATTGAAGCATTTACAGTTCCCCAAACCTGTGGTGGATCCAAGTTACTAATACCCTATCAGAATGTAGTGTTCACATCTGTGATCCCAAGTTTGAACAGCTTCAGAAGAAAAGCTAGATCCTGAACTACAGATCTTAGACCTGGTTCTGTGATGTGGGTTGCAACCGTCTGGCATGTGACCTGTGGGACACCAGGGAAATGATCTTTAATGATAAGACAGTGCTGCCTATACATATAGCTTCTGCTATGTGCACTGTTTAAAAAACAGAAATAAGGAGAGATTTTTTAAATTTAGTTTTTATTTTATATTGGAGTACAGTTGATTTACAATGTTGTGTGAGTTTCAAGTGAATTGTAAAGTGATTCAGTTATATGGTACTTATACACATATCCATTCTTTTTCAGATGCTTTCCCACATAAATTATTACATAATATCAAGTAGAGTTTCCTGTGTTATACAATAGGTCCTTGTTGATTATTTTTATATATAGTAGTGTGTATATTTTAGTACCAAACTTCTAACTTATCCCTACCTGCCATGTTTCCCTTTTGGTAACCACAAGTTTGTTTTTAAAGTCCGTGAGTCTGTTTCTGTTTTGTAAATAAGTAGGAGAGAGAGAGAGATTTAAATGATGCAACTTATTTTCCAGTAAGCTCCAATACTTTGGCCACCTGATCTGAAGAGCTGGCTCATTGGAAAAGACCCTGACGCTGGGAAAGATTGAGGGCAGGAAGAGAAGGAGGTGACAGAGGATGAGATGGTTTGGATGGCATCACCAACTCAATGGACATGAGTTTGAGCAAACACCAGGAGCTAGAGAAGGACAGGGAAGCCTGGCGTGCCACAGTCCGTGGGGTCACAAAAAGTCGGACACAACTTAGTGACTGAACAACAACTACAACTTATTTTTAGTTTTACAATAAACTTTTGCATGAGATAAAAAAGAAAAAAAAAATGGTAAAGCCAAGAAGAAATTCTGAGTAGGTTATTTTCAGTGCTTAGTAGTAAGAGGAATAACATTAGGCTGCTTTTAAATGTTTTCCACTCATCTTAATTTCTTGGGATATGTAATTTATTTAGAAAGAAGGTATTTTCTTGGCTTTTAACATGATTAGAATAAACTGTTATTGTTCATTTGTACTTGAGGAAAATGTTACACATAGATAATAATTTAAAATAAGCTTGGGGAAGGAAACATGAGCTCATGACTAAGTTTTAAAATCATTTTTTCTTGATCATAGAAAATTTGGGAAGTACAGATCAATAGAGAGAAGGTTTAGTATCTTCGATATTTTTATGTATATGAGGTATCTGTTTCTCTCAAACTGATATTGAGAATATAAAAAAATAGACTTTTTAAGTGTATTTAAAACAAAGGCTGGATATTAATATTTTGTGTGATTGGATAGACACTGGTTTTGACATGCTAACCTGTTTTTTCACTTCACTGTTAATGATGAAGAACTTTACAAAAACAATGTTAGAAACAGATTTCTAATTTTTCACACCTCCTTAGCACCAGGTTGTAAGCTCTGTTGAAAATTTGATCAGGCTGATCTAGTTTCATTGCTAAACTACTTAAAATCCCATGAGCAGTCTCTTGGAGGCTGCCAAATGCTCCTTGCTACTTGTTAGCTAGCTGTGATCCAGCTAACTCTTGGCATTTTATCACTTAGGAGACACATTTGGATACTGATATGTGTCATTAGTCAACACTGGAATTATAGAGTGCATCAGGAATAAGAGAATTCTATTTTCTAGATCCAACATGACTTTTTAAAAAAAAAACTTATATTGGAGTATAGTTGAAACTAACAAACATTTTAGATCAGGTATATAAAAAGTGATTCCGTTACATGTGTACATTGTCTATTATTTTTCAAATTCTTTTCCCAATTAGTTGTTACATAATATTGAACAAAGTTCCGTACGCTATAGAGTGAGTTCTTGTTGGTTATTCATTTTAAGTATTGCAGTGGGTAGGAATTTAGCAGAGAAGGCGATGGCACCCCACTCCAGTACTCTTGCCTGGAAAATCCCATGGATGGAGGAGCCTGGTGGGCTGCAGTCCACGGGGTCGTGAAGAGTCGGACATGACTGAGCGACTTCACTTTCACTTATCACTTTCCTGCATTGGAGAAGGAAATGGCAACCCACTCCAGTGTTCTTGCCTGGAGACTCCCAGGGACAGGGGAGCCTGGTGGGTTGTTGTCTGTGGGGTCACACAGAGTTGGACACGACTGAAGCGACTTCCCAGCAGCAGCAGCAGGAATCTAGATCCAACATGACTCTTTATAGTCCGTTAGGAGAACTTGGGCTTCCCAGGTGGTGCTAGTGGTAAAGAACCCAGCTGCCAGTGCAGGAGACATAAGAGATGTGGGTTTGATCCTCGGGTCAGGAAGATTCACTGGAGGAGGGCATGGCCGTCTACTCCAGTATTCTTGCCCGGAGATCTCATGGACAGAGAAACCTGGTGGGCTACAGTCAGTGGGGTCACAAAGAGTCAGACACGACTGAATGACCTAGCATGCCTGCACAGGAGAACTTAACTCTTCTAAATTCTCTGTCTGAGGCCTCTCTGGTTAATGACATATGGATTTGACATGGTTAATGACAAAAGATGGGGAGTGGATTTTGGATGTTCAGTTTGCAACACATACTGCTCACCAGTGCTAAATGTAACAGCTAGACCGTTCTGTATAAAATAGCCCTCTTCTAACCCTCTACAGTCATTTTTTTATTTTCTGACCTTTATTTATTTCCTTTAAGGAAATAGGGAAGTTGTTGTCTTTTGAGGATTTGTTTCATTAAAAATAACAAAACAACAAATATCTACCACCCACAACTTGATGGACTAATTTGTTTCTTTAAAAATTTTATCCTTTGAATATAGGGATTAGGAATCAGTGTGAAGAAATTGTTTGGATACCATTCATGTTGTTAAACTATAGTATTTATTGAGAGGCCGAATCTTACGGAGGGTAGGAGGGTGCTAATGCTGAAATAGCTAAGGAGATTCCTTATGCTTCCCCTTGTATTGCTTTGATTAGAGGAAACCAGAAGGGTCTGTTAATGCCTTATGCCTGGTCTAAGAGAGTCATTCCTTCATTAAAAATTATTTATCGGGCACTTCTTTATGTGCTGGAGATACAGAGAAAAATGAAACAAAATGTGTTATAGTAGTTTAATTTCAATAGGAATTAGGAACAGCTATTTTTTGAAGTTATTCTCTTACCATGTCTTCCCTTTACCTTTGGGCATACAGGTGAATTAACCAAAAGAATTTTAAGAGTACAGATGGGAATTCTTTACTCTGAAGGCTTTATATTTACTTGTATCTTTTTTCTCCTTGCCAAACATAAGATGGTGAAATACTAACAAAATCAGTCTTCATCACTTAAATTTGGGATAGATATCTGTTTTCTCATATTAAATGGCTACTTTCTCTTGAGGGCTTCCCAGGTGGTATAAGTGTAGAGACTCTGCCTGCCAGTGCAGGAGATACAAGAGACACAGTTTTGATCCCTAGATTGGAAAGATCACCTGGGGTAGGAAATGACAACTCACCCCAGTATTTCTTGCCTGGAAAATTCCATGGACAGAAGAGCCTGGTGGACTGCAGTCCATGAGGTTTGCAAAGAGTTGGACATGACTGAGTGCGCGTGTGCGCACGCGCGCGCACACACACACACACACACACACACACACACACTTTATCTTGCTTTTCACCTTCAGCATTACATCTTTTTGGAATATTAAAAAAATCACATGCAAAAGACAGGTAGAAGATAGTAGACCTGCCTGTGAAAAGTAAATATAGGATATTGTGGCCGGGCTGATAGACATATGTGTGTATTGGTCGTTGGACTTTTCATTGTATGAGCCCTTACCTAATGATGTTTATACATAGTTCATGACTGTCTGCCTCACAGGAATATTGTGGGGGCATGATTAAATACTATCCAAGAGTGGCGCACATTGCCCAAACATTCTATAAACATTAAATCATTGTTAGAACTAGCATGTATAACGTAAAGAAAACTTGTGATGAATCCTGCTCACCAGATTTTCAAAAATCTATGAATAAAACAGTCATATCCGTCTTAACTATTCTGTAAATTCAGCTCAAACACATTAGGCCATTTTTATTGACTGACTTGTGAAACAGTGATTTTTTCTATAGAGATCTAGCATACACAGACACTGACATACATACATATATGTGCGTGTAGAGAGTGAGTGAGGAATTAGCTCTGTACTACAGGCACTGTTCACCTTTTATTTATATGTAGCTGGGAAAACCTTTTTGTAGATTACCAATAGTCTTAAAAACCCTTTTTATACGTTAGTCAAAGTTCCTTATTTTCTACTGTTTCCTTCAGAGCGAGAGATTTAGTCTCAGATTAGATAGCTGGATTATAGAGTGAATTATTTACCCCTTTTCCAGACTGTGAAGTCCTTATTATAAGTGTAGCTGAGAAACTGCTGGAATTAAATCTTAAATGACAGTATCTGTTGTAGATGTGCTACTAGTTAAACGCTTCATTGTCTTAGGTCTTTCAGATGATACATGGTGCAGCCATGTAGTAGAGCTTATTTACGTGAATAGTAAGCCTTTGTTTCTTTTTAGATTTGACAGTTTTCACAAGGTAGATTTGAAATAATTTTATTTGAGGGTATGGTTATGACTTTTTTTCACATTTTAAAGTTCAAAAATTAAGCAGAGAGAAGTCTCTTCGGTGTGTTTTCAGTGAATATATATAAATTCTGAATTATATTTTCAAACATGAAATTAACACAAAATATTTTACTACAGATCCAGCCACTTTCCTATTTATTTATTTTTTATTGTTCTACATGTTCTTTGGTTAAAAAATTTTGTGTATTAAGCTTTTCTACATTTAGGAAAGTTTCTTTAGGCTAGACTCTCAAGTAATGGTATTATATTATTGGATCAAAGTGTGTGAACTTTTTAGCAAGTTGTTGATTTATACTTACTGCCAAATTGGTTTTGAAAACTGTACCAGTTTATTACCACCAGTAGTATTTGAATATCCATTTTTTAACACATTATTTAAGTGAGAATTTAAATCCCATTGTTGCTTTAATATGTATTTATTTGATTCCCAGTAAGGTTTAATGTTTCAAAATTAGTTTTGATGTTTCTTGTTGCTTCTGCCCATTTTCTATGAAATTTAGAATTTTTATTTTCATATTATTAATAGTTATTTCTACATGTAAAGTTTAATCAAAGGTATCTAAATGTGTCAGCCCTCTCTGCTCTCTGCTCCCCCCTCCAGAAAATGAAAGTCGCTCAGCTGTATTTTGTGATTCTTTGCAACCACACAGACTGTATGAATTCTCTAGGCCAGAATACTGGATCTTCCCAACCCAGGGATCGAACCAGGTCTCCCTCATAGCAGGTGCAGTCTCTCCCAGTTGAGCCACAAGGGAAGCCCAAGAATATTGGAGTGGGTAGCCTATCCCTTCTCCAGCGGATCTTCCCAACCCAGGAATGAACCGGGATCGCCTGCGTTGCAGGTGGATTCTTTACCAACTGAGCATTTAGGGAAGCCCCAGAAAACCTGACCAAAATTAAATCAGACAACAAACTGGGGGAAAAATGTTTGCAGAAAACATCAGTGGTTTAATATTTTTATCTAACCACATATCTTGGATATTTTATGCAGCATGAATGGCACAAAGTATGATCTTTTACTGGAGACCCAAAGCTAACATTATGATTATTATTTATGATTAATAATGATATGTATATAATAATGACAGTGGTATTGCAAGAGTTGTCCTCAGGCCTTCTGAAGGAGGCATGGGGGTGTTTGCTCCTAGTCTAATTAGACCATACTGGTTTTATGTTTTATTTATTGTTTCTGCCACATCCATATTAGTTGCTCATCATGTGTTTCTTCTTACAGTTATTGATGTTTTTACTAGTAGCTATAATTCAAATTTCCTTCTACTCTTTTTCTAAATGTAGTATGGTATATTTGTGTATATACATTCTCGCACTTTTAACAATGAATTATGAACATTTCTTCATTTCATTAAACATCTTCAAAAATATAGTTTCCCATTACCTGCATATATCACAATCTAATTATTTCTCTCATCAGATATTTAGGTTACCAGTGTTTCACTGCTACACTTTTGCCATAAACTTCATTATAAATTGCTTGGATTTCTGATTAATTCTTTAAAACAGTTTTTTTAGAATAAAAATTACTAGGTCAGAGGTTACAAAATGTTTATTATTTTAATTTTTTCCCATTTACTCCTTTATTTCTTTTAAAGTAGGTAATAGAAGTACTGGGTAAATAATCAAACAGAAGTACTTTTATGCAATTAAAAAAAAGTCTGCCTCTTATCCTAGACTCCCACTCCCTAGGGATAAAAAATCCTACAATAAAAGATATTGTTTGGATACACATGTTTTCGCCAGAGGGGGCAGCCTGGGGAGTGACACTTGTTGCTCCTGTGCCTGTATGTATGTGAACTGTCTCTGGCAGAATATACATGTGTATGGTAGTATACATGGGAGTGTACTATATAAACTCTTCTACATCCTATGTTTTTCACTTGTACATTTACACTTCCATATTTTATTGTTTAGGCACTGAATGCTTTAATGTTTGTAGAGTCTTTGCTACATTCATTGGTGAAATTTTAAAATGTTGTTTATGGCTAGAAGGTTGAATATTTTTCCTTAGGATTATTTAGTGGCCATAGGTAGCCATTCTTCTTACTTGGCCTTTAACGTCCATCCTTGCTCATTATTTAAAAATTAAGATTTTTCATGTTCTGGCAGGTCGTAGTATATGAGCAGAATGTATTAAGCATATTAGCTTTTTGTTGTCCTATGGGTCATATATCCATTTTTCTCAGTCCATTATTGCTTTTTAGTTTTATTTGGTTCTTTTTGAGGGATCATAAGAGTTTTAACATATTTTTATATTTTTTCATTTTTATATATCTTTAATTCCCTTCTAAGTATATATTTTGTGACTCATAAAAAAATCTGCTTTTGTTAGAATTATGTACCAAATTAAATGTGATTGGAATTATGCCCTTTTGTAAACAGGTTAAAAAATTAAACTGTAGACTGGTCCGCCCCAACTTACTAGAGATTTTGAATCCATGAAGCCTAGTTGAAATAGATTTCACGCCATCGAATTGGAGATTGATAGAATTTGAATTGTGAGGTTTTGTCAGTGCCTTTTGTGTTCTGCCGCCTGTGCACCATGAGTGTATATGTGTGTAACTTGCAGACAGTGAACTGAACGTGCGTCACATTTGTAGCTGACATGTAATTGGTGTTTTGAGGGCAGTGCCAAGTGGGCTTAGGCTTTAGCTGTTTTCAGTGTTCCTCCGTTCACAACCTCTGTCTTTGCTCTTAATTTAAAAGTGTAGTACCTACAGTAAGCAGGGAGTAAAGCAGGTCTTGAGCTATTCCAGATTTGGGTCTCTCTCTAGAGTTGCTGGTCAAATGATTTTTGTTAACTCAGTCATTGATATCTATTTGAAATTTAGGATGAAATGAAAAAAAAATATATGATCCATGAACCTTTGATATACTATCTTGTTAATCTGTCTTTAAAGAAAAAAATGTGTCTGCTTTCTGGAACCAAACTCTAGCTGCATGATTACTAATTAATTCAATTACATTATAAGCCATGGGTCATTCCTGCTGGCTCAGACAGTAAAGAGTTTGGCTACAAAGTGGGAGACCTGAGTTCGATCCCTGGGTTGGGAAGATCCCCTGGAGTAGTGGCACCCCACTCCAGTACTCTTGCCTGGAAAATCCCATGGACAGAGGAGCCTGGTAGGCTGCAGTCTATGGGGTCGCCAAGAGTCGGACACGACTGAGCGACTTCACTTTCACTTTTCACTTTCATGCATTGGAGAAGGAAATGGCAACCCACTCTGGTGTTCTTGCCTGGAGAATCCCAGGGATAGGGGAGCCTGGTTGGTGGGCTGCCGTCTATGGGGTCGCACAGAGTCGGACACGACTGAAGCAACTTAGCAGCAGCAGCAGCAGGGATCCTACTCCAGTATTCTTGCCTAGAGAGTTCCATGGACAGAGGAGCCTGAAGGGCTACAGTCCATGGGGTCACAAAGAGTCACACATGACCGAGTGACTAACAACTTTCACTTTTTCATTTCATGAGCCACTAGATTAAATAGCCATTCTGTGCTTTTTCAAAAGTAGATAAATTTCTTAAAGATCCTAAAAAGGAAAAGGAACATGTTAATATGACAGTGTGCTCATTTAAAATATTTGTACATTCAGTATTTACCTTTAGATTTTCACTGTACAGTAGAAATTGAATCTCAATTAAGTGTTTGGTGATCTCATGTCACTGGGTAAGGGACCAAGCTGTCATTCATGTGCACGAATGGACAGATGTCACCCCCCACTCCCCTGGAAACATTTGTCTTCATACAAAGTTAATTTATTCCAGGGCTTTTCCCTCAGAACCAGCTGAAGGTTCTTATTTCTGGTGACCCTAATGCCTCTGTAGGAAGCTAATGGGAATCAACGGTATCTGTACCTGAAGGTAAAATAAATCTTCTGTCACTGTGGCGCTTAGTGGTCCTAAGCAGGGGAGCAGGGGAGGAGCGAAAGGAATGGCAAATGTGGGAGTGACTGTGGCATCGATGACTGGGTAATATGTGGCAGAATTAGCTGCAACATAATTAGCTTGGCAATGTAATATGTGACATAATTAGCTGAAACTGTTGCAATCATTGTTACTATTTGCTGTGCTCTCCAATCCTTTCAACAGCTCTGCAAGGAAAGTATCCTTCCCATTTTGCAAATGAGGAAACTGAGACTCAGAAATTATGTTTCCTTGAAAGTGAGCACGGGTACTGTAAACAAACGGAGAAGGTGAATTTAACGCTGGACATGGTCAAGAGAGAACTGTTTTGCTAGAAATTTCAAACTGATTTGGAGAAGCTGATTTGTAGCTTGGTAGAGAGGATTGGACTAAAGAGATGGGTTTGGAAAATCCTATGCACAGAGCCGGGCTTCCCAGGTGGCGCTAGTGGTAAAGAACCCACCTGCCAGTGCTGGAAGTGTGAGACACGCAGGTCTGATCCCTGGGTTGGGAAGATCCCCTGGAGGAGGGCATGGCAACCCACTCCAGGATTCCTGCCTAGAGAATCTCCATGGACAGAGGAGCCTGGCAGGCTACAGTCCATGGGGTTGCAGAGTTGGACACCACGACGGAAGCGAAATTCGGGGATTTGCTAGTGATGTATTTCACAGTCACCATGGCAGTGGAGTTGATTAATTGTTCACCTATGTGATGGTCCTTGCCACTCTTTCCAGAGCACAGGTCCTGACTGCCTGGGAAGCATTCGTTTTGTTCCAGGGAGGTGATAGAACGTTAGGATACGTTAGGTGGTGTTGTAGGTAGATTTTCTCAGCCCTGTCCTGTTTTATCACGCTGTTGGTAAAAATATGATGTGCTGTTACAGCTGAGATTTGAAGGATAGGAAGACAGGCACACACCTAGGAAGAGGCTAGGAAGACAGGCACATACCTAGGAAGAGGCTTCCGAATCTTTAGTTTTATAGTTTGAAACCCTTCCTCTCATTGATTCTCTGCCCCCACCAATACATCTTTTAGAATCACTGTCCTGGAGTCATTCAAAGAGGGGAGATTGTTGCTTTAAATTCTACTCATAAAGAGATACACTTTTTGTTACCTAAATAATTGGGAGAAACATATAAGAAATATATTATCTTCTTTAATATTACAAAGAAGAGATTCCAAGGAAGTGGCTTGCTCAACTTCAAGGAATGGTTTGTGTTGCAAGGACACAGCTAAGCCGAGCCCTGGCCTTGACTGTTCTGAGGTCAGTTCTCTTGCCTCATCCCCACCCCTGGATCCGCCACCGTGCCCCCGCTTCACTCAGTGCCTCTCAGCTTTCAGCTTCTCCACCTTGGTGGAGCATCCTCACCACTGGGCCCTTGACTTGGACCTGGCTTTCTTCTCTGGCCTTCACCACTGGTTTGGCTCTAGGCCCAAGATTTTACAACCCGCAGGAATAGCATGAGGCTCTAGGGCAATAGCAGGAGGGCCATGATGCCACTGGCAGGCAATTTTGAGGCTTTGGTCTCTCCAGGTGAAATTCACGGATATTTTCTCTTTCAAGATGAAACCTGCCATCATGGTCAGGGCATCATGGGATAGGGTTGAAAGCATTTACTAGAGGGACAGGGTATGTGGAATATGTGTGTGTGAAGAATGTGTGATAAGAATCACCAGTGGAGTTCGTTTGTTTGAAACTACAGGAACTTTTCAGTTCCCATATCCCATATGATGTATGCTGGGTATGAACCTTACCCACGGAGCATCACACAGGGATGTGACATGTGCCTCAGCTGTGTTAGGGTAGAGGACGAGTTGAGAAGCACTGACCTAGGAAGTGGCATTCAACTTGAAGAGAGTAGATGTTCCTAAATTATATTCCTATACTCGCTGTCAACAACATGCTTTTCATCTATGAGTAATTTTAACATATATCTATTAATGGTGCTTAGTAACTACAGAATGAGTCTCATCTTAAGTGTCTGACAGTTTGGGAATGGAGAAATAATTAAATGACAGAGCAATGATTATATACAGGCTTTCCCTTTTCATAGCAAGTACATGTTATGTTTTCATAAACATGAAGAAAATACTCATTTTTGCAAATGCCATCAGTCTTTAACAATCATAAATTCACTTGGCAAGATAAATGGTGTAGCTGCACAGAATTGTGGTTATTGTTACATTGTTTTGTTTACTGTAAACCTGGCTCAATATTGGTAAATACAGTGTAGCAGAAACTGAAGTGTTGTGAGCTATCTGGGCATTGGTCCAAGATATCATTAAAAATACTGCCTCAGACTAATTTGGGTTTATGAATAATATTTTGTTAACAGCTTAACTAAAATTGAGCCACATGGTCTAGCTTAAAATTCTGAATCCACTAGTTAATGAGAGTACTATAAGTGGGTGGTGCATACTTAATATTCTATATTTGAGGGATGAATTTATATGTACTTTTGTGTTAACCTTTAAACTGTAAGTCCCCAGATGCCTAATATAATCTAGTATCTTTAAAGTTTACTTAATGCTGTGATTTGCAGTTAATTTGAGTTTCTTATAAACTAAAATATTGTTGGTTTAACAATAACATATAAAGAATAAGGAGAAAGTGCTGAACAAATATTACAATGGATGTTCAAGATCCATTTTGGCATATGGATGTGTAAACAGCTGAAGTTTATAATAACATTCACTAAAAAGATGGAAAGATATAGTGTTGTTTTAAAAGTCCAATTTATTATACTAATAATTATACCTTAACATAGGTTATGGGAATTATTAATGTTTGGTTTTAAATTAATAATTCATATTAGATACAAAAGAGAATTTAGGGTATGATAAATTAGATGATGCAAGACAATTTAGGTGTTTCTTGCCAAAAGATACAATGTATCTTATTCTTTTGTGTCCTATTTTAATTATTAAGTTCTTTCTGAATATACATGTGTAAACTCCCATTGAAAAGATGTTGGAAGAGTTGATTTTCTGTCACTGTTAGTGTGGAAAAATACTTTTGTAATGAAAAGGTATATGATTGTTTAAAGAATGAATTTTAAATATACCTCTTCTCAATAAATATTTTATTCTTTTCCCAGGTTAGCACTCTACGTATATGAGTATCTGCTCCATGTAGGAGCTCAGAAATCGGCCCAAACATTTTTATCAGAGGTATGTTATGTATATTTTCTGTATTGTATTTTGATATCCTATATAAGTGAATGAAAAATAAAATGTAACAGTTATTTGAAAATAGTGAATGTTCAGTTATCCAAATGCATAATGTAGTCTTTGTAGATTTCTGGAAGCATTTGCAGTATCCCAAAATGCCACTTCCATGCAAATAACTTCCTACTCAACTTTCTAGCCATTTCTTCCCACTGAGGAATAGAAACTAATAGTAACCTCAGCAACAATAATCAAGAAAGCATATTTGCTTTAAGAAAAAAAGGCAAACACCATCATGTCTTAAAATATTTTAGAAATCTTTTATTTTGGCATTATTCACAGTTTTGGAAAATATGGTTTTTGTTTTTATTTTGTCTAGATAATAGTGGGTTGATGACCGAACTTAAGTTAGAAAAGATTTTGATAATCTTGCTCTAAGTTCTTGTTTCTATTTTACTCCTTAACAATTTTTAAACCTTAAATTTTAGCTTTCATACAGTATTACCTTTTCTTCTTCAGTGTATGTAATAATAAGGAAGAGGAGGACTTTACTGAGTTATATTATGTGTGAGCATATTATCTCTAGTTCTTCTAAGAAATTTGCAAGGCATCTGGTATTATTTCTGATTTACTGATAACAACTACAGGGCTCAGGGAGTTTATATAACTAGTTTGTGGTCACACAGCTTAGTAAGTTATTGAACTAGAATTCCAACCTTAGGTCCATGTTAATTCCAAAGCCCCTGTTTTTCCCTCTGTATCTGTGCTGTCCAGTAGGATAGCCACTGGCTAACTATGGCTTTTTGAGCACTTGAAATATGACTGATTGAATTGAGAAGTGCTATAAATATGAAGTTACACACTGGATTTTGAAGACTTGATGTGAAATAAGAATACAAAATATCAATAATTTTTAAAATTTGATCACATTGAAAGGATAATATTTTGGATATATTAGGTAAAATAAAATTACTAGCATTATTTTTCTTTTTAAAAGTAGCTACTAGAAAATTTAAAATTATATCTGTGGCTCTCATTTGTGGCCTGTGATTATATTTCTGTGGGACAGTGCTGATCAAAATTATGTTGCCTCTAGTGATCTCATTAGTTTGCCTCTACAAGATCAGGGACATGACAGGCAACCCTTTGACCAAAGTCCCTGCCTTCTTGAGATTCACTATCCCCCAACAAGCACACAAGTAAACAAATACATGTATCCCCCCAATCTAATTAAACCAATTAATTAGTGTTTGTGAACCACTGGGGCCTATTTGCAAGTAAGAAAATTGAGAGGTATGCTCAGAACTTAAGTCAGTTGTTTTACCGTAGAAGGAACTTATGCAGTGTAATAAAAATGTGATTTCAAAGCATATTTAAATCAAAACAAGTTTAACATATTTATCCCTGATTAAATCATAAATTAGAAGACTTTGGTCTGTAACCTTTCTGAGTCACAATCACTGTTTGATGTTAGAAAGGAAGCAACGGAGATTGCAAACAGGATACTTTTAATAATTATATTCTTAATTACTGCCAACTTATATTTAAAAGAAACTAAAAATGGCAACCCACTCCAGTGTTCTTGCCTGGAGAATCCCATGGACGGTGGAGCCTGGTGGGCTGCCGTCTATGGAGTCGCACAGAGTTGGACACGACTGAAGCGACTTAGCAACAGCAGCAGCAGCAAAGTCAGTTATGGAGATTTTAAACTTTTGTTTTAATGCAGTTGAAAGCTTGATGAAAGGAGTTACTGATCACTTTTCCTAGATAAAGAATTGTTTTGAATTGGCTCAACTTTCTGAATCTGTTTTTTCTTGCCAACATTCATAATCATTTCATCAAACAAAAAACATGATGCTAACTTATTTAAGAACATTCAGATATTTGGATTCAGATAAGTTATGTAGATTGACAGATAACTAGATACTGTACTGATATGCTTCTGAACTCAATGGAAAATGGAAATACAACTTTTTCTAGTGCTATGTGGTAAAATTAAAATTATAATTTCAGAAGAGATTTGCACATTTTTTAAACAAATATTTACCATGATTTTATTTTCTCCGGTTGCATTTGGAATACAAAACTGAGGATTTCTCCATTATCAGTCTGGTTCGATTTCACAAGAACAATCAGTTAAGCTGAAAATAAACTCCTGTCACCAGGAAGATATACAGTATTACTGGACTTTGGAGAGATGAGTGTATGTGATTCCCAGGATAGTTACATGAAAACCATTGAACATAAAGAAATAGTATATATTTTTGTGGGAACATATTTATGAACGTGAAGTAAAGTGAAAGGTCTGAAAGAATATACATTCCAGAGTAGTTGTTTGTGGGACTGTGGATGTTAAAGTATTCAAAAAGGAATTTTTATCCTGCAATAAACAATACTTGTAGGGTTTTAAAAAACAAATATACACAAACACACACAGACATAGATATTTGTATACTTAAAGTTATCTTGATTTTAAAATGAAAGTTTGGAGGTAGATTTGTAATAGACCACTGCTGAGTACACCCTAGAGTTCTAGATACAGTCATCCCTCCATATCCACTGGGGATTGGTTCTGGGATCCTGCCCTCCTCCGGGATGCCAAAATCCAAATGATCGAGTCCTTTATGTAAAACAGCACAGCGTTTGCATATAACCTACACTCATTTTTGCGTGTATTTTAAGTCATCTGTAGGTTATTTATAATACCTAATACAGTGCAAATGCTGTGTAATAGTTGTAAATACAATGTAAATAATATGTAAATAGTTGCCCATTGTGAGCAACTTCAAGTTTGACTTTTTGAAACTTTCTGGAACATTTTTTCCCAAATATTTTCTACCTGTGGTGGTTTGAATCTGTGGATGTGGAACCTGCAGATAGGGACTGCTGACTATAATTTCAGTTGGTAAAATTTCAGTAGCTTGCTGTGTTGTCTCCTTCGTGCTTTAAGTTTCCATCATATCAGCTGCTTGTGTTTGTCTATACATACCAGAAGGCATCTCTCATCTGGGCCCTGCCTAAAATCTCCTCCCCTTCTCTCCTTGACTCGCTCAGAGATAGCTTTTTCTAGGAAAGCTTTCTCAGGGCTCCACCTCTCCGTGCTGATAGTGCATTCTTAACATGAAAGCCTTTGCATTTTCTGCCAAGAAGCTTGGACTTATCATCTCAGCAAAAGGGAACTTTTATTCTTTTAAGTAAAAGAATAGCATCATTAGGTTTGTACTGTAGTGTCGGTGTGAATACTCATCCTCTTAAACTATGGACAGTGTAATCTTTTATAGCTTTATATCCTATTTAGTATTGCTTTCTCTCTCACTTTTTTTTTTTTTGCTTATTTTTATTTATTTATTTTTTTTAATTTAAATTTTATTTTTTTACTTTACAATACTGTATTGGTTTTGCCATACATTGACATGAATCCACCACATGTGTACATGAGTTCCCAACCCTGAACCCCACTCCCAACACCCTCCCCATATTATCTCTCTGGGTCATCCCAGTGCACCAGCCCCAAGCATCCTGTATCCTGTATCAAACCTAGACTAGCGATTCGTTTCTTACATGATAGTGTACATGTTTCAATGCCATTCTCCCAAATCATCCCACTGTCTCCCTCTCCCACAGAGTCCAAAAGTCTGTTCTTTACATCTGTGTCTCTTTTGCTGTCTCGCATATAGGGTTATCATTACCGTCTTTCTAAGTTCCATATATATGTGTTAGTATACTGTGTTGGTGTTTTTCTTTCTGGCTTACTTCACTCTGTATAATCAACTCCAGTTTCATCCACCTCGTTAGAACTGATTCAAATGTATTCTTTTTAATGGCTGAGTAATGCTCCATAGTGTATATGTACCACAGCTTTCTTATCCATTCATCTGCTGATGGACATCTAGGTTGCTTCCATGTCCTGGCTATTATAAACAGTGCTGCAATGCACATTGGGGTACACGTGTCTCTTCAATTCTGGTTTCCTTGGTGTATATGCCCAGCAGTGGGATTGCTAGGTCATAAGGCAGTTCTGTTTGTAGTTTTTTAAGGAATCTCCACACTGTTCTCCATAGTGGCTGTACTAGTTTGCATTCCCACCAACAGTGTAAGAGGGTTCCCTTTTCTCCACACCCTCTCCAGCATTTATTGCTTGTCGACTTTTGGATCGCAGCCATTCTGACTGGTGTGAAATGGTACCTCATTGTGGTCTTGATTTGGGTGGCTAACAAACGCATGAAAAGATGCTCAACATCACTCATTATCAGAGAAATACTTTCTCTCTCTTTACTTTCACTTGGATCATCTGGAAAATTTAAGACTGCTTGTTGTAGAATGGGACTTCCCAGGTGGGGCTAGTGGTAAAGAACCCAGCTGCCAAAGCAGGAGGTGTAAGAGACGCGGGTTTGATTCTTGCATGGGAAGATCCTCTGGAGGAGGGCGTGGCAACCCACTCCAGTATTCTTGCCTGGAGAATCTCATGGACAGAGGAGCCTGGCAGGCTACAGTCCCTGGGGCTGCACAGAGTCGGACATGACTGAAGTGACTTCGCACATTCAGCACGTTGTAGAACGACTTCTTGAGTCAACTGTGTAGGAAAGGACCATCTTACCTAAATTCTTATGCTATGCTAGATTTTTATCTAATCCAGTACTGTTAAACAGGGAGCTTAAAAAATGAGACTTACTTATTTGAATTGGATATTTGTGATAAAAAGGAAATGACTGAAGTGATACCAATTACTCACGTATTCAGTGTTCTCACTCTGGCTCAAGTTGAAGTAGAATGCTTCTACCAGTTTCGGCTTTCTCCCTCAGGATGAGTGAGGATGTGGATGACTATGACATCAGTGAGCCCTTGTCAGCCAGGCTTTTCTGTGCTGGGCCACTTCTTTCATTTTGTGTGGGTTTGCCTTCTGGATGAAGTTGTGAGAAGGTCAAGTTGGAACTCCAGGCATCATCTGAGCAAATAAGATGTGAATCTCAGCATCTAATTCTCACTTGGGCTTAGCCTTTCTGATAGTGCCCTTAGCTTAGCCTGTTGGAAATTGAATTGCTTTTGGTAGCTTTGGTTATCAGTCAAAATAGTAGGACACTCATTAGTCCAGCAATTTTTTTCCTAGTTGAAAGAGGTAGCATTGAACTAACAATAGAAATTAAAACATTTGTCTAGCCAGGTTGTGTTGACCAGCTCACTGTTATCTCTGATTCATCATAGATTCCAAAGCATGTCTAAATCCTAAATGTTACTTTCAACTCATTAAAAACTGTCTTTTTGCTGGATTATATTATTTCATTTTCGATATGATAATTCCTGTTTATTCCTGAAATTTTGCATGGCATTTGTGCCTCAGAATGAGGCAAATAAAATTAAGAGTGCTGCAGAGATCCAGATTTTCTCTTCTTAATAATTTTACCTTGTTTGTACTATATTACTAACCCTTATTTGCCATAAATTAGCCAGTAAGGTAGCCAGAAATAGAAGCTTAAAAACATCTAATGGATAGCTTCTTCAGATTTTGTTAGGAATGCTAAATTATTGAACTCCATAGACTTAAAAGTTCTGTTTATTTTTTCATCTGTGTGAAGAGAGGAAATAATTGTAGTGATTTCCTTACATGTTTCTTGAACTTTAACTTGGAGGCAACATAGTAATGGGTCAGAGCAATGACTGTGGGGCCACATTGCTGGATATGAATTGTGTTCTAAATCGTATTTACTTATTCTATTTTCTCAATTATAAAAAAAAGATAATAATGAGTTAGTACATATGAAATAACTTGACAGACTTGGCATGTGGTAAGTGCTCAAAAGTGCTATTTTGAAAATTCTTTTCTATCTTGTGTAGTTTATTTCTTTAAAAATAAAACTGTAAAAGAGGATGAGATAGTTAGATAGCATCACCAACTCAGTGGGCATGAATCTGAGCAAACTCCAGGAGATACTGAAGGACAGGGGAGCCTGGTGTGTTGCAGTCCATGGGGTTGCAAAGAGTCAGACACGACTTAGCAACTGACAACAATAATATAAATATATAGCCTATGTGCCATACAGCTCCAAGTGTCTGTCACCTGGATAGCCCACAACCCTCCTCCTTCCTAGGGTTACCTTTTCTGCCAAAATGACTCCCACTCAGACCCTAAAGTGACGGATTGTCCCAGGTCCTCTTTCATGTCTCTGGGGCTTACAAGGAGGGGGAGTGTGTTACATTTCACTTGCTGTAATTTCTTGCCCTCACTCAGAATTGCAGCGCTGCTGCTCTTCCTTACGGCTGATAGCTTTTCTTTGCCTCAGCTTTCCTGTTGCCTTCACAGCCTAAAGCCCCACAAACGCATTGCTCTTGGGTATGAAGGATTCTTACCGAAAGTTAGGGAAAAACTGAAGACTATTAAGCATTGATTAAGTACAGTACAAGCGACAGCATTGACTCGGATATTAGACACAACTATCCTTAAGTTCTTTGGTCTTCTTGTCATAGAGAATTTCTCACCAGCTGTTGTCCTGAAGACTCTTCTGCCTTTTGTCTTGTTGAGTCCTCACAACTTTCCCAATTGCTCCTTTTCTGAATACTCCCAGACCCCCAGACTACGCCTTCCTGGAGACTATTAGCAACCTCCTAAGTCCTTGTTATTTTATTATGTAGAATATTAGCTATCTGTTCTTTACTTTCAAACCATTTCTAAGAGCCTCTGCCTTTCTGGACCAGAAATATGAAGGATCCATCAAGGAGTTTTCCCCAAGAAAAAAATTTCCTTTATAAAGACTTCTGCATTCCTTCTAAAGCAGAACAGTACTATTCACTAAAATTTTCCATGATTATGGAAATGATCTCTAATCTCTGCTGTTTAGTAAGTTCTCCACTAGTCACATGTGGCAACAGAGCCCTTAAAAAGTGGCTAGAAAAACCGAAGAACATTCAATTAATTCTATGTAAAGAGCCACATGTGGTTAATGAGTACCACATTGAATACCACAGTTTTGAGTTACATTTCCTTCAGAGTGCAGTCAGATTTTTCTTCCTGTTGTACATCTGTTTGCTTAATTTTTAAAATTAGAATGTAAAAGTTTTAACTTTTATTACATTCAGTGTATAGCTGCACCTATACTTCTATATATGGACGGTTTTATAAAATTAGTGTAAACAGTAGATTATATTTAACTTAGAAGTCTCAGGAATTTTTCTAGGAACAAACATCTCCCCAATCCAGGGACTGACCCCAGGTCTCCTGAATTACAGGCAGATTCTTCACCATGTGAGCCGCCAGGGAAGCCTATACATAGGTATTCAGATTCTTTTCTTAACATAGGAACTAGCTTTATTCTTTTATGATATTAATTTTTTAATATTGGTTTTCAAAAAATATGGCAGGGTTTAGGAATAGTCTGTAAGGTTTGGATTTCATGAGCTTCGGATGTGCTGCTGTGCTGTCGGCGATGCTGGTGAAGTAGATCTACACGGACAGTGCTGCTGCTGCTAAGTCGCTGCAGTCGTGGCCAACTCTGTGCGACCCCATAGACGGCAGCCCACCAGGCTCCCCCGTCCCTGGGGTTCTCCAGGCAAGAACACTGGAGGGGGTTGCCATTTCCTTCTCCAATGCAGGAAAGTGAAACGTGAAAGGGAAGTCGCTCAGTCGTGTCCGACTCTTCGTGACCTCATGGACTGCAGCCTACCAGGCTCCTCTGTCCATGGGATTTCCCAGGCAAGAGTACTGGAGTGGGGTGCCATTGAACCCCCCCAAAAAAGGTGCTACCAGCATCCAGAATTGCCCCACCTCTACTTTGTTGCCATTTCTGCAACAAGCAGCCACTTTTCTTTTGGGGCCAGGGGCAGGCAGCTTCTCTTCTTCCTCCTGCCCTTTGATCTCCTACTAGTATCTCCTGATAGAGCTTAAGGGAAACTAGTTGGCAAGGAGACTAGGAAATGTAATTTTCAAAATCCAAGTACTGAGTGTAGAATGGAGGATATAGGAGGGTGGGGTGGGACTGAGAGGTAATAGGTAAATGACTAGTATACCTTGCCAGAGCAAATAATGCTGAAATAATAAGTATATCTGTATGTAGTGTGTGTGTATCACAGATTCTTTATTATACACACTTACTGTGCTTTGATTTTTGTTTTACTTGACTTTAATTGTTTTCTGTCAGTTTGCTAAACTTTCTAAATATTCTTTTTGTGGTTGTAGCATTTTTCATTCTATGACCCATGCCATAGTATAGTTTACCAGTCCCCTTACTAATGGACTTTTATATTGTTTCCAGTCTTTTGCAATTATAAATGATGTTTCATCGAAAATTGTTTTATATGTAACTTTGCACATGTGACCACAGTAATAAATTCCTAGAAGAATTGTTGTATCAGAGCAATGTTCATTGAAATTTATAATTTTCATTTATAAACCATATGGCATATCTTCTTCCTGCCAGTATACTGTTCATTCATGATTCAGTGTTTGGCTCTGCATTTATATAGAAATGCTGAAAACACTAGATCGTATTACAGAGACAACTGCCTAATCACAGACTTAGATGTAAAGTATGGTGGTAGGCATTGGCCTTGCAATTTACAAGGTTACAGGAGAATACAGCTTTTAGCTGGACTGATAATGGAAGGAAGGGAGGTGGAGGATTTAAAGAGCAAAAGCCTAAGGACTAGGAAATACATACAGAGGCTGGGTAATACAAGAAGAAAAAATAGAAATTATTTGCATAGATACCATTTATGCACCTAAACAAGCCTGAAGCCCATGAAACTCAGTACAACAGAAAATGCCTCTTCATAGATAGCAGAAGAATTGTTTCTAAAGTGACTTTTGACATTTAGAGGTGTTTTCTGGTTATTCCTCAACCTCATCCATCATTATGTTTGCTAAAAAAATTAAACTGTATGTATGAATATGACTTCAAAATGAAAGTCCTTTACCTTTTTCTAGAGATAATAGTTGTAAGTATGGTGTCATTTTTTAAATATACATACAACCAAGTCCATACATACATATTCACACATATGTTTTAACAGAAAAGGTTTTATACTGTGTGTATTATTCTGTAGCCTTTCTTAATCTCATTTGAAAAACCAGTCTATATAGCCCTTTTTCCATATAGATTTATCTTATTCTCTTTAATGATTACACACTGTTCTGTAGTGTTTATTAGTAAATTTTATTTTGCCTTCACTGTTGGTGAATGTTTCTCAGGCTGTTTCTAATTTTCATTGCTTGTAACAATGCCGCAGTAAATGTGACAAAGTTTTCTGTAGATCAGGATCTGTTTTCCTGAATATCACCTCATGCTTTCTCTAGATCAGGTTCTGTTTTCCTGAATATCATCTCATGCTTTCTCTAGATCAGGTTCTGTTTTCCTGAATATCATCTCATGCTTTCTCTAAATAAGTATCATCTGGAGTAGTATTTGGGGCTTCCCAGGTGGCTCAGCGGTAAAGGATACACCTGCCAGTGCAGGAGACATGGGTTTGATCCCCGGGTTGGGAAGATCCCCTGGAGGAGAAAAGGGCAACCCAACTACTATTCGTGCCTGGAAAATCCGATAGACAGAGGAGCCTGGTGGGTTACAGCCCATGGGGTCACAAAGAGTTGGACACGACTAAGCATGCATGTAACAAGAATAGTAATTAGTTTGGAGGCAAAAGACTACCATTCACTATGGAAACGTATTCTTGTGTAGAACCATCTCCTTTTTGTAAATACCTTGCACACTGGTTGTTCACTGAATAACTGTGACAGGATGACCAAAGTTTTAGCTGTTTCTTCCACAGACTTGCGATTTAAAGTGAGAAAGGTGAACTTCACTCATGATGTAGAAAAGGGTATTTTGAGGATGAAAGAGATGATCTTTGTGAAACATTTTGTTTCTCTTAGGAGTAATAAGATGTCATATTGTTTAAAATACAAATACATTACCTTCAGACTTCCTCTTATAGAAGACCATATCAAATATAAATCATATAGGTGTTTTCCTCGAGTACCTTACCTCCTGAAACATCTGATAACGGGTTGTGGAAGTTGTGAAAGTGCAAGAAAATGACTGCTTAGTAGGTGATGCGGCACAGCAGGACTCTGGTTGGACCGTGAGTCTGATAACCTCTAGACAGTACGTCATTCAGACCTAGTCAAGCCGCTTTGACTCTTCGTAAGTCATCTCACATTCTCCTTTTAAGTATTTCATAGTTGTATTAGGTAAAGTCAAGATGGGCTGAGATGAAACATAAGGACTCTACTTTGAAAAACGTCCTGTTTATATGCTTAGGACGATTCCAGGGATTAGGAATATTAGTATGTCTGGGGCACATCTGTGAGGTGCATCATTATGCCCTTTCAAGAAGACATCGACTTGGAAAAAGATGGTACGAGAAAAGATTGAGAGAAAAGATGAGACACGGGTTTTTGACTAAATTATAACTTTAGCAGGATGTCAGAGCTTTATTTCTCATAAGACTCATTAAGTACCATTTCTTATTTTTCATGAACCAAAAAAGACAAAATATAGATCACCTGAAATTTTCAGATAAAAGGTAGCATAGATTAAAAAAAATTTCGAATGTTTCTACTTTGGAGAATTCAAGTTAGGGTCTGGCTTCCATTTATATAACATGTTCTGGTTCATTGTTTATGTTTAGACTTTATAAATTTAAGTTGATTAACTCTTAGAGTTTTACGTTTTAGCTCTTAAAATGGCTATCACATACATAATTTTCTAATCTTCAGAGAATTTCTCTGGTTTTTGAGAGCAAATTACATTTTTACATCAAAGTTTTCATTGATTTATAATGTGTGCATAAGCACTGTAAAAATTAATTATGCTCAAGTTTTACATCTTTTCCTTAAAGAGGGTTTTTTTTTTTGTTTTAACATTTAGAATCACGTTATGAGTTTTTATTTTAAAATATTTTTGTTTTTTTATCCTGTTGAGATAACTTCTTCCATAGTAGGTGATGAAAAGAATTCTTTGAATCAGTTAGTATTTATAGTTGTTTGCTTCCTAGTAGTGGTAAGGGCCAATGGGCACATTTTACTGATTGGAATATTGTTAAATTATTTTTTAGTTATTTAAAAAACTAAAAGCTATGCTTATATATAAGGGTTGTTTGTTCTTTTTTTTTCTTTAATTAATTTTATTTTTTAGTTTGTTTTGCTTTACAATGGGTTGTTTGTTCTTGAAGCTGGATCACCTTAGCTAAAATTATAACTTCTTATAGTTTGTCTGTTCTCTTTATCCTCCTTCACTGCTTTATTTTCCTCCATAGCATTTGTCACCTTCTAGTATAAATGTAGACTGTTTTGGAGGGGGGAATGAGGCAGGGGCGTTTGTTTTTTATGGTCCATTTTCCCTACTGAGCTTCTCTTTAATGGTGAAGAATCCACCTGCAATGCAGGAGATGTGGGTTCAGTCCCTGGGTCAGAAAGATCCTGTGGAGAAGGAAATGACCACCCACTCCAGTGTTCTTGCCTGGGAAATCCCAAGGACAGAGGTGCTCGGCAGGCTAGTCCATGGGGTTGCAAAGAGTCAGACATGACTTAGCGACTAAACAACAGCAATCCTTCCTGCTAAAATGTAATCTCCTTGGATGCAAAGATTTTCATCTTTTCTTCTTAATGCTATCCAGTGCTTAGAAAAGGCACTGTATAAATACACACTCAGCTTTGCAATTTTTAAATTTAATTTGTAAAAAGCATTTAATCAGAACTTTTAATTTTGAGAATATTGACCTTGTTTTAAATTTTTATTATAGTGAACTTCAACTCATCTGAAATATAAATAATTGGAAAGTCAATATCACCATCTTTTAAAATTCTTACATATGCCTTCTTAGTTCCATCCCCTCAAATCAGAAACTTATTCAAAAATTCAATCCTTGAAGTTTAATTTGGAGTCTGTACCTATTAAACCCAAGTTCTTACAAGTGTCTTGGTTAGTGGTGATAGCTGATTTCCATATTGGTGTTAATAATTGTGATTTTCATGTGCCTTAGGATCCTGAAATACCTTCTGAAATTCTGACACAGTGGGAATAAAATTCAGGAAAATCATGGTGGCAATTTCTCTCAGCCTATTCAGTCAGCAAATTATAATATAAAATGAGTATTTGTAAAACTTGGATAAAGAATAACATGAAAATGATTAAAATCCTATATTTATCTTAATATTTTAAATGGGAAAATACTGCTTTGTCCTATGTGTGGGGAAAGTATTATCAGGAGTGTTTAATATCTATTTTATTCATTTTAGATAAGATGGGAAAAGAACATCACGTTGGGGGAGCCACCAGGATTCTTACATTCTTGGTGGTGGTAAGTATCTTTTATTCCATTTTCATTAGATGATGCATTTCACTCGGCTTTCACGTACCTGTTTGTGGTTTCATGCTTCTCATTTATACTTTTTCATTTTCTGCAATTATTTTCTGAAAGGTAGCACTTAAAAAATTAAAAAAAAAAAAAAAAAACAAGCTCAAAACCAGCATTAAATATATAGTTAACTTAAAGATACTGCTATTAAGTCAAGATGGAACTGTGACCAGTGTGGACTCTCCAGCTGTAAGTATGCATGTGTATTAGTCAACTCTGGTTACCATAAGAAGATACTATAGACTGGGTAGCTTAAACAGCAGAAATTACCTTTCTCACAGTTCTGGAGGCCAGAAGTCCCGAGTTCAATCTGCCAAGCATGGTCTGTTTCTAACGAGAACTCTCTTCCTGGCTTGTAGATAGTGGCCTTCTAATTGTGTCCTCACATGGATAGATAGAGAGAGCACACTCATAACAGAATGAGAGAGACAGAGCGAGCACATGCTGACTGCCTGACTAGCTCTCTGACTGCTGTTTTTGTAAGGGCGCTAATTGCATCATGAGGGCCCCACCCTTGTGACTTCATCTAAACCTGAAGGTACTGAAGGTGGTGGTGCTGATGGTGGTGGTGAATTTTTAGAATAGTCTAAAAAAGTTTGAAATAGTTCTAGATAGATTCAGAGATAGAACTGCCTAGGAATGTACACACAGATGGTCAGTCAGTATTAAAGGCTCAGTTGATATCAGAACTTATAAATTTTATTGCGGCACCAGTACACCAGGTTTGTGACTTTTCTGCAGCAGCAATTATTAGTCTAGCTATTCAAATGGACAAGCTAAGGTTTTTCTTTTCTTTTTTTAAAAAATTTCTTCATTTAGGAGCATTTCCTGTTCAGTACATTATACACTCATCTCTCAGCATCATACTTAAAAGGAAAAAACAAAAATAAAAGTTCTCTTCTAGTGTTGTGGATGTGGTTTCCTGGTCTGTTACTTAATGCCATCATCTTTTTAATCTCTCTCCTGAAAACGTGCTTTACTAGAAGTCCCATGGTGAATGGAACCACACTTGGTCAGTTATGATTGTGGGTTTCCCTTGTTAGTCTCCGATACGTATGGCAGGAACAGGTGCGGTCCTTTGGTTCAGAGTTGTTCCTGTATTTGGAATAACGGTTCATTGCAGTTAAGCACTATCGTTGTGCTTTTTCCTGGGGCTTAAGACTGACGTCTTGTAACATAATGTTTAAAAAGTCAGGTTTTCATTTTACATAAGCTGTTTTTATGCTATCTAGATCTAGACTATAAATGCTTAACTGCTGAATGTAACTGAGGTTCCCCACTTATCGACACCCTTATATTTTATATGTTTCCTATTATGTCTATAAAGTGACACCAGAAATCACGTTAGAGGTCTGTCCCTATTGGATTAGTGGGCTAACAAAATGAGGATTTTAAGTTTTTCATTATAGAATTAATTGCATTTCTTGCACCCATTTCTCTTTTACTCCCTTCCTCATGAATCTAACCTATCCTCTTACTGTAGATGGTTGATAATAATTCACTGAATACTTTGGCTTTTTGCCTCCGTCAGACTTCAGTTTTTTTGGTCGTTTTTATCAGTGGATGCAGCTCTTAAATCTGCTATTGCTCTTCCTTTTTCTGTGGCTCTTAGATTCAGGGGAGCTCTTTCTCTGTGGTTTTGGTATTTTAAGTAATTTTTACTTAGTTATAGATATCAAAGAAATTGTAAATAAAAGGCACATAAATATTTTAGGCCATATTTATTTTCATTTAAGTCTTGCACATGCAAAAGGTACATTATTTTCAGTGCTTTTAATGTTCTTCCCTAAAACTACTAAATGTAGCTTTTGAGGTGCCTGCTTTATCAATAAAATGAGTGATTCTTAATGATTTTTAAGTTATGGGGTCCTCTGAGAACTGATGTAAAGCTAAGGATCCCCTCGTTCAGGACATTGCCCAGATCCTAAGCTTTTCTGATCATTGTGTATAGCTAACCATGACTATGGGCCGTTAAGTCCAGCAGGATCCTGACTTTTTTTTCCCGTTGTTTCAAAGATCTCTTTGTGGTTTTTTTTTAAATTAATACTTTATTTTTTACAGTAGTTTTCAGTCAGTTCATAACAAAATTGAGGAGAAGGTAGAGATTTTCCATATAACTCCTGCTTCCACAATGTATAGCCTTCCCATAATCAACATTCCCCACCAGAGTGGTACCCTTGTTGTAACTGATGAACGTACATTAACACACTATAATCACACCAAGTCCATAATTTACATTACAGTTCATTTCTGGTGTTGTACATTCTGTGGCCTTAAGCAAATGGATAATGACGTGTATCCACAATTATAGTAATATACAGTGTAACAAGTAAGAACAGGGCCTGGGGTTGGGACTCTGAGGAAGGTCAACATTTAAGTGTAAACAGATAAAGAGGAGCCTCAAAAGAAAATACCTAGAGAGGAAGGAGGGTAATCAGGGAAGAATAATATATGGAAACTAGAAAAGGTGTTCAAAGGAGAGAGTAAATTCTGCAGCAGGTATAAGTGAAAAAAAAAAGTTTTCCTGAATTGGGAACTAAGATTTTCTTAGATCTTCTTGGGGAGAACAGTTTCAGTGGAATAATGAACTTGAAATTTAGGGGGCTGTTATGCTCCATTTTTCCAGCTCCAGGGTTATGAAGAATAGTTGAATTATGTAGTGATATGTATAGTAGTTTCAGGATTAACAACACAGAACAGTACCTAGCATTTTTGTATTTTTATTTTTGGAATAGATTTCAGCATGTATATAGATGGAGGTAAAAAGAGTAGGGGAGATTGAAGATGCTGAAAGAGAATAAACATGAACAAAAATGCAGAATAAATTACAGGAGAAATGAGGGGCAGAGGCCTGGAGAGGAGAGAAATTTCTCCCTTTAGTATGGCTTAGGGGAAAGTGTGTGATTTTACTTTCTGGAAATGTTTTTCTTGTTCCTAATATGATGTCCCTTGTGATTTCTTTTCTTCTTTCAGTTTGTATCATGCCCAGTACTGTTGTAATTTTTATACCTCTCTCTCGTGCTCATTACACTCACTGTGATCAAATCCATCTTGAAACCTTGTTTCCTGTTAATATGCTTTAATAAAAGTTCCTAGCTCTCTTCCGTGGATTTCAGGGATACAAATGCCAAGGAACTTCTTTCCCCTGAAATTAATGTCCTTTTTTATTTGTATAATTTTAAAATACACACTTTTAAAAACTTCCTATTTCAACTTTTAATGGAAGAAACTTTAAAATTTAATTTTATATATAAAAACCTTTTGGAATAACTTTGGGCTCATGTATTTATATCCTGTAATTAAATATGTATAACATTGCAGAAAAAAATGAACCAATAACTAAGGTTATCATAAGAATCCAGTTTCTGTCACCTGGCAGTGGAAAAGTCAAATTTTGCAGCATGCTAGCACTCTGACGGGGAGAAGTCAATGGCATCCCACTCCAGTACTCTTGCCTGGAAAATCCCATGGGCGGAGGAGCCTGGTAGGCTGTAGTCCATGGGGTCGTGAAGAGTCAGACACGACTGAGGGACTTGACTTTCACTTTTCACTTTCCTGCGTTGGAGAAGGAAATGGCAACCCACTCCAGTGTTCTTGCCTGGAGAATCCCAGGGATGGGGGAGCCTGGTTGGCTGCCATCTCTGGGGTTGCACGGAGTCGGACACGACTGAAGCGACTTAGCAACAGCAGCACTCTGATGATCTTAGAATCTAATAATGACATCAAGTGTAGCTAAGAATAACCAAATATCCATGTGAAAATAATTGTGTATGTTGGAATTAGTCAGCAGGCTTATTAGAATGGTATATATTTGTAAGTGGCAGACTACTTCTTACTCGTATGTCTTGCCTGTAATAGGCATTGCATAGCTAATTTTTATTTGAATTTGTTAAACTAAACATCAATATAAGACAATGTAGGCAACAACTAGTATAGATAGAGGAGTATAATCACAGTAAGAAGGGAATAAAGTGTTAGCAAGAAAGAAAGTAAACAACAGAAATGGTCAGACTATATGGAAAAAGTGAAATGTGTTGGAGAGTAGGGAAGGAATGTGGAATACAAAGGAAGATTTGGTGGGAAGACATTGTAAACAACAACAACAACTTGGAATTTTCCACTAAATACAAAGCATTAGAAAGGAAATTGAGACAAATTTTACTTAGTTAATAGGAAAACTTTTTTGGCCATAATAACTCTATGAGTCTTTTCTAGAATATTTTTAATACCCATATGCTGTTTTAAAAATAATTTCCCTAGCAGTCCAGTGGTTAAGACTTCACCTTATCTCTATTATTGTAGAACTGTGTATTTCTTCTTTGGGTAAATGTCTTTAAAAGGATATATTTCTTTACCTTTATTCAAGAAAATAATGTATATTTTATACATTTTTTAATGTGTCTAATACTGTAGGATTATTAGAAACACTATATATAAAGTTATGCTACTTTAGTGATTTGTTTTATTATCCTTATTCTGGCTCTTATAAATTTTTGACCACTTACTAAATCCATAAAGAGAAACATTGTCATGATATTGCATATAATATTCTGTGATTAAATACAATTTAAAGACAGCCATTATAAAATTTTAGTTTTAAGAACTTTGAAGTTTCTTAAGAACATGAAAATAAGTATAATTGCAATACATTTTAATTCATAACACACCTGATCCAGGTGGAAAATTTTAAGCTGTATCCTTGTCAGGGTATAATTATTATACTTTTTATCCCAAAAGGGATATAGGAAAGCCAAGCACAACTTTAAACTGCTTGCACTCTAGTTCAGGAATTAAAATTATTTGAATTAATTTGGTCTTTATTGTTTGCTTTGTATTTCTTGCTTATTGTAGAAATTTAAAAGGAAATAAATGTCAATACTTAATCTTTCATATATTTGTCTCTAAGAGTAATCTTATTTTACTGAATTAATTGTTATAATGCCTAGAGAATGTTTTATCCTATCTCAGGAGAGAGAGTCAGATGAAATGAGACTTCAAAGGTCAAAACAAAGAGACTAGTTTGATTTACCAAGCTTCATTGTGCCATTGTTAACTGTGCCCTCAGCCCAATATGTATGCATTTTAAGTTTTTGTGCAAGCTAATTATAGTGTTAGTTATATTATTAATAATATGTTTACTGTTAGACCTGGTGCTTGTTTTATACAATTTAATTTTCTCAACAGCCCCATTTTATAGAGGAGAAAATTGTTTCTTGTTTAAACAAATTGAGCTAGTAGGTGGAAGGGCCAGCTTCTATCTCAGAGATGTCCTGTTCCTAAACTTATACCATTAACCATTTGGCTTAGCATACTTTCCAATTCTCTAGAGAGGGAAATGTACGGTAAAAAAATATTTGTTGATCAGTAAAACTGCTTTTGTTTATCATTAGGACTTTCAGACATTTGCTTTCTTGACTTTAATCCCTTGTTCATGTTCATCGTTAATTTTATGAAACGTGATTGTTAATTTTTATGTGTTTTGTAAGCAGTATAATTATTTTTCCCAACCAGTTTTGTTTTGCTTTTATTGCTCTTGAATAGGAAGGAAAAAAAGAGAGTGTGATTTTTTTAGTTTTCAAAATGACCAACCTATCTTCAAAGGAAAACCAGAGGATATTTTAAGAAAATATATTTATTTGGCAGGCGTGACCTAATGGTTAGGGTATTGGCCTGGGGTTGGACAATAAAATTATCTTTACAAAGTGAATTTCACTTTTAAAAATAAAGTTACTTTATTCTTTAATGATTAAATTGGTATTAAAAAAATCTTATTCTTCATGGGAAAGTTGTGAAAAGTGTTATAATTATTTTAATCAAGTGTTTAAGTCATTCTTAAGACAATTAAGAATGACAGTTTTAATTTTTTTATTGTCATTTTAGAAAAATCTTAGCATTTCTGAATGATGGCTAGGTTCTACCATTACTACAATAAGAGCCTTCTCTGAATTTAAAAATTTCAAATAAATATTTGTCCTAAAGAAGAAAACACATATTGTTTAAAGAATATTTGCCTTCTGTTTTTGGAATTGTGTTCTCTCATTTGACATTATATGATTTTCTTAATGTTTCTATAATTACTTTTTTAGTGTATTTTGGGATCTCTACTGTGCAGCTCCAGAAAGACGGGAAACATGTGAACATTCAAGTGAAGCAAAAGCCTTCCATGATTACGTAAGTTTCTATACAGTTTTACTAAGCTATACTGTCAGTTTTGTTTTTAACCACTGTTCTTGAAAAATATATTGGCCCATCCATTTTTTTCCTTTGGTACTTAAGGAATTACTGGGTTGTTTTTTTTTTTTCCTTGGGAAATAGGCTTATCACTTTAAAAATGAAACAAAAATGGATGTGTGAGTTGTTGAAGAAGCTTAGGGCAAGAGAGTAGTCCTAACTTCAAGCTATTAGAGGTGTTTTCTACCTTTAAGTGTGCCTGATTTGTGTAATTGCCTATATATAAAAATTAAGTAGTAATTATTCCACAAAAAAGTCATCTTAAGAATGTTATAAAAGTTCTTCTTCTGCATTTCCATTAAAAAATATATAAAAGGTATTACATTATTCTTTTTACAACTTTGAGTTACATGATTATAAGGCTAAAAATCCACTCACTGAATTCAGTTCCATAAGTAAATTTATTGTGAATTAAAGGAAATACAAGATAAGAGAGCAAAAATGTCTGGACAAAAAATGAAAATATCAACTTTTTGTTAAGTTCTTCAGGCAGTGGACTATCCGTGACTAGGTGATGTATATTGTGTGTTTTTTAAAAAGAATTATAAATGTGATTTTAGAGAATTGATGGCACAACGAAGCAGAATTGTATAAGAAAGGTGGAGGGCAGGGGGAGTAGGTTTTCTTTCGGGAAAAGTGGCATGTAACAATGGCAAGACTGTTTTGTTTTTAAAATTTGTTTGGCTACAATGCACTGGGTCTCAGTGTCAAACCATAGGACCCTCAGTCTTCACTGTGGTCTGTGGGATCCCTTAGTTACATCATGCTAAATCTTAGTTGTGGCATGTGGGATCTAGTTCCCTGACCAGGGATCAAACCTGGGCCCACTGCAGTGGGAGCTCAGAATCTTAGCCTCTGGGTCACCTGGGAAGTTTCAGTGAGACTGTGGTTTAAAGGGGTTAGGGAAACACTGTTTGCAAAACTGACCATAAGACCCGCAGACTGAATTTGGGATGGAGGAAAACCAGTTTCCTTGGTTTAGAGGAAGTGGAATTAGGCCTGGAGCCTGAGGAAAGATCAATTTTAAGTACCTAAAAATTTACCAGAGGGATGCATGTTTAGTTGGTGAAAGGGTGGCATCATTCTGTGTAAATACCCTTTAAAACCAGAACCAGGGCTCAAAAAGGAAAAGGAACTTCTTCCAAAGGAAGTACTTCAGCCTTAGACTGGAGAGTGGAAAGAGCCAGAATTATAACCCCAAACATAGCACAAGGAAGAGTATGCAGACTTCAGTGAAAATCCTGGGCATCTAACAGGGACTGTGTAATACTTTAAACATGTACTAAACCGATTAAAGTGAGACTGCTCATGATTACTTCATCGGATATTGATTGTACTCATAAAGCTTGCTGTGTGCTAAACACTAGCTCTTGGGGACAAGGTGAGTAAAAGGATGGTGCTGCATATAAAGAAAAAGCACAGAAAAGGCAGGTGAGACAGGGCCCAGGACACGGCATTTATTTGAACAATCTGATTCGCCTTTTTCACCCTTGAGGTAATGGCTATAAAGGAAAGCAGAGACCCAGCCATGAAGAGGGTGAAGATTCTGGCTAGAGTAAGATACTCATCTCATCTGTCTCTCACATCAGCAAAGACATGCCTAGATTTGGCCTGCCCTTAATGGGATAATTTTGACAACTAGATGGCGTCAGAGAGTACCAGTGTTCTGCTGTAAATGACATACAGTGTTTATGGATCTACATCTTAAGAAATCAATTATATAAGCATTTTTCAAAATCCCATTGTATAGAAAGATGCAATCGTCTATTCACCATGGAGATCTTAAAAGGAACACTGAACTAATGAGTATCTCCTTCTTGGAAGCATTGGATAAATCACCATTGTCATTGCCTTAGCCATTACATCGTAATCATTTTGCATTCATAAGGCATTTTTTCAGTATTTCGGAGAGTACTCACACTTGTTAACTTTAGAAGCCCACTTAAATATTTCAAGGTTTTTGAAAACAAGCAATGACCAGAGGTAGGAGTGAAATTAGAGTAGTTTTTATAGGAAGAATAACTCTTCCTCATTTAATTTGGTCCTAAGAAAATGTAGTTTAGAAAAAATTCATTATTTGGATTTTGCAATTTGTTATCAGTTAGCACATGTTTTATCAAGTATTTCATAATTTTATCTTAAACATTAGTTTTAAGAGATTTGATTTCTTAGATGGAATTTTTATTATACCTTTTAAGTCAATTTACTTTTAATGGTAATACATCTCTAATTAATGGTAATATATCTCTAAATTTTTTTTAAATGGAGGTTGCTGTAAAGGTAGAGTTTGGCTTATGTAATTTTATTTTGCAATTGGATTTTTAGGAATGTTTGTTTCCTGTAGCACACTTTTATGTTAATTTTTGTGGGTGAGATTTCCTAAATTCTTAATAGTAGACAATTTCTGAATGATAACATGATTCCTGTTTAAGGTGTAGATGAAGTTTGAAAGACTCAGGGAAGAAATAGGAAACAGGAACAAACAGATTTTGGTAAAATTCTGTCATGTTATATTGTTATATTAGAGTCCATTGGGAACCATTGTAGAATAGTGGTTAATATATATACCAAGTGAATTTCAAGATAGTTCTCAAAGAAACATTCTTAAAAATATTTTATTTATTAGCTGCATTTTTAGAATAAAAAAATACTTCCATGTATAAATTCTGATACATTTAAAAAGTCCTGTTATTTTATAGTCTTCATTTATCTATGAGATTGAATGGATAATGAAAGAATAAACTACTTTTTAAAAGAAATAGTGGAGGCATAATAAGGTAAATTATGAATAATCCTTTTAATTAAAAAATAGGTTAAAATGTTAAAAGTGGTTATCTTTTGACATTGGGATTATGTATGATTTTTATTTTTATCTATATATTTCTATATTTTCCAAGTATCTATAGTTAATTTTATATTCAAGAAAGTTACTTTAAAGCAGATCAAATTTTACCTTACAGTGAGTTCTAATCTTCTAAAATTAGAAAATAAAAACCAGTAAATTTGAAGTGGTCATATGTTTTCATGTACCATGTGATATTCATAAACATATGTAGTACTTCCCATTAAAAACTTTTTTTGGGGTAAATACACATACTAAAAGAGAGATAGGTAAAATGAATAGATGTTATTTTGAGCCATTCTATAATTTCTAATAACTTTTTGATAATAATTATCCCAGAAACCTTTTTTTGACTTGGTTTTTCACTTTTTTTGATTTGTTTTCTAACCATTGCCTTAAGAATAAGGATTTTTGTCATTGTATCATTTTATTTGTGAAATAATTATAGATGCAGTGTTAATTAATATCTTTTTCTTAAAAAAAAAAAACCCTGTTCATACTTACTGTGAGAAAAATTAAAAAAGAAAGGAAGAATTTAAATGAGTAAAATTTTTATCTTCTTGCATTTAAATTTTAAAATACATTATTTACAATCTGTATGGAATACCAACCGTAAAATAAGTATACCTTTAGAAGTCAGCAGTTAATAGTGTGTAGGAATGTGCTTTTGGATGACAAAGCCATAAAAAACAGAAGAAAATGATTACTGTACTTGTCAGGACAATGAGAGGTAGGAAGAGGTTCTGATTGAAATGGGGCTTGTGGCCGGGGCTTCTGAGATAGTGGTGGTGAACCATATGCTTACTTTATAAAATTACATAGTGCCTCAAATTTATTATGTATGGCTTCTTATACTTTTTATTTTAAAGTAACAAGATTTTAGATCAGTTGTAATAATTAACTTTAGAAAAAGAATGAGCACCATCATTTCTAAGTGTTTCCAGGCATTGTTATAGTTCATCCTTGAAAACTGATGGAGAAAATGTGGGGATGGTTTCCGCAGAAATCTGTGTTTCTTCTCTTCTGTGACAGATTCTGTGAAGTGTGTCACCTGTTGATTTTTCTAGAGGGGAGTACAGAATAAGATCAGAAATGTTGGAGGAAAATTTAGTAATTAAGAACGTATTTTGTAAGAAAAGAGAGATTTTAGGATGATTAGTTTGGAGATACCTTGCTTGGCCTGTTTGCCTGTTATTTTTAACCTAAGTGAAAACCAGGTTTATCTAAATATAAAATTATTATTATATACATACAGTATTATCATTGAAAAGTAAACCATCATTTCAAGTGATTAGAAGTAATACCTGCTGCCTTATAAAGTTTATTGGACTAGCTTTCCTTTTCTCCCCATTAGTATGTTTTTATTTCACTCTGAAATCTCAGGCAGTGCTTTCATGTGGAGCTAATTAATGTTTACTGAATTTTTTTTTCCCGCTATAGTTTAACATAGAATTATTTTATTTAATAATTTGTTTCTGCTTTCGTTTATTTCCAAAATATTTAGCAAAAATGTCAATGCATGCTACTAAACTTTTAACTAAAAACATACACAGTGTTTTAGTTCTTTGGTATGGATAGAAAAATTCCTTTAATTGTCCTAAAGCAAAGATAGAGCCAAAATATATTATTGCCTTAGTAATATGATGGTAATGAAATCGCATTATTACAAAGAGCTCTTGAGAGCAGAGAAAATTAGACCCATTCTTTCCCCAGGTCTGTCAAATAATAGATGTTCAGTAAATATCCACAGAATGAAGTAGTCTGTTAATTGCTAAACTGGAAATATTTTAAATCATTCAACTGTTTAGGTAAAGTGATAGGCTTGAGTTATAATTGTTGATAAAATGTGGCTGGTTTTTATATTCTTACCTAAGAGAGTGTTTGTAACATCTGAAAAGAATTATGTTACAGGTTTGTAGAGATGATGTAGTTTTTTTTTAATGATATAAAAACACCACTATGTACGTAAAATAGTAGGAGAAGAATATTTTTGTATGTTAGAAAGATTTTTTTTTTACAGATAATTACATATTATTTAGGAAAATACTTGTGCAGAAACTACTGTAGGGAGTTAGGTACATTCTTTGCCATGATCCTATAACATCCTCTGTCCATCTCCTGAATGTCCCTACATATTAGATTTTCGTAATAGGATGTTTTCTCTAATATTTGTGAGCTTCCTCAGGGAATAGACTTTGTCTTATTTATCTTTTTCATTCTTTCTACCCAGCAGGGTGCCTGACAGGAGATGTTCAAATCATGTTTTGTGTTTATATAAATGACTAAAATATTATCTAATAAGTATTTATCACTTCTTATTTTAATATAACTGAATATGTAGTTGCAAGGAGGTCATTTAGTGCTACTTTTACTCACTCTGTATTTGGAAACAAATTGAGATAAAATGGCAGCTTGTAAAGAAATAAGTGAATCAAAGCAGGTAGCAGAGGCTTCATAATCTCGGGAGGCATGGCTCTAGGGAATATGGTGGTGAACAAAACAGATACGGTTCCCACACTCATGGGAAAGAGAGCTTCTCTCAAGACGTTTGAATAATAAATGCAGAGAGAGCATTATATTGCTGGACTCATCAAAACATATAGATGTGTAAGAATATGGAGAGAAGTAGGTTAGAATATGGGGAATAAATACACATAACTTTTGATATGTATTCAGTTTTGGCATATAGTAGACATAATTAGTAAATGCTTCAGTTCAGTTCAGTCGCTCAGTCGTGTCTGACTCTTTGTGACCCCATGAATCACCGCACGCCAGGCCTCCCTGTCCATCACCAACTCCCGGAGTTCACCCAGACCCACGCCCATGGAGTCAGTGACGACATCCAGCCATCGCATCCTCAGTCGTCCCCTTCTCCTCCTGCCCCCAATCCCTCCCAGCATCAGAGTCTTTTCCAATGAGTCAACTCTTCGCATGAGGTGGCCAAAGTACTGGAGCTTCAGCTTTAGCATCATTCCTTCAAAGAAATCCCAGGGCCGGTCTCCTTCAAAATGGACAGGTTGGATCTCCTTGCAGTCCAAGGGACTCTCAAGAGTCTTCTCCAACACCACAGTTCAAAAGCATCAATTCTTCGGCGCTCAGCCTTCTTCACAGTCCAACTCTCACATCCATACATGACTACTGGAAAAACCATAGCCTTGACTGGATGGACCTTAGTCAGCAAGATGGATGAATAGTCTCACATTGAACCATAATTCTCCTAAACAGTACATGTAAACTAGAGTTCTTGATAGACTAGGAACAAATAAAGTTATATTTTAAATCCATTAAGATAATAAAAACTGTCAAACAGTGATTATATTTGTAGTTCTCTAGTATGAATAGATGATTCCTTAATTGTCCTAAAACAAAGATCGAGCCAAACTATACTTGTCGGTCAATACTGGTAGTTGTTCAGCTCAACGGGTAGGGACACACAGGTTCCACATCTGCAGAGACAGAAAGCTAACTGGCCTGTGCCTTTTTTTTTTTTTTTTTTTTTTTAATGTCAAGGACTTGAGCATGGGCGGATTTGGTATCTGTCAGGATCTTGGAACCACTTCCCCACAGATACCAAAGGACCACTGTAATGAGATTCATTTTTTGCTGTATTCTTTTTAAACGTTTTTAAAAACTTTTTATATTGTGTTGGAGTATAGCTGATTAACAAACAATGTTGTAATGGTTTCAGGTGAACAGGGAAGGTACACAGCCATACATATAGATGTATCCATTTTCTCCAAACTCCCCTCCTATTGAGGCTGCCACGTAACATTGAGTAGAGTTCTGTGTGCAGTATAGTAGGTCATTGTTGGTTATCCATTTTAAATATAGCAGTGTGTACATGTCCATCCCAAACTCCATAACTATCCCTGCCCGCCCCTGCCCCCATCCTTCCCCTGGCAACCATAAGTCCGTTCTCTTAAGTCTGTGAGTCTCTTTCTGTTTTATAAGTTCATTTGTATCATTTCTTTTTAGATTCAACATAAAGGTTGTTGTATGAATTTCTCCTTCTCTGTCTGACTTAATTCGCTCAGTATCACACTCTCTAGGTCCATCCATGTTGCTGCAGATTTTTGCCTTATTCTTATCTGCCATATTATTTCTGCTCTTGTTTTCATTTCCTGTAGGATTAAGTTTAATTTCTCTTGCCAAATATAAGTGGTATATATAAACCAGCTTATATTCTTTATAGCACAACATAAGTGGATTATTTTGTTCTGTTTTTGTGCAAGCTATGTTGATTTGAAGAATTATGTTCACCACTTGATCTGTGAGGTGTCTGTGTGTTATCAACTCATCCTTGGGCATAGGATGGCTTCTGGGGGGCATCTAAGTACTGCTAAGAGCTATCAGATATTCTCCCTGTTACTTTTGATCCTGAGATTTCCTGTAGGGCAATATGTTACTTCAGTCATTCAGTGGTAAACATGCATAACAGGAGACAATCAGGGAAACTATAAACGCATTGGGGAAGAATTCTACTTCACCTAATCTCAGAATAATTTACTGCATTATATAGAGATACAGGGTACTGGCGGCTCAGTTGGTAAAGAATCTGCCTGCAATGCAAGAGACGCAGATTCAATCCCTGGGTTGGGGAGATCCTATAGAGAAGGAAATGGCAGCTCACTCCAGTATTCTTGCCAGGGAAATCCTATGGACAGAGGAGCCTGGCAGGCTATAGTTCATGGGGTCACAAGAGTTGGAGATAACTTGGCCACTAAACCACCATATAGACATAAAATTCAAAAAGAGGTAAGTGAAGAAGTTAATATGGAAAAGAGGTGAAACTGCAGAGCAGATCTGACTTCATAGTTTGTTTCACTGTGAAAAATAATGTATTGTTTCATCAAAGTATGTTGTTTCATGGATTCATCTTAGGCCCTTTCCTCCCACTGATGTGATTTTATTAAAGTCTAATTTCTGGTGAATGTGGAAAAATGAAGATGGAAAGGCCTTAATTAACTGTTTTAGAGGCAGATGTTACACTGCCTGTGATTATGTTGCCAATAGCATCATAACTAAATGACAGAAATATGATACTCTTTCCAAAGTAGCATGCATATCAAACTTTCTATTAGAGATTTGAAACTCATAAATTTATTTTGGAGATTTTGAAAAACTGGCTGATTTTGAAACAATCCTAGGTATGTTTAAGGAATGGTAAGAAGAGCTGTTTGACCAGAGTAGAAAAATCGATCAATGCTTTGCTAACAGATGGTAGCATTTTAAAACTGTAAGTCATCTTTTTTAGTGGTTTCATGCTGAGTCTGGACTTTGGGGTGCAGTGGAAGGACCATTGAAGGTGCCTAGGAGCAAGAGTGAGAGAATCCTACCAGAAGGTGCTTGGCTTCCTCTGTGTTAACCAGAGTAGCTCAGTTTTCATCTATTCCTAGTTTCTTATATTTTCTCCTTCTTACTAAATGGAACTCCAGTTTAACTAGGTACTTATGCTATAAATGAATCTTCTTTTGTTTTTACTGATATATAGTTGACTTACAATGTTGTGTTCCTGCTGTATAGCAAAGTGAATCCTCTCTATGTATACATGTATCACTTTTTTTTTTTTTTTAATATCCTTCCCATTCAGGTCACTACAGAGCATTGAGTAGAGTTTCCTGTTCTATTTGGTGTTTTCTCATCACTTATCTATTTTTTATGTGTATATATGTCAATTCCAGTCTCCTAATTCTTCCTACTCTATCTCCTTTCCCTCCTTCGTGTACATGTTTGTTCTCTATGTCTATGTCTCTATTTCTACTTTGCAAATAAGATCTATACCATTTTTCTATATTCTAAATATATTGTTAATGTGCAATATTGTTTTTTCTCTTTCTGACTTACTCTGTGTGACAGTCTCTAGGTCCATCCATGTCTCTGCAAATGACCCAGTTTTGTTCCTTTTTTGTGGCCAAGTAATGTTCCATTGAATATATGTACCATTTGTTCTTTATCCATTCCTCTCTTGATGGGCATTTAGGTTGCTTCCATGTCTTGGGCTTCCCCAGTGGCTCAGTAGTAAAGAAACTGCCTGTAATGCAGGAACACGGTTTTGATCCCTGGGTTGGGAAGATTCCCTGGAGGAGAACATGGCAACCCACTCTAGTACTCTTGCCTGGAGAATCACATGGACAGAGGAGCCTAGCGGGCTGCAGTCAGTAGGGTTTCAGAGTTGAGCCTGACTGAGCATGTATGTCTTCCTGGCTATTATAAATAGTCCTGCAGTGAACATTGAGGTACATGTGTCCTTTTGGACTATGATTTTTTCTTGGTATGTGCCCATTAGTGGGATTGCTGGGTCATACGGTAGATCTTTTTTAGGTTTTTAAGGAACCTGCATACTGTTCTCTACAGTGGCTATATCAGTTTGCTTTCCCAGCAACAGTATAAGAGGATTCCCTTTTCTCCACACCTTCTCTAGCATTTATGGTTTGTAGAGATTTTTGGTGATGGCCGTTCTAACTAGTATGAGGTGATACTTCATTGTAGTTTTGATTTGCATTTCTATAATAATTTGGAGAAGGAAATGGCAACCCACTCCAGTATTCTTGCCTGGAAAATCCTATGGACAGAGGAGGCTGGTGGGCTACAGTCCATGGGATCTCAAGAGTCAGACATGATTTAGCAACTAACCCCGTAATAATTCACAATGTTGAACATCTTTTTGTGTGGTTCTTGGCCATCTGTATGTCTTCTTTGTATAAATGTCTGTTTAGGTATTCTGCCTACTTTTTGATTGGGTTGCTTGCTTTTTTAATATTGAGCTTTATGGGCTGTTTGTATATTTTGGAGATTAATCCTTTGTCAGTTGCTTTGTTTGCAAATGTTTTCTCCCATTCTGAGGCTTATCTTTTCACCTTTAAATGAATCTTCTTTTAATCTCCTTTTTAAATAAAAAACTTTAAAAAAGGTTGAAAACTACTTATTTGACCTGACCTAGTTATTTTACTATTTATCTGTTTACAATACATAAAAACTTGGTACGTACCCAGAGACGGCATCTTTCACTCAGTTGTGTCTGAATCTTTGCGAACCCATGGACTGCAGCACATCAAGCTTCCCTGTCATCACCATCTCCTGGAGCTTGGTCAAACTCAAGTCCATCAAGTTAGTGTTGCCATCCAACCACCTCATACTCTGTCATCCTCTTCTCCCTTCAGTCTTTTCCAGCATCAGGGTCTTTAGAGACATAAAGGATATGGTATGCCATTGTTTAAAAATGGAGTGAGGTTTAGCTGGGAAAACTCAGGTTTTCCAAATTTTCATTGAGTACTTTTTCAACCTTTCTGGATGAAAGTTTTGTTCTGTTTGTACTCAAGAGTCTTTTTTTTTTTTAAAGCATATTCAGAAAATAGTAAATTCTATTTTAGGACAGTTAATCTGAGGGCATGTGTAAGAGGAGCTGAAAAGGGGAAAGGGCTAATGGCAAAGACTGTGAGGAGCTTATCCGAATAGTCTTGATGTCAGCTGAAAAGCCCTTGAATGAAGGTGGTGGCAAATGAAATGGAAAATTAAGAATGAAAATGAAGAATTAAAAAGTTGAGATTGTCTAGTTGTAAGCATTGAGGAAGAAAGAAATTTTTAAAATAATTTGTAAAATTATTTAAAAATAACATGACTAATTAACTGAGACTTGTGATACTGTTATCAGAAACCTGAAATTTGGAAGGAAGAAAGAAGGTTCATAAGGGTAAAATAAAAATAGAGTCCTGGTGATAGAACTTTGGAAAGAAATACCTTTAGGGGGTGACAGAAAGGAAGAAGCTAGCATTAAGACAAAGGAAAAATAAGATACGATGAGAGATGAACACTTATTACACTAGCCAGTCAGGCTTAGATGGCTTGCGTGGTGTGTACTTTAACCCAGTAAATTCCCAGATCTGTTCCCTGTTGCTGGATGTGTCCAATGTGAACTCTTTATCCTAGAGCAGCTAATACAGTGTGTTGGTGTTAATGTACTATCTTGAGTTCCTAAGGTATTCAAAAGTTGTTTACGGTTTTTGAAGCAAGACTTGAGGCTCCTACTATGTCAAATGCCTGGATGATTTTTATAGGCTACAATTTCATTTTAGAAAGCAGTCATGTATTTGAAGGGGAGAAAGTAGATTCAAGTTTGGAGAAGAACTAAGTAGACTTAAATGACCTATGGCTTCTTCCAGAAGATTTTTAAACTTAGATTAATAGGTAAGGAAACCCCAATATATTAGCCTTCCTTCTTTGTCTGCAACTTTGCTTTAGTAAACATGTGTTGACTTGCCTGTTAAATAAAGATCAGTAAAAATCCTCATACCTTAGGGAGGTAACCATACATGAAGACTCTGCTGCTGCTGCTGCTAAGTCACTTCAGTCGTGTCCGACTCTGTGCGACCCCATAGACGGCAGCCCACCAAGCTGCCCCGTCCCTGGGATTCTCCAGGCAAGAACACTGGAGTGGGTTGCCATTTCCTTCTCCAATGCATGAAAGTGAAAAGTGAAAGAGAAGTCGCTCAGTCATGTTTGACTCCTAGCGACCCCATGGACTGCAGCCCACCAGGCTCCTCCATCCATGGGATTTTCCAGGCAAGCGTACTGGAGTGGGGTGCCATTGCCTTCTCCGATGAAGACTCTAAAAGTCCATTACATTCAATTTGGTGGTCTAGTGGCTTGTACTTAATTGGTACTCAGTATTTGATGAAAGAATATGCATCTTCAGGCATGCTATTTCTTTTTTTAGTACTACTTTTTTTTTTTGGCTGTGCTGGATCTTTGTTGCCTTGCACAGGCTTTCTCTGGTTGTGCCAAGTGGAGGCTACTCTTGTTGCAGTGTGTGGACTCCTCATCGTGGTGGCTTCTCTTGTTGGGGAGCATGTTCTCCAGATGCGTGGGCTTCAGTAGTTGCAACACACTGGCTCTAGAGCACAGGCTCAGTAGTGGAGGCCCCTGGGCTTAGTTACTCCACAGCGTGTGGAATCTTCCTGGATCAGGGATCAAACCCATGGCTCTTGCATTAGCAGGAGGACTCCTATCCACTGCACCACTAGGGAACTCCTAGCATCTGTTTCTAAACTAAATGTCCCAACTTCTGTGGAAACTTTGTACTGCTACTCATACGTGATCCATTTGATATTTCTCTTTCTTTACTTTGATAATTACCCTGTTTATCACCTTATCCCTCTTCCTGATCAGCATCGTTTCTTTGTCAGCCTTAAGAGAGAGAGATGAAAAGAGAAAATGAAGAAAAATATTTCAGAGCTGAAATTATAATTTTTTACTATGGACAAAAGCTCAAATATATAAAGGGAATGGGGAAATGTCTTTAGATATCAAAAAATAACGCCTTTATTGCTTACAGTAGTATCTCTTAATTTAATGTGTACTAAAACTTATGGGCATAATTTCCATATGCATTTTTCATCAACATGTAACCACATAACCAGACTAAGTTCCACTTTGCTCTAACCTGCAATATCCCCATGAAGAAACATTGGAAACTTGTTTTAAGTTAAATCTGGAGACCTGTTCCATCACAGGCCACCTGACTGCATACTCTTCTGTCTTTTCCAAACCTTGAGTATAACATTTGACTTTTTCTTCCCATTTTCCTTTGTCATTTTTTTTCTCCCACAATGCCTGCTCTCTTTCTTTATGTCTAGAATTTTGATTTTATTCAGTACAGAGACATACAGGAAATAACAAAACAGACACCGGGGAGTTTGCAGAGACTTTGGAATCTTAGCAAGATTTTGTTTGAAATATAAATGGAACTTACCTGGTTTTACCTCCAAGACCACATTCCTGATTATTTATTTATTTATTTATCTAAGGAGTTGTTGAAAAAGTGGAGTGGGTAGGGGTATATTAAATCTCTTATTTGGGAATTATTCTCCTCTCTTGACTGAATGAGAGCTCATTCTTCTTCAAGTTCAGAGCAGGCATTGAGCTGGCACCATTGCCTGGTTCTTTAGAACTTGTGGTATCCTTGGAAACCTCTCACTTTCCAAGAGGTCTCTGTGAAAGAGCAGAATAAATAAGGATGATACTTTCCTAGCTGACCCTAAAAGCTTCTCCTCCTGGGTCTTCTGCTGCCTTTTAATGCTTAATTTTCCATCATCTTGTCTACTGGCTGGGATTTTCAGGCTAATACTACCTTTGAAGTAACTAAGCTTTTGTGTTCTTAATGAATGTTTAGGCTTGCCAATGAGATTTAACATCAGGCATTACTGTGAGGGAAGCTTTCTGCTTTTTGTTACTGTAGCTCCTTTCAGTTACTTTTATCCCATTTCTGTATTTTCCTGTGTCAAAGTTGTGCATCCAGTTGGATCATCTACAGAGTTCTTCTGTCTTTTCTGAGAAATGTTCATTTCTAGAACAAAAATGATTGGTTCCCTTGCTCAGGGACCCACTTTCTCAGATCAGTTTTTCAGATACTGTCTGAATAAATTCTCAGCCTCCTTTCTCAAATTTAAATTCTGTTGAACAGCAGTCAACTCTAACAGTTTCCATCAGAGGGAAAAGTAGGCTTTCATCTTATAATATCCTTGCTTCTGCCTTTGCAAGTGCTCCTGTCATTGAGGATAAAAGTCACATTCTGCCTCTTTAGTGAGGACTTTTCTTAATTACTGTGACCTTAATAAATTGTCCACTTTATCAATTTAAAATAGGTTGTCTTATTTTTTAAATTCCACATATAAGTGATATCATATAGTATTTGTCTTTCTCTGTCTGACTTATTTCACGTAACGTAATACCCTCCAAGTCCATCTATACTGTTGCCAATGACACAATCTCATTCTTTTTTATGGCTGAGTTGTATATCGTAACTTTCATAATATTGTATGTCAACTACATTAAAAGATAAAATATAAGATTGTATATCAGTGCTCTAACCAATTTGCTTTCACTTAGACAATGTGATTAAAATATTTTGCCTTTCTTCTTTTTTAAAACAATTTTCATGGAGTTAAAGTAATAGCAAGATTGAATAGAAATGAAAAAATTATCTCAGTAGTTTTAAAATAATACAAAAACCAGAAGGATTGTTTCCCCTTAGTTTAGTAAGTTTAAGAAATGATAATTATATACAGTTTTCTGTAATTTAAATGTATATGTAATTTTCATCAGCTGTTAGTATCTGTCAGGAGCAAACAGCACCCCATGTTTTCCTTATTCATATCAAAGACTCAATTCAGTTCAGTTCAGTCACTTAGTTGTGTCCGGCTCTTTGCGACCCCTTGGACTGCAGCACACCAGGCTTCCCTGTCCCATCACCAACTCCTGGAGCTTGCTCAAACTCATGTCCGTAGAATTGGTGATGCCATCCAACCATCTCATCCTCTGTTGTCCCCTTCTCCTCCTGCCCTCAGTCTTTCCCAGCTTGAGGGTCTTTTTCAGTGAGTCAGTTCTTCCCATGAGGTGGCCAAAGTATTGGAGCTTCAGCTTCAGCATTAGTCCTTCCAATGAATATTCAGGACCAGTTTCCTTTAGGATTGACTGGTTTGGTCTCCTTGCAGTCCAAGGGACTCTCAAGAGTCTTCTCCAACACCACAGTTCAGAAACATCAATTCTTCAGTGCTCAGCTTTCTTAAAGGTCCAACTCTCACATCCATAGCTTTCCATATAGGAAAAACCATAGCTTTGACTAGATGAACCTTTGTCAACAAAATAATGTCTCTGCTTTTTAATATGCTGTCTAGGTTGGTCGTAGCTTTTCTTCCAAGGCACAAGCGTATTTTCATTTCATGGGTGCAGTTACCGTCTGCAGATATTTTGGAGCCCCCCAAAATAAAGTCTGTCAGTGTTTCCATTGTTTTCCTGTCTATTTGCCATAAAGTGATGGAACCAGATGCCATGATCTTAATTTTCTGAATGTTGAGTTTTAAGCCACCTTTTTCACTCTCCTCTTTCACTTTCATTAAAAGGCTCTTTAGTTCTTCCCTTTCTGCCATAAGGGTGGTGTCATCTGTGTATCTGAGGTTGTTGATATTTCTCCCGGCAATCTTGATTCCAGCTTGTGCTTCAGCTGTTAAATAAGCAGAGTGACAATATGCAGCCTTGACGTACTCCTTTCCTGATTTGGAACCAGTCTGTTGTTCCATGTCCAGTTCTAACTGTTGCTTCTTGCCCTGCATACGGATTTCTCAGGAGGCAGGTCAGGTGGTCTGGTATTCCCATCTCTTGAAGAATTTTCCATAGTTTGTGTGATCCACACAGTTCAAGGCTTTGGCATAGTCTAGACAAGCAATGAAGGGAGATGCTTAGAGAACTAGAGTTGATTAATTTAGATTAAACAAAACTCTAGGGATTTTTTTGGTTCAACTGTGATTTCTATAAAACTTTACTTATTTTTACTAATAGTGGGAGTTAGTTAGAAATCTAAAAAGTGAATAATAGATCTTGTCTGTAAATATTTGTAGAGAAAAAAGTGTGCGTGTTTTTTTCCCCTTGAGTAAATATAAGTAGGTAGTTACTTAATTTGCTGTGTGGTGCTGCTCTCCCCATCTCTCTTTTGGAGAGAGTCAATGAATTGAATCAGTTAAATTCAGGATGGTAAACAGTAATTCAGTTTAGACTTTTATTTCTGTACATTTTATTTAAAAAGAAAGAGGTGTTTTTTTTCTTTTAATGAATCATGCTGAGGATCGACTTTTAAAATAAAGAGTAAGAAATATAAAATTCTACTTAATAAAATAAATTTTCCATGATTCAGCTCTATATAATGAACCAGAATGGAAGAATGAGAAATAAGCCCTTAATATTTAGGAAAGTTCCGAAAATCAGAGATTAATGTATATATTGGACAAATGATCTAATGAAAACAAAAACTCTTCAATTTACATATATAGCTAAACAGTGTTCAAATTTATTAAAAAATAATATAAATTATTGTCTCATGAGTTCTTGGTATCTCTTTATTTCATTTTAAGTGGAGGAAAAAAATTCTCTTTAATCAAACTGGTCCAAAATATTAAAAGTAAATTTATATCATATTACAATCTTGAAGGAATTGCCATGAGATTTCTCAATGTTTTCATTTTCAATGGAAAATAACATGTGTTTTATAACACTTTACATGGTCATTGGTGTCATTAAAAAATCTGATCATCAGTGCCTATCTGCATGAAATATTTGAATTTTAAATCAGTTAAGGTTTATTTAGTTTTGTCTTACAATCAAAGCATTTAATTTTTAAGGCCTTTAAAGGGTTGCCATTTTAGCTGGGTTGAAAGCATGTTATGACCTCATTGAGCTTAGCCTGCTTATTAAAGATATAAGCAAGATTTTACAAGCTGATTTACCATGTTTTTTTTTTTTTTTTTCTGATAGACATTTAGAGTTTAATTTTAGTTGTTTGGATCTTTACAGCTGAGGTCCAGGTATCTTAGAGTCTGAATACATAGCTGTTTCTGCTACTCACAGCCCAAGGTCCTGAATTGCAGAACACACAAGCATTAATAATAAATAAAAAGTGTTATTTATTTATTTATTGGCTACTGAGTTTGGTTTGTTATACAGCAGTAGATAAATGAAGTGAAAGTGTTAGTCACTCAGTCGTGTCCATCTCTTTGCGACCCCATGGACTGTAGCTTGACAGGCTCCTCTGTCCATGGGATTTCCCAGGCAAGAATACTAGAGTAGGTTGCCATTCCCTTCTCCAGGGGATCTTCTCAACCCAGGGATGGAACAGCAGTAGATAATCAGAATGTAATTTGATATATTCTGATACAGAATGCTGCTGTAACAAAAGCTGAAAAGTACATCGGAGCAGCCAGTGGGTGAAACCTGGAAGGGATTCATGGTGATGGCTGGTGAGGACTTGAAAGAGAGTGATGACAATGGTATTTGAAGCTGGAAATATTATCTAGTGGCAGAAAGTTAAGCAAAACTGTCACCCAGGGTATCATGGAAAATAGGAAATGTACTTAGTGAACTGATAGATGTGGCAAAGGAGATTTCCAGGCAGAATGTCTAAGTGTTGTCAACTGTTTCTTTTAGCTATATCTCATGAGATATGGATGGAGGTAAATGAACTAAAAAAGAAATTCTTGTTTTCAACAATTTAGAGGAAATGTAAAGGATTCAGGACAGTTTTTCAGCCTGCAAAGTGTTCTCAAAGTAAGAAGGGGCCTCGAAACAAAGATCACATCCAGAATGAAGTTAGGGAAACCTGGTCTCAAGGCAAAAATGAAACTAAGGTGCAACTATAATATCTTTACAGTCTCAGAAAGGTTTGAGGTAGTCCTCTGGACACTTTCAGACACAGAAAAAGCACCCGATCCCCAGAATCTTTGAGGGCTTGCCTCTTAGTTCCTGTCTGTTAAACAAAAGGGCTTCTAAGAATCCATGGGTTTTGTCCTATAGCAGCCCCACAGAGAGCCCAAGGTTGAGAAGGACTTACTTCAAAGCAATCTATGTCATGGCTTTTGCCTGAATTAATGGATTCATAAATTGATTCAAAAGAAGCCTATAAAATTTTAAAAAGATTTATTTATATGAGCCTAGACTTGGAATGGTGGCTCAGACGGTCAAGCGTCTGTCTACAATGCGGGAGACCCGGGTTCGATCCCTGGGTCAGGAAGATCCCCTGGAGAAGGAAATGGCAATCCACTCCAGTACGATTGCCTGGAAAATCCCATGGACAGAGGAGCCTGGTAGGCTACAGTCCATGGGGTCACAAAGAGTCAGACACGACTGAGCGACTTCACTTTCACATACAGACTTGGAATGAAGCAACACAAAATAAAGAGACTTTTAGGTCTCTGTAGGCAGGAAGAAAGCTGAGAGAAGTTTTACAAATACAGGCTTCTTTTTTATGGAAGAGGAAATGTGACTTAGATGGTAGAATCAAGAGAGCAGAACCCAGAACACAGAGAAATACTCCCACTGAATAGGACCTGGGTCTCATGAAGATACTGGTTACATATGGACCCTGCTGGATATTCGAATTATTATAGACCAGTGACATTTACACGCCTCCTAGACTCTACTTCCTCTCCTGCCTTTTTGAATGGAAATCTGTTGTGATTATCCTGGCCTGGAAAACTGGGTATTTTGGATGTGTGGGAGGTAAAGAACTAGTCTCTTCAGTCCACGGGTCTTGGTATTGAGAAGAATTGTACTCAAGATGTAGTACCCAGGAACAGCATTTGGATCTTGACCCGATTTAGATGATTAGCGCCTGAATTTTGAACTATTGCTGTAATTATGAAGAGATATCTGAGCATTGTGGGGAAGAGAGTGAGTGAGTCTTGTGTTGGAATGTGAATGTGAAAATTGGGTGGATTGTGCCAGATTGAGCTTTTAGAACTTTTAAGATAATTATAGATTCACATGTACTTGTAAGAAACACAAATACATTTGTATTATTGTACATTCCGTGTACCCTTAGTATCCCCTGATGGTAACATCTTGGAAAATGCTAGTACAATAACTAGGTTTGATATTCAGCAGAATACCTGTAACCAGTCAGTACCTTGATCAGGACCTAGTCTCTCACTGGAACTACTCTGTGTCCTTTCGTCTTTGGATTCCAACATCTTGATAGAATCCACCAATCTAATTCAGATTTCCCCAGTTTTACTTGTATTCATATGTGTGTGTGTGTGTGTGTATGTATGTATACAGGGTCTTGAAGAGTCGGACATGACTTAGCAGCAGCTGCAGCAGCGTGTGTGTGTCTACTTTTGTGTGAGTTTTATCATTTGTAGGTCCCTGTATCCACCACCATAGTCAAGATACCCAACCAGCAGAATTCCTCTTGTTGCTCTTGTCTAGCCACACCTCCCTCCCCAGTCTGTTTCTGATCTTGCCAGATGAATTTGTTACAGCATTAGCTCATGTTATAAATGCAGATAGCCTTTGAAAAATGAATGTATATTACATATAGGATCATCTTATTAAATTGGATCTATGGGAATTATCAACAGAGGCCTCAATTTAGAAATGTATAAGGTTGATTTTTCCAAGTTCAGAATTTATCTGTTAATGAAATAACTGTCATATCAATAAAGATTACTTTAATTGCACTTACTATTTTTCACTACTATCCAGAGATGGCTTAAAACAGTGATATAAGTGCTTTATTTGCATGTGGCCAGTTGTATAGATAGATTGGACAACAATGTAAGGACTTTGCTTTTTTATTTAAAAAAATGTTTACCTTACATAGTGATATTTTTATTCTCTATTGTTCAGTGTATTCAGTCAAAGGTAACCGAGTATGAAGAGTTAGAAAGAAAGCATTCGTAAAGGAAAGAATTGCCTTTCTCTGCTACATTAATATCTATTCACTGTACTGTTTTGTTGCTATGTAAGAAATACAGGCAAAGTAAGTTGTAAGGAATTTAGTGTTGTCCTTTAAATTTTTTGATTATCAAATTATTTGTTTTTTCCCTCCTCTTTTTTCCTGTCTCGTGTACACACCTCTTCCTTAGAGTTTTTTCTATGATTATTTATAACAATGCCACAAGTATTATGAAACGTTGTGAATTCTATTTTTTAATTAAGATATCTGCAGGATCTTTAACTTTGTAGAGCTTTAGTTATGATATGCATTATGTGTGACCCACAGATAGAAATTTCTAAAATTATTATTTGTGATTTGTTATTTTTAGCATCTAACCTACATCTTTTATTTTTAAAAAGGCAGTTAGACCATCTCAAACCACTCTTTTATTTTACTCCTTACTCCTTCTTTAATTAAAATTTTATTTATTGACCCTGCCAGACAAAAGTCTAGGTCTTCAAGGGATAGAAATAAAACAAGAGTCCCAGCCCTCAAGGAGCTTCTACTAGAAGAGACTCGTTGACAGATGATTATAATAACATGAGCTCTGACAGAGCAATGAACCCAGAATTCTTAGCTGGAGACTCCCACGAACAGAGAAGTCTGGTGGGCTGTGGTCCATGGGGGACTGAAGTGACTTAGCACACCCACGCGCTGTGGGGACGTTCAGGTCGTGGGCTTTAAACGTAGCCTTCACAAGTGAGAGAAGGCTTCCAGGAGGAGGAGGAGGTTGGAGTTCCTTAGGCTTCTCTGTGAGTGCAGGAAAATTGAGGTCCTAACCCTGCCTGTATCCCCACGACCTCTCTTCTAATTGCCAGAGTAGAGTGGGCCCTCCGTAGGTATTTGATGACTGTTGAAAAGCAGAGATGTCGAACTGCATTTTGACAGGGAGCTGTGGAATGAGTTGAGTGAAAAATTAACTGAAGGAAGGTTGTTCTAGACACGGGGAGCAGCATGTGCACAGCCTTTTGTTTTGTCCTTGGTAAAACTCTCCTGAGGCAGGCGTTCTCGGACTTCATTCCCCCATTGGTTTAGAAAAATGTGCTTGTTTTTGTTAGAGTTTTTTTTTTTTTTTGAAGAATAAGGTGAAAAATAGAAGCTTGTCCTTTTCAGTCCTAAAGAAAGTAAAAATGATGTGATTGGACCACCACTAAACTTTTTACCTAATGATGTATGAGCCCTGTGATTATCTAGCATCATTAGCCTACAACTTGGGGCCTGGGAAAAGAAAAGAGATGTGGCATTCTTCATTTTCCCCTCCTTCCAGAGAACTGTCCTACTGGCAGAGGCTAAATTTCAGGTATCAGGTTTCTTTACTATACATTCCCAAATGCCAGCCCTGCTGTAAGGTTCTAAACTTTTTAAGACTGTTACTTTCCTCAGAAGAAGAAGAGCATGTTACTGCTTAGTATCACATATGTCTGAAGAATAAAGGCAGAGCCCGATTTCTTTGCATTTTTGATGGGACAGGGGTAATGATTTTAATGATTAAGAATCAAGGTAGGATTTGGCCCAGAAGGGAGCCTCTCAAATTTTGATAAATCATAAACCAGTACAGAAGTAAAACTATGCAATCTTAAGAGATATCTTGTAGCTTGATATGGCTAGAACAAAAGGTATGAGGGGGAATGCTGAGAAGTGAGACTGGATCTGTAGAAAGGGACCAGATCAGAGAGAATTTTGAAGACCAACTTAAGAAGTTATGATTTTCTCTGAGGGCACATTGCAGCTGATGGGAATTTTTACTTTACAGAGGGAAAAACATTGATCAGATTTGTGTTTTTTAAAAAAGTCCACTCCAGGTATTAATATGGAGGAAACAAAGGTCAAGGTAGGGATATGTATGTAGCTCTCTATTCTACTTCCTGTGTCTGTGTGACTAAATCATCCCCCAAAATAATGGTGTAAAGCAGTTACAGGTCCTTGGTTGAAGAATTTAGAAAGGGCATATAGTAGGCATAACTTGTCTGTGCTCCATGACATTTGATGCTTCTGTCAAAATTACTGCTCTTGTGTATGCTAAGTTATGATGAGATGTTTATTGTAATTCCAATCATTGTTGCTCTGTATGTAATATGTCTTTTTATTTCTAGATGCCTTCAAGATTTTCTCGTTATCTTGGGATTTAAATGTGATGTGTCTATGTAGGATTTTTATCCTCTTGATATTTCTGGGCAGGTTGGTCTATGTTTTGTTGTCTTTTATCAGTTTTGAAAAAATCTTGTATTTATTGTATTTTCAAGTATTTTTTCCATTCTTGCCTTTTCTCTTCTTGTAGATAAGTTAAACTGATATTGTCCCATAGCTCTTAAATCATCTGTTCCCTTTTTTATTTCTTTTTTCTTTGTGTTTCAGTTTGAGTACTTTTTATTGACTTACCTTTATATTCACTGCTGCTTTCTTCACTGTGTTGAGTTTACTGATGAATTTGTCAAAGGCAATCTTCATCTCTGTTACTAGGGTTTTTATTTCTAGCATTTTAATTTGATTGTTTTACCTAATTTCCATCTTTTTTCTGTTGAAATTTTCCATTCATTCATGCTTGTGGTCCATCTTTGCCACTAGAACCTCTGACACATTAATTTTAGATGTTTAAAATTTTCTGCCTGATAATTCTAATAACATTATATCAATATTTATTTCTAGGTCTTTGTTGATTGAAATTGTATCTTTTTTATTGTTTTTTTTTATATCTTTTTTTGTTGTTGTTGAAAGCTAAACGTCTTCTATAGGACAATAGAGGCTAAGGTAAATTTTATTCATGTTGCAAAATGACAGATCTCTTCTTTTTGTAGTCCTTTCAAGTATGGGGAGAGCAGTTAGGTTAATCTAGTCAGGGACTGAGCTGGATTTGGATTTGGATTTTGCTTTGCTGTCAGCGTACCACACACTTCAGATTTCTCTGCATTACTTTGTGTTCAGGATGGAGACTGGTTTGCTTAGGAGTTTTATTCAGTATCTGGTCTGCCTTTAGCTCTAAGTCCCCTGTTTGTTTCTGAGCTTTGAAGAGGGTTTTCCTATCTGGCACCTCCTCTAGAAGTTGGCCGCGTTGCTTGTTGCTAGATGCTTGCCAGCCTGGTAGTATTGGACAGACTGCGGCAGTCTCTGTTGCTCTGATTCAGCCTGGTAGGCAGGGGTTGTTTCCCTGGGTCTCAGGAGTGTCACACTGGGAGCAGTCCTGTCCTGTCCAGTGGTAGAGGATCGCTAGGAGTCTTGGTTCAGAATTGTTTTCTACCCCTTCTCCACAGTGGAGAGTTTTTCCCCTGTTCTTTTCCTTCATCTTTAATGGATTTTCGCCTGTACCCTGAGGGCCATAGGTTTTTGTTGTTTCTTAGGGGAAAAGTGAAAGTGCAGTTGCTCAGTCATGTCCAACTCTTTGCAATCCCATGGACTGTAGTCTACTAGGCTCCTCCATCCGCAGGAAGTTACCTTTCTTAGGGGAGAGGGGACTAAATGGAGCTTGGCGCTTCACCCCCTTCCCCAACCCCACAGTAGCTGCTTTTCCTCTCCTCCAGGTCTACTCCAGGAGGGAGTCTCTCTAGTCTCTTGCTTTCTCTTAGTTTTTCTTGTGAGCACCTTGTGAGGTATGTGGAGAAGAGTCTGTGACTAGATGAGCTTTCCTGTGACCTTTCTGGATCTCAGGGATTCTGCATTCTCATGCTAGTTCACACCCAGCCTTTAGCAATTTAGAGATTTTAGCTGGGTCCTTTCCAGTTTGCATTCCCTCTGGTCTCCGCTTCAGGTTATCTGGGGTCCATTCATGCCTCCTCGATGGGTTCAAGGAAATGGACAGTTTTGTAGATTAACTGCCTTTTTAATTGTAAGGTTGGAAATGATGCTGTTTCCAGCTTTATACATCTTATGTGGGAAACATATAATTATGTATTATATAATCACATTGTTCATCTGCGTTGCTTATGCTCCTGGGTTACACATTTCAGCTGAAAGGTATGCAGTTCCTACTTTGATTTTCTCTCTGATAAATTCTTTTAAAATTTCTGACTAGAGCCTGATAATTCTTTTCAGCTGTTTCCTGTTCACCCCAAATACATCTCTAAGGCAACTTCTGAGAGACACATTTTGAAATGTATTGGCGGGGGAAGGAAATCCCAGTTTTAAGCATTAGAAAAATATGGGTCCTATGTCAGGTCTTCTTTTAGAATCAATTCATCTAGAATCAGTCATTTAGCTGAATATCCTTTTTTCATTTTAAAAGAATATTTTAACACCTTTGTTCCTCTTACAGAGTTGTTGTAAGACTCAATTGAAATGTTGTGTATAAATGATCTCTGAAAAATGTAAAACTCTATACATATTGTGATTTTATTATTAACTTTCCCTATATACTCTTCACCCATGAGTGCATTTATTTTTACCAAGATTAAGTGGACCAGCTATAATCTATCTGACTTCCTGTTTTTGATTTATTTAAAGAACTTTTTATTATTGGTTTAAAGATTCTTGGTAAGGGCTTGAATTGTCTTTTGATATATCTCACTTCTCATGTTCTGCTTCATAGACTTCCCTGTTTTTCTTTGGTGGTCAGAATTTTCTTATCTCAAAATATGCCCCTTTACCTTTAAAGATCTTTTTGTTTTGTTTTGTTTTACTTTATTAATTGCCCATGTAACAGTTTGTTTACTCCTATTTGATGTTTTTGAAGTTCTGGTTTTTTGATATGTGACCTTCCATTTCGTATTTGTTCCTAACATGTTGTTGTAAAGTTTTTAGGCATCTTGTCAATAAGTATTTAAAACAACAAAAAAAAGATTTTCTCTGAAAAGGCTATCTCATGTATCCATAGTTTTTTGAAAATTTGGTGACTGCATACTGTTTTATGAGAAAGGTGAGCTTGATAAACAAGTTTTTACTAAGTACTCACCCACATGTGCTTCAGATGTCAGTTGTTGCTCTTCACTGCATTTAGCAGTGGAGACATTCTGCACCAGCATGGCAGAAGCACATAATGATCGGACTCATCGTCTCCATCTACCACCTCTTCCTTCTTTATAGAAATGTGATATTCCAAGTGTCCTCCCTTTCCCCCCTTGACTCTGGACCCGTTTCTGAAGTCACATCTCAGTTTATTCTGTTTCAAGCAGTATTTTTTCCCCTCTTATGTGTATATTCACATCTTATTGAACTTTTCCCCTCTTCTAAACATGGTTTCATTATTATTAATCTTCCTTTTTTGCTCATTCCTTTATATATAGAGAACCTCAAACAACCCTAACAGAAATGAGAAGACTCAGAATTCTGTTACGAGTTTATTTGTATTAAGAATGAAATATTCATACATTTAGTGGAAATGAGATGAAAACATAGTAACAGCCTGTATTGGGTTACTGTACTAAGACCACTTGAAAATTCAGTGATTTTCTAGAAGGATTCACAGAGCCCAGTGTATAGGCATATTCACTGCTATGAGTAATTCCAAAGGATATAGGGGCTTCCCTGGTGGTTCAGTGGTGAAGAAGCCACCTGCCAATGCAGGAGATACGGGTTTGATCCCTGTTTCAGGAAGATCTCGCCTGGCATGGAGCGACTAAGCCTTTGCCCCAGCGTCGTTGAGCCTCTGCTCTGGAGCCCGCAAGCCGCAGCTACTGAGCCCTGACACCACAACTACTGAAGCTTGTGTGCCCTAGAACCTCTTCTGTGCAACAGAGGAGCCACCACAAGGAGAACCTGGTGCACCACAGGTAGAGAAAAGGTAGAGTAGCGCCCACTCGCCGCTGCTACAGAAACGCCCACAGGCAGCAACAGACAGCAGCACATGTGCGAAGTCACTGCAGTGCGGCCAACTCTTTGCAACCCAGTGGGCCACAGACTGCCAGCCTCCTCTGTCTGAGGGATTCTCCAGGCAAAAATACTGGAGTGGGTTGTCGTGCCCTCCTCCAGGGGATCTTCCCAACCCAGGGATCGAACCCACATCTCTTATGTCTCCTGTGTTGGCAGGCAGGTTCTTTATCACCAGCACCACCTCCCCTTCCTTATTCATTGCAGCATTATTTACTATAGCCAAGATATGGAAGCAGTCTAAGTGTCCCTCCACAGGTGAATGGATAAAGATGTGGTATATGTATACAGTGTACTAGTACTCAGCCATAAAAAAGAATTAAATCTTGCCATTTGAGACATCAGTGGACCTAGCGGGTATCGTACTAAGTGAAATAAGTAGCCAGCCTCCTCTGTCTGAGGGATTCTCCAGGCAAAAATACTGGAGTGGGTTGTCGTGCCCTCCTCCAGGGGATCTTCCCAACCCAGGGATCGAACCCACATCTCTTATGTCTCCTGTGTTGGCAGGCAGGTTCTTTATCACCAGCACCACCTCCCCTTCCTTATTCATTGCAGCATTATTTACTATAGCCAAGATATGGAAGCAGTCTAAGTGTCCCTCCACAGGTGAATGGATAAAGATGTGGTATATGTATACAGTGTACTAGTACTCAGCCATAAAAAAGAATTAAATCTTGCCATTTGAGACATCAGTGGACCTAGCGGGTATCGTACTAAGTGAAATAAGTAAGACAGAGAAAGACAAATACTGTATGATTTCACTTATATGTAGAGTCTAAAAACCGAAGCAAATTAGAAACAGATATAGAGAATAAACAGGAGGTTACTAGAGGGGGAAGAAGGGTAGGGAGGTAAGAAAAAGATGAGACACATGATCATTTTGAAATGTATAGAAATATGAAATCACTATGATGACCAACCTAGATAGCATATTGAAAAGCAGAGACATTACTTTGCCGACTAAGGTCCATCTAGTCAAGACTATGTTTTTTCTAGTGGTCATGTATGATGTGAGAGTTGGACTGTGAAGAAAGCTGAGCGCCAAAGAATTGATGCTTTTGAACTGTGGTGTTGGAAAAGACTCCTGAGAGTCCTTTGAACTGCAAGGAGATCCAACCAGTCCATTCTGAAGGAGATCAGCCCTGGGATTTCTTTGGAAGGAATGATGATAAAGCTGAAACTCCAGTACTTTGGCCACTTCATGTGAAGAGTTGACTCATTGGAAAAGACTCTAATGCTGGGAGGGATTGGGGGCAGGAGGAGAAGGGGATGACCGAGGATGAGATGGCTGGATGGCATCACTGACTCGATGGACATGAGTCTGAGTGAACTCTAGGAGTTGGTGATGGACAGGAAGGCCTGGCGTGCTGTGATTCATGGGGTCGCAAAGAGTCGGACACGACTGAGTGACTGAACTGAGTGAACTGATGTTGTGTAAGAGAAACTAATATATTGTTGTAGTTAAAAAAATACTTCATAGAAAAAGAGATCAGATTTGTGGTTACCAGAGGTAAGGGGTAGGGAAGGAGGAATTGGATGTAGGTGGTCAAAAGGTACAAACTTCCAGTTATAAAGATAAATAAGTACTGGGGATGTAATGTACACCATGATAAATATAGTTACTACCGCTCTATGTTATAAATGAAGTCCTAAGAGTACTCATCCCAGGAAAAACTCTTCTATATCCTTAATTTTGTTTCCATTTGAGATGCTGGATATTCACTATTGTGATGATTTCATGATGTATATAAGTTAAATCATTATGCTGTACACCTTAAACTTAGACAGTGTTCTATGTCAATTATGTCTCTATAAAACTGGAAGAAAAAAACGTAAAACCTCCACCAGGGAAGCTTGTGTGAGACTCAGTGCCTGAGGTTTTTACTGGGGGCTGGTCATGCAGGCACACTCTCTTAGAAGGAAAACAAGTGTTCAGTATAGACCATGTTGCTTGTACAAATAATTTAGGCATAGTGAGCTTCCGTTTTGTGAATGGTAAGAACCCTCCCCAGTCAAAGTTTCCAGAAGACATCTATAGACCAGCCTTGCATGCAGACCTCTCTAAGGGTAGCAATTCAAGCCTGCAATGTTGTCTTTTTTTTTTTTTTTTCTTTTGGCACACTGCTTTTAGACTTTGAAGATCCTTCCAAAAAGCATCCAAAAAGCTCCATTAAGGTCAATACAGACCTTAATTTTGCTAATTGAGCAAATGCTAGCTTTTGTTATAGGCTGTTTAATGTCATGAAAACAATTTTCCGTTGGCTTTTCTCTGCAAATAGCATCTGTGCTGTGAATTTAAAAGGCTTTTATGAAACACCCAGAAATTTTATAGCAAGTTTTCTTACATAAAACTTCGTTGCAAGTTTCAAACAACTGATTTGCAAATGAAATTTAGAAGATCTAGATTTAGGATTTTCTTATATGTGGTATGCAAAGAGAGAATAGAGAATGGATTCCTTGGGGAAGCCTTTTAAGAGGAAACTGGTATTGAACTGAAGATAAGGAGTGTAAATAGAGGAAGAAAAAAAAAGACAAAGCATATGCTAGGGAAACAGAGTAGCATGACTAAGGGAAAACTGAAGATTGGGGAGGTGAGACGGAGGAAGAAAGTTGTGTATTTTTGCTCTGAAGCAAATGTAAACTTAGACACTTTTTGTATCAGTGCTGTTGACCATATATTTTCTGCTTTTGAGGACTCTAAGACTTTCTAGGAAGACTTACTTTTCTTATTTAATAGTTTATATGAGATACAAGTATTATATATTTGTCTCTTGTTGTTTCCTAATTGGAAACTACTTAACTCATAGGGTTGTTTTGAAGATTAAATATGATGATATATGTGAAAAAGCTGTGTGAAAGTATTTATGGACATCATTTAAAAATTATAACTGTCTCATTAGGTATGCTTAACATACAATTTTTATTTTGTATGGAATTCCTGTACAGCAAAGCTCTGTTATCCTCCTCAGTTTGTTCTTACCTGGTCTCCTGCTGCCTCACTGAATATTTATACCAGAAGGTTCTCTTGCTGCTAAATGTTATAGTTCTCCTGCTTTAAGCATTTATATATGTACTGGTTTGGGTTTTTCTGATTCTTCATATCATAGTAGGTTCCCTACTTGGCCTTTGTTTCCTGTGTTTTTCCTCTGGCATAGTACTCAATTATTTGGAAAGCAACTTTTATAAGAATGAATCTTCTGTGCTTTGTTCCCTTGCAGTATTTTTTAAGGTTAAAATAGAATTTTAAAGGGTTGTCTAGTCCAGGATAGTATAGCTATATCATAAAAAGTTCTTTCTTTGTACTAATAAGAAGTAGAAAATGTTTCATGAGAGCCTATTGCCTAACCTGAAGCTGCCTTACATGTTATAATTATGTATGAATATTTGTCTCAATGTGAAAAGTTAATTCTTTCAAATATAAGATACACTGTAAGAACTATTAGAAATTCAGCTAACTAATCATGTCTGCTAATACAACAAAACTCTTGGCAAACCTCTGGATGGGACATTAAACATTTTAAACCAAATATTTGAATATGTCATGTATCACTAAAAGCACCACCTAGCTATTAATGAATAGCTCAGTAATTGGGTGATTTATTCTCTTTTCTCCAGATTTATGATGTGTATGGTAACATTTGTAGTGTTTATTAAATAACACATACCAGTGTTATATTGACTAACTATAATTCTCCTGTTTCAAACTAGTTTTTGAGCATGGAGACTACCGTGATATAGTTATTATATTAAAAAGTTGAAGAATGGCAAATATGTTCAGCATCTGGTGTGTTATACTAGTTCAGTGGAGAACTGTATTTGGTGAAGCTGGATTTGCAATAAGAGCTAGAAAACAACTTTGGGTGGAAATTTTAGAATGACTTAGGAATTTATGTCAGACAAATATGGGAAAAAATTCCATGTTCTTTTTGAAATCCAAGAAGCTGTTCTTTATTAGTAGTTTTTGTATCTGTCATCAGTAATCTAATATATTCTAAAACTAGCTGGACAGTGATGGTGACTTAGTTGCTGAGTCATGTGTGACTCTTGCGACCCCATAGACTATATATATAGCCCACCAGGCCTCCCCGGCCGTAGGATTTTCCAGGCAAGAATACTGGAATGGGTTGTATTTCCTTCTCCAGGGGAATCTTCTGGACCCAGGAATTGAACCTGGGTCTCCTGTGGATTCTTGCATTGCAGGCAGATTCTTTACCGACTGAGCTACAGGAAGCCCCATGGCAAACCACATTTCTGATTGGAAATGTATAAAAATATCTCCTTTATAAAATGCAAGAGAAACATACGTGTGATAGTACCAGTTATTTGTTTGATGTACTCTTCTGAATAGTTCCTCTGTTGCTTGCTTATATTTCAGAATATATGTTTAAAGAGGAGAGTAGTCTATCTGATCATATGTGTTTACTATAAAATTTCAATAATCATTATAAAAATTTTTTCATGAAGATTCTTCACATGTCTTCTGTAATGAGAAATGCATATTATAAAGGAACTCATATGGTGTAATAAAAGTTTAATACAAAAATTGAGTACATATATACTAGGTTCAATATAAGCTGTTTCAGAAAAATGTTTTCTTTTTGTGAATTTATGAAATTACATATTGAACTAGATGGGTTTTTAATGATTAAAATGGATTAAAAAGTCTCATCTGTGGTATCATAAATTTTTCAGTTTCCTTAAAATAAAACTTAATTTTGTTACCTGTTTGATTTTCAGTATTTTTAGAAAGTTTATAAAGGGAAAATTATAGCAGCTCTAGACCTCAACTCCCAACAAAGAAAGCTACTTTTGTCTCAAGAAGATGGATTTTCTTAGACAAAAAAACCAGAGCTTTAACCTAATACTTAAACAAACTGAACTTAAATTCCAAGGGATAAGCTATTTACTTTGAGACTCAGTTTAAGAAGCCCTTTGAAAAACTGAGGGAAATCAAAGGCCTTAGCTGAGAAAGAACTTGATTGCTGCTGATAAAGACATTTCTATATTTTTAACATAGTAAGCTCTAAATTTCTGAATTGAGTTTTATTTAGAATTTATAGCTAGCACAAAGTTGAATTAAGTTATTTTGTTTCTGGAACAATTATATGACCCACTGCTATTTTGTACTGGGCTTCCCAGGTGGTTCAGTGGTAAAGAACCTGCCTGTCAGTGCAGGAGATGTAAGATACTCCAGGCTGATCCCTGGGTCAGGAAGATCCTCTGGAGCAGGAAGTGGCAACCCACTCCAGTACTCTTGCCTGGAAATCCCATGGACAGAGGAGCCCAGCGGGTTACAGTCCATGGGATTTCAAAGAGTGAAACACGACCCAGAGACAGCACAGCACTCCTGATTTTGGACTGCGTATTTTGCATGTATCCTTCTTAAAAGGAGTTAATCAAATAGAAAACATTGAGGAGACAGGGCACATAGACTTTCATTATGAGAACAAGACTGTTCTTCTTAGCATTTTTATAAAATATAAAATACAATTATCTCCTGTATTTAACTTCAAAAAAATCATTGTACTATGTTCAATTTTAGGCAATAAGTAGCTATAAGTGATAGATTTTCCTAGTAGAAACATTTTCCTTTATCTTCTATGGGGAGAAGTCATAATTTTTCTCTCTCCTGTTTTTAAAAGGCTGAAATTGAATTTTTCAACTTAGTAGAGTTGCTCTTATTTTTACTGGATATCTTTTCTTGGCTCTGAGGTTTCCTTTAACATGGTACTGCCTCTGCAAAGATTATATGGTATAAAGTAACAGATTTTTAGAGCTAAAAGTGAATTTTCGGCTCATCTAGTCATACACTTTCGTTTTATGTTTAAACCCAGTGTCAGCTCAAGCCTCCTATCCATCCATTGGCCTCTTTAGTACTGCTACATATCTTCAGGGATTATATGCTCATGGTTATTTTCAGCTTCAAATTTCTGACCTGTGGGTACTCTTGATCTCACTTGCAGCATACCTCACCACTAATTCTTTTCTGTCTGTTTCTTACAGACCTAGGCAGTAAATGTTATGTTTGAATTGGAATCAGTGGGTGCTTATCAGGTACCAGATCATTAACATTTCTACTAAACCAGGTTGATGGACTATATATTTGACCTATAAAATCTGTACTTTTACTTAACTTTCTCCTGGGTTGCTTACTACTCTGGATAGAAAGCAGACTGTTTTGTTTACCTTGTCTATTGTTTTTTCTTTCATTTTTTAGATCTGAGATCTTAAATGGTCTTAAGACCTTCATTATGAACATAACTATATTCATTATCTTTAACCATTTATGGCTTAAAATAATGGAGGAATCAGAAGCTGAGTACAATATAATCAGCATTTGGTGTTAACATATGGTGTCATTGGGTGTCCTTGTTTTCTATTTAGGAAGTTTTGTTTTTTTTTTTCCCCTCAGCTACATGTGAGATTTTTTTTACTCACCTGCACATAAGTTTTTTTTTTAGTTAACTTGTTTTGCCTCATAAATACCTTGACATTGAACAGATGTATACTTGATGTATGGTATTAGACTGAGATGATATTAAGATACCTATATTATTGTTTAATATCTGTAGTAAAATATCAGTCTCTTCCATCCAGGGCCAATCTACCAGGGATACACAGTAATTTTAATACATACAACACAGAAACAACAATAAAATGTGGAGATATGAGCATAGAATTGGGAGATTAGACACAGTGATATTCTTTTCCCAACCAAAAAATTAAGACTTATAATCTGAAATTGAAACTGACACCGAAAACCAGTATGGATTTTGATTCTGCATTGGCTGTCTTTTGGTTGAGTTGTCATTTATCTGTCTTCCCTGCAAGCCTTGCTCAGTAGGTACAAAGTAAATATTCATGAGCTTGAGTAGGGTTTGGAATTAACACGGCTGATGGACTTCACTGCCCACCTGAGCAGTGCCAAGAATGTGACCTAACATAGGTTCTTCACTCTTGAGGATTTATCACTGACTCCATTTCTTACCCTACTAGTGCAACCTCTTTTTTCCCTCACAGAAGTAAAATTCTGTCTAATTGCTGTTCAGTTAGGCAGATTTCTGTGGGGAAAAAAAAAAAAAGAAATTAACAGTAGTAAATCATTGCTATAGTTTTGCTTTAGTATCTTGTATTGTAGAGACCATAATTTAATAGAACAATTTTTATTCTATAGAGAAACCTCTTTGTCCAACCTTATACCACTCACCCTCTCCCTACACTTCAAATTTTCAAAGTGCATATCAAGAGGTACTAATTTTTTGTTTGTTTTACAAAACTTTTTTGTATGGTCTATGAGATAAGAAGCTTTCTTAATTCATTAAATGTTATTTATAGAACATTAGCTTCTTAACTGAGGGGCTAGAGGGCAAGCAAATAAACTGAAAATTGAGTTGAGTCACTGCCAAATTAAGATCAGAAATTAAGATTCAGCATCTCTTAAATTTAAAAATGATATTTACTGGTAACTTCTTATGAATACATCTATTGTGCAAAAAATGTCTTTTTGTAATGCATTCCTGTGAATTTAGTGACCATATGTTTTAATTAATTGAAAACCAATGCTGGCAGTTGGTTAGGACGGGAACTGGCAAAACTATTCACCAGGTAGTATCTGGGGGCTGTTTGACAGCTTCCTTTCCTGTTGTGAAAGCCTTTATCTGATTACATAATGGGTGTGTGTGTTTGTGCACATGGACTGAGAGGCCAGGTGCCGCTTTTACTGTCAGCTACTTGAAACTATGGTAGAAACTGTATCATTTAAAACCAGTATATTTCCACTCCGATTTCTCCAATGGATGATGACAGGGCAGCTAAAATTAAAAACATAATGAAGTAACCATTCTTTAAACCATCCTTAACAAAGTCTATATACTTTAATTTCTTTTTCCCTCTGTCAATCCCCCTTCTTCTACCTTAACACTCGGAACTGCTACTTTGTCAGTTTTTCTCTTTTGTCCTCATATTTCGTTTCATCACCCTTATTAACCTGACTTCCCCAATCCCTCTCAAGCTTTAGTCTTACTTCACCAATTGGTCCATTGGCCATTTATACTTAGACATTGTTATCCCACTTTATATAAAGTGTTTTTAAAATAATTAAATCCACTCAACCCCAGCTAAACCTAAAAAACAGATAACTTTTTAAAAAAAGCAATTAGAGACTTATTATCCCCTTCTAACTTCCATAATTCTATTTCTGATACCATTTTTCTTCTGTTTTTCCATGATTTGAAACTTTGTTTGACCCTTCCCTTTCTTTCTTTACCAACATCCTGCAAATTATCTTTTGCTTCTGGCTACCTTTCCTTCTACCAGACTAATACATAGTTACTAAACACTGATTTTCTCAAGTAATTCCTCTACTCAAAAAGTTTAATAATTTCTTAGTACTTTCAAGAAGAAATCCAGATGTCTCTGTCTGGCATTCAGTTTCATGATGATCTGGTTCTATTCTCTATGTTCATTGTTAATTTTCTGCTTCAGCCAACACTGCCTATTTTCAGTTCAGTTCAGTTCAGTTGCTCAGTCGTGTCTGACTCTTTGCGACCCCATGAATTGCAGTACACCAGGCTCCCTGTCCATCACCAACTCCCACAGTTCATTCAAACTCATGTCCATCAAGTCGGTGATGCCATCCAGCCATCTCATCCTCTGTCGTCCCCTTCTCCTCCTGCCCCCAATCCCTCCCAGCATCAGAGTCTCTTCCAATGAGTCAACTCTTCGCATGAGGTGGCCAAAGAACTGGAGTTTCAGCTTTAGCATCAGTCCTTCCAAAGAACACCCAGGGCTGATCTCCTTTAGGATGGACTGGTTGGATCTCCTTGCAGTCCAAGGGACTCTGAAGAGTCTTCTCCAACACCACAGTTCAAAAGCATCAATTCTTTGGTGCTCAGCTTTCTTCACAAACATATGCAAACATGTGTATAAACATGTATTTTTTAATTTCATTCAGACTGTCTCTTATTTACTTTGTACTGATACATTGGTTTTTTTTTATTTTGTTTTGAAAATTTTATTTTATATTGGTGTACAGCCAATTAACAATGTTGTGATAGTTTCAGGTGGACAGCAGAGGGACTCAGCCATACACATAGACCTATCCAGTCTCCCCAAAACTCCCCTCCCATCCAGGCTGCTGCATGACATTGAGCAGAGTTCCATGTGCCTGCCATATAGGAGGTCCTTGTTGGTTATTCAGTTCAAATATAGCAGTGTGTATATGTCCATCCCAAACTCCCTTACTATCCCTTCCCCTCAACCTTCCTCCCAGCAACCATGAGTTTGTTTTTCAAGTCCCTGAGTCTGTTTTGTAAATAAGTTCATTTCTGATACGTTGGTCTTTTAGAAGATTATTTTTACATTTTAGGATTGGGAACACATTTGTTGTACCAAAGTTGATTGACGCCATTTTTCATTAAGATACATGCATAGAGGAGTCTGACATGACAGAGAGACAATATCAGAGAAGGTTGTTGTCACTGCTTTAGGGTCTTGCTGCTAAGTCGCTTCAGTCGTGTCTGACTCTGTGCGACCCCATAGATGGCAGCCCACCAGGCTCCGCCGTCCCTGGGGTTCTCCAGGCAAGAACATTGGGTGGGTTGCCGTTTCCTTCTTCAACTTTAGGGTCTTATGCCTTGCCAAAAAGTGGTGGCAAGAAGTTCATTCCAGATCAGTGTGTACTCCTTGACTGCCCCTTTGTATTGTTTTCTTCCTGCCCAGACTGGATGAGTAGATCATGTGTGGAAAAAGTATAAGTTAGCTGTTTTTTAAGATATTATGGTAATAAGTAGTTTTAAATAATTTTTTTTTCTGACACATTTTAGAGTATTTTCCTGGAATGTTCTCAAGTATTAGTGCCTTTAATCACTAGGGTTCATTTTATTTTGTTTGTTAATACAGGATATTGACAAGTTATGTAGCTAATTTTTAAATAGATTATATTTTCATTATAAAGTATATCTTTTGTTATATTAAAATTTCTCCTCAATTTTTCAAAGCTGAAGTGTTACCAAGACCAAGTTGCAATGACAGTAAGTCATGCTCATGTTGATTTTGTATTATCACAATCATTGATGACTTTAGAAGATATTCATGGCTATTCATGAACATGTATAAATTGGAAGTTTTTTCCAAAGAGAGTTGCATTTTATGTCTGTTTCTTTCCAGTTAGGGTCCGTGAACAGATTTTGAAACCACTCAGAAGTTAATTTATAAATATACTTACCCAGTTGTGAATCAATGGATTTGTGAATATTCTTATAAAGGCAGATTTTATTTATAATCAAAATTTCATCTGCATTAGAAGAAACACCAGTGATGTTTCTAAATGAATTAGGAGTAATGTAATGTCATCCCATATTCTTTTAATTCTGTGAAATAACATTTCCTTGTGGTGGAATTTGGGTTTATGTTATATATACTTTTGGTTAAAGCATTGTTCTTAAGTTTGTTCATAGGTAATAAATTCCAGATTTAAGATAAATGGAATTACTTATATAAATGAGTGTTAGCCTGGAAAAGGACCAGACAGGAAAGCATCATTCCTTTTGATTTTGATTTTATTATGACAAATATATTATTGGCAGGTTGGTAAGAGCTTCTAACATTGCCTATTAAAGTAATATATTAACCTTTGAAAGGAAGTATGCTTTCTAATGTCATATTGCAGAAGAGCAGTATAAACTGATTTGATTAACAGTATATTAACAAAATGTGTTTATTGTAAAATGCTTTTTAGTATTTCATATAACCATTTAGATTCTTGGGCTTCCCTGGTGGCTCAGTGGTTAGGAATCTGCCTGCCAATACAGGAGACATGGATTCTAACCCTGAGTCAGGAAGATTCTCTGGAGGAGGAAATGGCAACCCACTCCTATGTTCTTTTTTTTTAATTGGAGGCTAATTACTTTACAATATTGTAGTGGTTTTGCCATACATTGACATGAATCAGCCACGAGTATACATGTGTTCCCCATCCTGAACCCGCTTCCTCCTCCCTCCCCATCCCATCCCTCTGGGTCATCCCAGTGCACCAGCCCCGAGCACCCTGTCTCCTGAATCGACACTCCTATGTTCTTGCATGAGAAATCCCATGGACAGAGGAGCCTGGCGGACTGCAGACCATGGGGTCACAGAGTTGGACACGACTGAGTGACTGAGGACATTTAGATTTTTGAATTTTAGTTTGTGCACTTCAAAAAGAAAAAAATGTTGAAAGAGAAAGAGACTGTGAGTAAGGGATTAGGGTGTGTGAGTGTTTTCCTGACTTATGGAATAGCATGCACTGGGTCTGAGGAGCTGCTGCCTAAGAATTGCAGTCTAGAAAAAAGAGTAATGGAGAGATCTGTACTTAGTAGATGTGTGCAAGGAAAGAATGGTCATAGGCACAGGTTTTTCTCACTTTTCGTTTTTCATTTTTGCTAATAGTTTTTTTCTTTTTTGGCTGCACCGTGTGGTATATAGGATCTTAGTTTTCCCCACCAGTGATTGAACCTGAGCCCTTGGCAGTGAGAGCAGAGTCCTAACCACTGGACCACAAGGGAATTCCTCAGTCTATTTTTTATGATTTGTTTTATTTGTGTAACTTACTTTTGTAAATTTCTAAGTTATTTTAGTAATTTACTTTTTATAATCTTTTTCATTATTAAATTTTCTTCTCTTTATTGGTTTTCTTCTCTTTGCCCTTTTTATATTCCTTCCTACTTATGTTTCTTTCCCTCTCATTGCTTTCCAGTCTTTCAACACTTTATTTTTGTCCCTTTTCTTTGTTTTCATTACATTGTATACATTTTTTAAAAATCTAGAAATAATTTAAATTCAATTATATAACATCTCTTTTGAAGTAAAATTTAGCTTCTAATTAAGGTAATAGGTCAGTGTGGTCTTTGTAATGCTACTCTGATTCTTTCCAAGTTCAAAAATTCTTTGGGATTTTGGAGTGGCCAAGAGAAAACAATGAGAAGAGAGTACTTTTAGTAGAATTATGTCAGCATGCAACCTTAAGGCTCTGTAATTCAAACATCCTCTGATCCTTGTTTGGAAGTAGTTGCCAGTGTGGTGTCTTTGACCTGTTATTTAGTCTGTATGTGTGTAATTGCTAATTAAAGGAAAACTTGACTACTTGACTCTAAGGGAGTAATTACAGAAATATGAATGTTCTTAATATGTTTTTGAAAAGTCTGGAAGTGTGCTCCTGGTGCACCTACCTGGGTTTAAGTCCTGTTTGAACCATTTATAAACTGTTTCATCTTGGGCAAGTTTACTTAATTCCTCTTTCTATATATTTTTTGCTCCAGTTAAATGGGGCTAAAATGTATCTAATAGAGGTGCAAGAAGGATTAAATAAGGTAATTCATTTAACATTTTACAGTGGTATATAGTAAGCACTTAATAATGATAGCTGCTACTCCTACTTTTGCTATAACATACTTCTGCTACCATTTTTAAAGTAAATATTTAGATGGCATCTTGAAAGTTCATCTCAACATGAAGCAAAAGAGGTGGAAAAAAGGATGTAATGATTTATATAGGGTTACTATTAAATTGTTTGGCTTGTTATGTGGAAATTGGAAATTTTATGTGGGAAAAATACAAGTATGTTTCATTAAAGATATGATTTTGCTTTCCTTATAATTTTGTTCTTATGCTTTTCTAATTCTCTTTGTACTACATAGGATATTTTAGTTTATTTTCCTCAGTCCTTATTATCTGTAAGCTAGTCCATGGTGGCCACTGTTTAAGTATGATTTCAAAGCAACCTTAAAGTGAGTATAATAGTGTTTATATTAACACAAGATTATTCTTCTTTTGAAGAAATTATATTGTATTTCCTCTACAAATTATTTATAACTTCTTATTTTTTTAATAACTTCTTAAGTAATCTTCAAATGTTGGGAAATTTTTCACTTGGAGGAATATAAATATATCATAATTTATATCATAAACATATAAAAATAAAAAAATTACAATAAAAAATAAAAACAGTTTTCTTAAAGCCAGCGAGTCAATGAAAATATTCAGCCTTAAGCAGCACAAGAAAGGAGCTCAGATTAGTTCAGCGTGATAGTCTAACACTGGGAAGCTGAATACCCTGCTAATTAATATAGCACCAATAGAAGAGGGATGTTTCTCCTTACTCAGCAGAGACAAGTGTTTCTCCTGCACAAATGCCAAGAGTCAGAGACAGACAAAAGATGAGAGAACCTCCAAACCTACAGCAAAAGCAGAAAGACGTAATATGTGACAAAATGGCTTCATATAAACGGAAGAGTTTAAGGTGAGGAGTTCCTAAGGTCATTGCGCATCTAAACATATAGGCTCCAGTCAACCCATAGTGCCTGGCTTAAGAAGGGAATTACACAGAACTGGGTCTAGGACTTTGCCTCTGTGCCTTACAGATTTTCTTTTTCCAGTCTAGTGACTAAAGTTTTGTGATTGGTGGTCAGTGACAAGTAATTCCATACACACATCACCCACAGAGTTGTCTTTAATTCCTCGCAGTTAATTCTGAGAAAATTAAACCTTATTTAAAAACCATCTTCTAGTGTTCATTAGAAGCACATGAATGATGTGGACCCAGCTTCTCAGACATACTACAGTTTAAGTTAGAACGCTGGTTAATATCCTGCATTAATTATCCATAGCACATCAAATTTGTCATCAAATGCCAACTAAACTGAAGAGTAGTGAAGAATTTCAGCATATTTTTATAAGATATAGCTCTCTGATCAATAAAATTATTGCATTTAGGAAACTATTTGAGAGAAGTAGTATATAGTACTTTGGCCACCTCATGTGAAGAGTTGACTCATTGGAAAAGACTCTGATGCTGGGAGGGATTGGGGGCAGGAGGAGAAGGGGACGACTGAGGATGAGATGGCTGGATGGCATCACTGACTCGATGGACATGAGTCTGAGTGAACTCCAGGAGTTGGTGATGGACAGGGAGGCCTGGTGTGCTGTGATTCATGGGGTCGCAAAGAGTCGGACACGATTGAGCAACTGAACTGAACTGAACTGAGTATATAGTTTAAGCTGCCCTGGGCTGGTTTGTAAGAAAACAAGAAGCTATCATTACAAAAATACAGAAATAAGTAAAACTTCCTTGAATTAAGTTCCAAAGGAGCAAGCAAAGTTAGTAATTAAATGTTTAGTCAGATTATAGCTGACTTGTTAATTCTAGGTCACATTTATGCAGTACATATAATTGTGATTTGTACTAATATATATTTTATATTTACATGCAGAAGTCATATTAGCCTTGTATAATCAATGTACATAGCATCTTTACATGTCTTTTATAGTAACATGTCATAGCTTTATATTGTAAAGGAGTTTAATGGTATTGGTTTTATTTTTTCCCCTTACTGTGTTATTGACATTTATCTTAAAGACTAGGGATAAGAACATATTCCCTAATTATAGCTTCCTGTGTGAACATAAAAATCAGTTTGTGATTGATTTCCTTGTTCTAAAGTAGTTAGGATTCATGATCAGTGACTGAAGTTAAGAGCCCCTCAGTAATATAGAAGTATATTTTTCACTCATAAATATCTTGGCTGTTATGATGGGCCCACAATTATCAGAGAATTAGGCTTCTCTTTTCTTGTTGCTATGCCACCTTCAACACGCAATTTCCATTGAGTGGTCCAGTTCTACTCAAACTCAGTCAGCTGAAAAGAGGAAAGAAGGTAAAGAAGAGGGCACACCCCTCACTTTGAAAGGAATGACCTCAAAGTTGTGCACGTCACTTATGCTCACGTCATGTTGATCGGAACTTAGTCGTATGCCATATGAAGCTTCAAAAGCAAATGTGATCTTTAGCTACATGAATATGTGTCCAATTGAAAATTTTCTATAGTTTTGTAAGAAAAGAGAGGTTTTTTTTTGGCAGGGGCAGGGCAGGGTAGAGGGGAAGACTAAAAATCCAAGAAACAAGAATTACCTTTTTAATGGAAAATACAATTGCCTTTATAGTGATTGTACAAAAAAAATTACAGAAAAATATGCTGGCATTTTATTAATAGTTTTTCTTTCTTTACTCTGATGATAATATTAGTTATGTTGTTCAGAAATTGGAAACTTATAATTAAACTATCTGGAAAGGCTTAGGGTTCATGTAAGTTTTCTATGCTTACATGATAGAAGGATATAAATATATAATAAACTTTGCCTATTTATATCTGGTTAAGGATATGCTGCTGCTGCTGCTGCTAAGTCGCGTCAGTCGTGTCCGACTCTGTGTGACCCCATAGATGGAAGCCCACCAGGCTCCTCTGTCCCTGGGATTCTCCAGGCAAGAACACTGGAGTGGGTTGCCATTTCCTTCTCCAATGCAGGAAAGTGAAAAGTGAAAGGAAAGTCGCTCAGTCGTGTCCGACTCTTAGCGACCCCATGGACTGTAGCCTACAAGGCTCCTCCATCCATGGGATTTCCCAGGCAAGAGTACTGGAGTGGGGTGCCATTACCTTCTCCGGGTTAAGGATATAAATACATAATAAAGCTTTGCTATGGAGAATCAGGTTTTTAAAAATTAAAATAGATTTTAGGTAATATTTGGTAAAAATCCTCCATTTGTCTGTGTTAAGAAAAACATGTAGAAATATGAAATGTCTTGCCAAGGTTAGATATCTAGCTTGTGGTAGACGCAACTATAAGCCCAGAGGCTTCTCTTGGTTGATAAAGAGCACAGACTCTGGAGCCTAGGTTTCAATCCTCTCTCTTTATTATCTGTGTGATCTTGATACTTGAACTCTCTGTGTTTCACTTTCTCTGTTAATAAAAAAGGGATAATTATAGTACTTATCTCTAATTCTGGTTATGAGGATTGAACGAGTTAAAAGGCATAAGATACTTAGTGCTTAACATAGTTAATGCCATATGTGTTATATACTGGTTAATATTTTAGCAAGTTAAGCTCAGATAATTCCCTTGAGTATAAAATTAGTCCAGAGTAAATAACGTGTTTGAATTTTTAAGTTTTAAGGAGACAAAGGCCATGCGACTTGGCATTGGAGACTCTCAATCATAATATGAACTAAATTCTCCACAAATTGTCTATATGATCTTAAAATGGGTGTACTGTAATTTCTTTGGAGAGATTTAAAAACAAATCTCAGTTTCTTCTTGTTTTACATGTAGGGAATTCAACTAGAACATTTTTACCATCTCAGATCTGAGGTTAAGCTAGTAGTATATGCGTTGAATTGACAAGAATGTAAGAAATAGAATTCTTGAACAAATTTCCCTTTTACTGATTGCTGTAAAATCACTTTAGAACACTGTCACAGACTCCAGCAATTATTTATCTTTTAATTTCGTTAAGCAGCTTTTGTGATAATGACTGCTGTATTTTTTAAATTATAGTTGATATACAGGGTTGTATCAGTTTCAGGGGTACAGCACAGTGATTCAGTTGTACATATGTATATGAGATATGGTTATATATATATTTTAGATTATTTTCCCTTATAGGTGATTACAAAATACTGAGTATAGTTTCCCGTGTTGTTCACTAGGTCCTTATTGGCTATCTATTTTACATATAGTAGTGAGTGTTTATATGTTAATTAGCAATTATATATTTGCTTCAAGGTGTACTTTGCCTGCTATTACGTCAGCTTTCTTTTGGCTGATAGCTGCCACAGTATCTTTTTTCTGTCTTTCTTTTTCCTTTCAAAGTTTCTACATCCTTATATTTAAGGCTTGTGACCTGTTACTGACATGTTGTTGTATTTTTTAAAAAAAATCTAATATGACAATCTTTTGTTTTTAATCACAATGTTTATTCTGTATACATTTAGTATACTTATGACACAAGGGAGTTTTAATCTATCATTTAAAAATTTTTATTCTCTCTGTTTTGTTACTTTTCTTGGTTTCATTTTGATCTGATTATTTTATTTTTCAATTTTTAAATTGAATGATAATTGCTTTACAGAATTTTGTTGTTTTCTGTCAAACCTCAACATGAATCAGCCATAGGTATACATATATCCCCTCCCTTTTGAACCTCCCTCCCATCTCCCACCCCATCCCACTCCTCTAGGTTGATACAGAACCCCTGTCTGAGTTTCCTGAGCCATACAGCAAATTCCCATTGGCTATCTATTTTACATAAGGTAATGTAAGTTTCCATGTTACTCTTTCCATACATCTCACCCTCTCCTCCCCTCTCCCCATGTCCGTAAGTCTATTCTCTATGTCTGTTTCTCCACTGCTGCCCTGAAAACAAATTATTCAGTACCATTTTGCTAGATTCTGTATATGTGCATTAGAATATGGTATTTGTCTTTCTCTTTCTGCCTAACTTCACTCTGTATAATAGGTTCTAGGTTCATCCACCTCGTTAGAACTGACTCAAATGTGTTCCTTTTTATGGCTGTGTAATATTCCATTGTATTTATATACCACAACTTTTCTTTATCTATTCATCTGTCGATGGACATCTAGGTTGCTTCCATGTTCTAGCTATTGTAAATAGTGCTGCAATGAACAATGGAATACGTGTGACTCTTTCAATTTTGGTTTCCTCAGGGTATATGCCTAGGAGTGGTATTGCTGGGTCATATGGTGGTCTTATCCCTAGTTTTTTAAGGAATCTCCATATTGTCTTCCATAGGGGCTGTATTATTAATTTACATTCCCACCAACAGTGCAAGAGTGTTCCCTTTTCTCCACACCCTCTCTAGCATATATTGTTTGTAGACTTTTTGAGGAAGGTCATTCTGACCAGTGTGAGGTGATATCTCATTGTAGTTTTGATTTGAATTTCTCTGATAATGAGCAATGTTGAGCATCTTTTCATGTGTTCATTAGCCATCTGTATGTTGTCCTTGGAGAAATGTCTTTTTAGGTCTTTTCCTCAATTTTTTGTTGGGTTGTTTGTTTTTCTGGCATTGAGTTGTATGAGCTGCTTGTATATTTTAGAGATTAATCCTTTGTCAGTTGTTTCATTTGCTGTTATTTTTTCCTTTTCTGAGGTTTGGCTTTTCAGCTTGCTTATAGTTTCCTTTGCTGTGCAAAAGCTTTTAAGTTTAATCAAGTCCCACTTGTTTGCTTTTGTTTTTATTTTCATTACTCTAGGAGGTAAGTCATAGAGGATCTTGCTTTGATTTATGTCATCCAGTGTTCTGCCTATGTTTTCCTCTGAGAGTTTTATAGTTTCTGGTCTTACATTTAGGTGTTTAATCCGTTTTGAGTTTATCTCTGTGTATGGTGTTAGGAAGTGTTCTAATTTCATTCTTTTACATGTAGCTGTCCAGTTTTCCTAGCACCATTTATTCAAGAGGCTGTCTTTGCCCCATTGTATATTCTTGCCTCCTTTGTCAAAAATAAATGCACCTTTACCTATGGGTGCATGGGTCTATTTCTGGGCTTTCTATCTTGTTCCATTGGTCTATATTTCTGTTTTGGTGCCAGTATCATACTGTCTTGATGACTGTAGCTTTGTAGTATAATCTGAAGTCAGAAAAGTTGATTCCTTCAGCTCCATTCTTCTTTCTCAAGACTGCTTTGGCTATTCTGGGTCTTCTGTTTCCATATGAATTGTGAAATTTTTTGTTCTAGTTCTGTGAAAAATTACATTGGTGATTTGATAGGGATCACATTGACTCTGTAGATTGCCTTTGGTAGTATAGTCATTTTCACAATATTGGTTCTTCCTACCCAATATTGGTTCTCTCCATCTGTTTATGTCATCTTTGATTTCTTTCATCAGTGTTTTATAATTTTCTGTGTACAGTTCTTTTGTCTCCTTAGGTAAGTTTATTCCTAGATATTTAATTCTTTTTGTTGCAGAGGTGAATGGGATTGATTCCTTAATTTCTCTTTCTGATTTTTCATTGTTAGTATATAGAAATGCAAGTGATTTCTGGGTATTGATTTCATATCCTGCAACTTTGCTAAATTCACTGATTAGTTCTAGGAATTTTCTGATACTATCTTTAGGGTTTTCTATGTACAGTATCATGTCATCTGCAAACAGTGAGAGCTTTACTTCTTCTTTTCCGATGTGGATTCCTTTTATTTTTTTTTCTTCTCTGATTGCTGTGGCTAGGACTTCCACAACTGTGTTGAATAGTGGTAAAATTGGACACCCTTGTCTTGTTCCTGATCTTAGGGGGAATGCTTTCACTTTTTCANCTGCCCTGAAAACAAATTATTCAGTACCATTTTGCTAGATTCTGTATATGTGCATTAGAATATGGTATTTGTCTTTCTCTTTCTGCCTAACTTCACTCTGTATAATAGGTTCTAGGTTCATCCACCTCGTTAGAACTGACTCAAATGTGTTCCTTTTTATGGCTGTGTAATATTCCATTGTATTTATATACCACAACTTTTCTTTATCTATTCATCTGTCGATGGACATCTAGGTTGCTTCCATGTTCTAGCTATTGTAAATAGTGCTGCAATGAACAATGGAATACGTGTGACTCTTTCAATTTTGGTTTCCTCAGGGTATATGCCTAGGAGTGGTATTGCTGGGTATATGGTGGTCTTATCCCTAGTTTTTTAAGGAATCTCCATATTGTCTTCCATAGGGGCTGTATTATTAATTTACATTCCCACCAACAGTGCAAGAGTGTTCCCTTTTCTCCACACCCTCTCTAGCATGTATTGTTTGTAGACTTTTTGAGGAAGGTCATTCTGACCAGTGTGAGGTGATATCTCATTGTAGTTTTGATTTGAATTTCTCTGATAATGAGCAATGTTGAGCATCTTTTCATGTGTTCATTAGCCATCTGTATGTTGTCCTTGGAGAAATGTCTTTTTAGGTCTTTTCCTCAATTTTTTGTTGGGTTGTTTGTTTTTCTGGCATTGAGTTGTATGAGCTGCTTGTATATTTTGGAGATTAATCCTTTGTCAGTTGTTTCATTTGCTGTTATTTTTTCCTTTTCTGAGGTTTGGCTTTTCAGCTTGCTTATAGTTTCCTTTGCTGTGCAAAAGCTTTTAAATTTAATCAAGTCCCACTTGTTTGCTTTTGTTTTTATTTTCATTACTCTAGGAGGTGAGTCATAGAGGATCTTGCTTTGATTTATGTCATCCAGTGTTCTGCCTATGTTTTCCTCTGAGAGTTTTATAGTTTCTGGTCTTACATTTAGGTGTTTAATCCGTTTTGAGTTTATCTCTGTGTATGGTGTTAGGAAGTGTTCTAATTTCATTCTTTTACATGTAGCTGTCCAGTTTTCCTAGCACCATTTATTCAAGAGGCTGTCTTTGCCCCATTGTATATTCTTGCCTCCTTTGTCAAAAATAAATGCACCTTTACCTATGGGTGCATGGGTCTATTTCTGGGCTTTCTATCTTGTTCCATTGGTCTATATTTCTGTTTTGGTGCCAGTATCATACTGTCTTGATGACTGTAGCTTTGTAGTATAATCTGAAGTCAGAAAAGTTGATTCCTTCAGCTCCATTCTTCTTTCTCAAGACTGCTTTGGCTATTCTGGGTCTTCTGTTTCCATATGAATTGTGAAATTTTTTGTTCTAGTTCTGTGAAAAATTACATTGGTGATTTGATAGGGATCACATTGACTCTGTAGATTGCCTTTGGTAGTATAGTCATTTTCACAATATTGGTTCTTCCTACCCAATATTGGTTCTCTCCATCTGTTTATGTCATCTTTGATTTCTTTCATCAGTGTTTTATAATTTTCTGTGTACAGTTCTTTTGTCTCCTTAGGTAAGTTTATTCCTAGATATTTAATTCTTTTTGTTGCAGAGGTGAATGGGATTGATTCCTTAATTTCTCTTTCTGATTTTTCATTGTTAGTATATAGAAATGCAAGTGATTTCTGGGTATTGATTTCATATCCTGCAACTTTGCTAAATTCACTGATTAGTTCTAGGAATTTTCTGATACTATCTTTAGGGTTTTCTATGTACAGTATCATGTCATCTGCAAACAGTGAGAGCTTTACTTCTTCTTTTCCGATGTGGATTCCTTTTATTTTTTTTTCTTCTCTGATTGCTGTGGCTAGGACTTCCACAACTGTGTTGAATAGTGGTAAAATTGGACACCCTTGTCTTGTTCCTGATCTTAGGGGGAATGCTTTCACTTTTTCACCATTGAGAATAATGTTGGCTGTAAACTTATATATGGCCTTTACTATGTTGAGGTAGGTTTCTTCTGTGCTCATTTTTTGAAGAGTTTTAATCATAAATGGGTGCTGAATTTTGTCAAATTATTTTTCTGCATCTATTGAGATTATCATCTGGTTTTATCTTTCAGTATGTTAGTATGGTGTATCACATTGATTGATTTGTATATATTGAAGAATCCTTGCATTCCTGGAATAAACCCAAGTTGATCATGATGTATGAGCTTTTTGATATTTGCTGAATTCTGTTTGCTAAAATTTTATTGAGGACTTTTGCATCTATGTTCATCAGTGATACTGGCCTGTAGCTTTCTTTTAGTCCTGAATATTCATTGGAAGGGCTAATGCTGAAGCTGAAACTCCAATACTTTGGCCACCTGATGTGAAGAACCAACCCATGGAAAAGACCCTGATGCTGGGAAAGATTTAAGATGGGAGGAGAAGGGGATGACAGAGGATGAGATTGTTGGATGGCATCACCAATGCAATGGACATGAGTTTGAGTAGTTCTAGGGCTGGTGATGGACAGGGAGGCTTGGTGTGCTGCAGTCCATGGGGTCACAGAGAGTCGGACACTACTGCACAACTGAATTGAACTGAACTTGTCTGGTTTGGGTATCAGGGTGATGGTTCCCTCATAGAATGAGTTTGATAATGTTCCTCTGCAATTTTTTGAAAGAGTTTTAGAATAAGCATTAGCTCTTCTCTCAATGTTTAATTCTCCTATGAAGCCATCTGGTCCTGGGGTTTTGTTTTTTGGGAGATTTTTTATCACAGCTTCAATTTCAGTGCTTGTAATTGGATTGTTCATATTTTCTATTTCTTCCTGGTTCAGTTTGGAAGATTGAACTTTCCTAAGAATCTGTCCATTTCTTCCAGGTTATCCATTTTATTGCCATATAGTTGTTCATAATAGTCTCTTAAAATCCTTTGTATTTCTGCATTGTCTGTTATAATCTCTCCTTTTTTATTTCTAGTTTTGTTGATTTGATTTTTCTCTTTTTCTTGATGAGTCTGGCTAAAGGTTTGTCAATTTTGTTTACCTTCTCAAAGAACCAGCTTTTAGTTTTATTAATCTTTACTATTGTTTCTTTTATTTTGTTTTCATTTATTTCTACTCGGATCTTTATGATTGCTTTCCTTCTATTAATTTTGGGGTCGTCTTTGTTCTTCTTTTTCCGGTTGTTATAGCTGTAAAGTTAGGTTGTATATTTGATGTTTTGCTTGTTTCTTGAAATAGGATTGTATTGCTATAAACTTCCCTGTTAGAACTGCTTTTGCTGCATCCCATAGGTTTTGAGTTGTCATGTTTTCATTGTCATTTGTTTCTCATAATTTTTTGATTTACCTTTTAATTTCTTCAGTAACCTGTTGATTATTTAGAAATGTGTCATTTAATCTCCACATGTTTGTATTTCTTCAGTTTTTTTCTTGTAATTAATATCTAGTCTCATAGCATTGTGGTTGGAGAAGATGTTTGATAGGATTTCAGTTTTCTTAAATTTACTGAGGTTTGATTTGTGACCCAAGATGTGGTCAGTCCTGGAGAATGTTCCATGTGCACTTGAAGTGTATTCTTCTGAATCTGTATGGAATGTCCTGAAGATATCAATGAGATCCATCTCATCTAATGTATCATATAAGACTTGTGTTTCCTTATTAATTTTCCATTTATCCTATATGGGACTCTTTGCACCTCTTGGACTTGATTAACTATTTCCTTTATCATGTTGGGGAAATTTTCAACTATAATCTCTTCAAAAATTTTCTCATACCCTTTCTTTTTCTCTTCTTCTTCTGGGACTCCTATAATTAGAATGTTGGTGAATTGGATATTGTCCCTGAGGTCTCTGAGACTGTCCTCATTTCCTTTCATTCTTTTCACTTTATGCTGCTCTTCAGAAGATATTTCCACTATTTTATCTTCCAGCTCACTGATTTGTTCTTCTGCTTCAGATATTCTGCTATTGATTCCTTCTAGAAATTTTTTTTATTTTAGTAATTGTGTTATTTATCTCTGCATGTTTGTTCTTTTATTCTTTTAGGACTTTGTTAATTGATTCTTATATTTTCTCCATTTTGTTTTCAAGGGTTTTGATCATCTTAACTGTTATTATTCTGAATTCTTTTTCAGGTAGTTTGCCTATTTCCTCTTTATTTATTTGGACTTCTGTGTTTCTTCATTTGTGTAGTATTTCCCTGCCTTTTCATTATTTTTTTTTTAACTTATTGTGTTTGACGTCTCCTTTCCCAGGCTTCAAGGTTGAATTCTTTCTACCTTTTGGTTTCTTCCATTCTAAGGTTGGGCCAGTGGTTTGTGTAAGCTTCATATGGGGTGAGATTTCTGCTGAGTTTTTGTTTTGTTTGTTTCTCCTCTGAGGGGCAAGGCTCAGTGAGGTGGTAATCCTGTCTGCTGATGATTGGGTTTGTATTTTTGTTTTGTTGTTGTTTAGATGAGGGTCCTGCTCAGGGTGCTCCTGGTGGTTGGGTGATGCTGGGTCTTGTTTTCAAGTGGTTTCCTTTGTGTGAGTTCTCACTATTTGATACCCCCTCGGGTTAGTTCTCTGGCAGTATAGGGTCTTGGAGTCAGTGCTTCCACTCCAAACGCTCAGGGCTTGATCTCTGGTGAGAAATGAAGATCCCACACGTGGTTTGTTATGGCATTAAGTGAGATTAAAACAAATATCCAAAAACAAGAAACCAAAGATGAACCCGAGACAAATGGCAGTTACAAAATCAGGCAAATAATAATTAAAATAATGGAATATACACATATACATATACACCCATGAGCAAAGTCAAAAGAGTCCAACAAAAATAAAGTACAGTAGATTAACCCAATGAACAAAGGAAATGAAAAATTTACTTACCAGTTAAGAACAAAACTAACTAAAGCACAAACTAGAAAACAAAACTGAAGCAAGGTGCCAAGTGGGGAATAAAGCAATGAAAACAAAACTAACAAATATGTTGAGAGGAAAGGAAAGAAAGACAGGAAAGAAAGAACAGATATATACAGTTAAATAGAGGTAGATGAAGAATATTTATATTTAAAGATTAACTGCAAGGGGAAAAGAACAGTAGGAGAAGCAAACAAAGGAATACATGTAGAAAAAATAATAATAGGTTAAAGGAAAATAAAATTTAAAAAGGAGAAAAGAAAAAAAGAAAACTCCCCAGAACTGCAAAAGCCCAACATAGAGGCAGAGGTTTATAACAACAATAAAATATGTGACTAAGAAAAAAAAGCAAAAAAAAAAAAGGCTCAAAAACTTAGTTAGATTTCCTACTGGCAATAAAATCGAGGGAGTGGATAAAAGGAAAAGAAAGAAAAAAATCCAAAAGGATCTATAGAACAAGTCAACACATAAGAAAAATAAATGTTTTTCTTGAGTCACTGCTGTCAGAGTCCTCTCTCTCCCTGGGAGTCACAGTCCCCCTCACCTCCCTAGGATACCCTGCAAATGGTGCTATCTCTGGACTTGCTGTGGGGGCAGCTCAGATTCTGATCTGGTCCTACTCCTGTGTGTTCTTGCCTCCAGTGTCCACAGCTATCAAAACCAGTACCTTTTGTTTTGTGGGAGTTCTCAATGACCTTTTATATATTCCATAGACACACAGTCTGCCTAGTTGATTGTGTGGATTTAATCTGCAGCTTGTACAGCTGGTGGGAAGGTTTTGGGTCCTCTTCCTTAGCCACACTGCCCCTGGGTTTCAGTTGTGGTTTTATTTCCACCTCTGCATGTGGGCTGTCCACTGGGGTTTGCGCCTGAGGCTTCCCTGGAGGGCTTGGGTTTGCCCCTGTGAGGGCCAGCTGTGGAGGTGGGGCAGCTGCTTGGGTCGCAGGGGTTCTGGCAGCACCAGCTACTCAGGGGAGTTGGCAGCTAGGGCAGCAGGAAATAAAGTGCTCTGGAAGGGTATGGCAACCAGTATTGGCCAATACGCTCCAGTGCCTGGAGAAACCCCCCTGACAGAGAAGCCTGGCAGGCCACAGTCCACAGGGTCACAAAGAATTGGACAGAACTGAAGTGACCCTACGGTGCATAGACACAAGGCTTTTCTTTTCGCCTGTGGCAGCTCAGGGCTGAGCGTAAAGGTGGTGCAGCTACTTGGCTTGCGGGGACCCTGGACTGCCTCGGTGGCAGGAGTTATGTCCCTACCAGAGTCTTCTTTCTAGCTTCTTGTAGCTGGCAATCAGAAGGCCTCTTTGGCCAGTCTTTCTCTGTAGCTCCTCCAGTTCAGCCACATAGAGGGGCCCCCCTGGCTGGGGTCCTAGTCTATGGATAGGCGCGTCAGGTACTTAAAGAGGCACCCTGGGTGTGGGCCTACTCTGTAGTTTTCATGCTTTATTTCATTTAATCTTTACAGTACATACTATAAAGTAAGTACTATTATTGTACCTTTTACCACAGATTAGGAAATAGGTTTAAATAGTCAAGATGCACCGTTAATGATAAAATTAATTTTTGAACCTGAGGCTGTTGAATCTAAAAATCTGTCTTATCCAGTCAGTGCTGTATATAATAAAGTACAGTTGACAACTGATAGATACATGATAATACTGAGTCTATGATTTATAATTTTGGGTGTATCTGTGTTTATGACTAGGGATTCTAGTCTTTATTTTGAAGTTTTATATAACCTTTAAGTCATTCGGTGTATATGTATCTCACTTCTACATTAGCATAGAATTCTCAGACTGTCTCAGTTCATAGAGTCCTTGCTGCTGCTGCTGCTGCTAAGTCGCTTCAGTCGTGTCCGACTCTGTGCGACCCCATAGACGGCAGCCCAGCAGGCTCCGCCATCCCTGGGATTCTCCAGGCAAGAACACTGGAGTGGGTTGCCATTTCCTTCTCCAATGTGTGAAAGTGAAAAGTGAAAGGGAAGTCGCTCAGTCATGTCCGACTCTTAGCGACCCCATGGACTGTAGCCTACCAGGCTCCTTCGTCCATGGGATTTTCCAGGCAAGAGTATTGGAGTGGGTTGCCATTGCCTTCTCCGCATAGAGTCCTTAGTACCTCAGTATTCTTCCTGGGGCCCCTTAACACAAACAAACAACCTTAACAGTGCTGTTTATTAAGTAAATAAGTATCTGTGATCTAAGAGTTTAATAGCCATTTAAAAATATATATAAATTTATAGAAAAAAGATATTTTCATTTTAAAATAATCACAGTTACTTTCAGGGTCTGAGAAATCAGATCAGACACCACATGATTCATTTTCCTTTTCACATTAATTCTCATCTAATATCAAAACTGCACTAGTGTGAGCTAGTAGTTCACACAATGCTCAACATTTGTGAATACCCCTGTGTTTCCCTTAAATATTGAAGATATCCCATGGTGCGTGTTTGTGGATTGTGGCATTAGCATGTTTTTATGTTTAGAGGTTGCAAGTTTGAAAGAGCCCCTTAGCTCCCAGGTCCTCTGGTCTCTCAGGGGTGTGCCTTCACATTCCAGATGAGAATCCAAGCATTACAGGTATTGATACGGTGTTTGATTCTAAAAGGATTTTGTAAATGTGATGAAATGTTCAGTTCAGTCGCTCAGTCGTGTCTGACTCTTTGCGACCCCGTGAATCGCAGCACACCGTGCCTCCCTGTCCATCACCAACTCCTGGAGTTTACCCAAACTCATGTCCATCGAGTCTGTGATGCCATCCAACCATCTCATCCTCTGTCGTCCCCTTCTCCTCCTGCCCCCAATCCCTCCCAGCATCAGGGTCTTTTCCAATGAGTCAACTCTTCACATGAAGTGGCCAAAGTATTGGAGTTTCAGCTTCAGCATCAGTCCTTCCGATGAACACCCAGGACTGATCTCCTTTTAGGATGGACTGGTTGGATCTCCTTGCAGTCCAAGGGACTTTCAAGAGTCTTCTCCAACACCACAGTTCAAAAGCATCAGTCTTCGGTGCTCAGCTTTCTTCACAGTCCAACTCTCATATCCATACATGACTACTGGAAAAACCATAGCCTTAACTAAATGAATCTTGGTTGGCAATGTCTCTGCTTTTGAATATGCTATCTAGGTTGGTCATAACTTTCCTTCCAAGGAGTGTCTTTTAATTTCATGGCTGCAGTCAAAATCTACAGTGACTTTGGAGCCCCCCAAAATAAAGTCTGACAATGTTTCCACTGTTTCCCCATCTATTTCCCATAAAGTGATGGGACCAGATTCGATGATCTTAGTTTTCTGAATGTTGAGCTTTAAGCCAACTTTTTCACTCTCCTCTTTCGCTTTCATCAAGAGGCTTTTTAGTTCCTCTTCACTATCTGCCATAAGGATGGTGTCAGGTCATTTCAAATACTTTTGAAGAGGATCTTTTGGTAACATTAATAACAGCCTCCAGTACCTTTGTTTACATCTGTCTGGGGATGATGAGCTAAGGAGTCTCTTTGGCTGCTCAGACAACCCGTTGCATGTACATCAGGTAGAAGTCTATGAAGCACAACAGTGTACTTTCCCCAAAACTTTAATAATTAGATGATTGACCTTTTGTGGTACCGTGGATTTGTTGGGAAGCAGGGGAGGAGACTGTCACTGCAGCCATTTTCCTCATTCCCTGTCCCTGGGGACCTACATCTGGGCTACCAAGTTGTGGATGTGACAGGGATGGTAGCAGTGTACCTGTTGAAATCATATCCTGAAAACCAGTTATGTGACATAGTCTATGGGGATGGTATTGACTTGGTAGTATGGTGTTCTGACTTGCTCGAGATCAGGCGAGTTAAAAAAGTAATAAGAGTGCCAAAGTCAAATTTCCAGTTATGGCAGTACTTTGGATGAGCCACTCTCTGGGAAATGAAGGCTTTCTTATATGATCTCTGAAATTCCTCTTCAGTGCCAGAATACATTGATTCTATTGTTTACCTAAAGCTATAGTCTTTTCAGCAGGAAGCCCTTCCTTTTCTGCTGAATTTATTTGAAAATTTGTAAATCTAATGTAAATAAGCTACCTTCTTAATGACAACTTAAATCACCCCTCAAGATTTCTCCACGGAGCCATAATGTTTACAGACTTGTTTTCCTGGATGTAGTCTTTAATTGGGGAGCACATCTTATAAGAGAATTATAGCCTCCAAATGGGATAATTCCTGTGGTTTAAAAGTTGCCACAAAGGAATTCACTGGCATGAGAAACTAAAACAGATTTATTCCTCAACACTTGTCCCCGAGGCTCTAAAAATGTTACTGTAAACTCAGAACATTCCTAGAGCTACCCAGATTTATTTTCAGATTAATTGGTTATTCGATATTTTCCTGGAATCCCATGAATTCATATTCTTTGTAAAGCATATATGTACTAGGCCATCAAGTTAGTGTGAGAAGTAGAATGCCCTTTTCATTTTCATTAAATATCTGGTGTGATACTGTGTGTAGAGACTTGTAGATGATTTTTCCAAATGGAAAAGTGCCATTTGGAAAGTGCCATTTGCTTTTTCTGTGAATCTTTTAAATTAAAAATATTTACTAATTTAAAATTTAATGTTAACTGATTAATTTCACTGAAGTAGAAGAGTTAGAAAGGGAAGAAAAGTATAAAATTAGATGGTTGCCATGACTACTTTGAAACTGAGCTCACATTTTTTTCCTAAGGCATTTTTCATTTGTAGTATCAATAGAATTTAGGTCTCTTTTGGCTTGTTAGAAATCTAACAAGGAATTAGACCACTAATTCCTTGGAAAAGACCACTGGAAGAATTAGGAAACAGCCTGCCTGTAGGACTTCCTGACAAATAATATTATTAAATATTTTAGTTTATTTTATTTACTCTTGGAAACTTTATTCTAATAACTAAAAAAGAAAACAAGTCTTTCATATGTAGTTCAATTTTTATAAGTTCAATTGAACTTATATAGTTCAATTTTTACAAAGTATATAATCCAACACTAGCTAATTACATAAATATAACCAAGTTTATATTTAAGTTAAAATAAAGTATTAATTTGGAGTTATGACTAGAAAGCAGCTCAATAGGGAAAATGTATGAGAGGTTTTGATAAGTTAAATATTATACTCCAGTCGTATAAGAAGGAATTGTTCCACATTTGTTTCTGTTTTTACTTCTTCCTGCACACAACCTTTTGAGAAGAATGTGACTAGCCTAGATGTTATTAGAGGGCTGTAAAATGTGTTTTTGCCTCTTGCATACCCACCCCCAAAGTCTGGCTAAGGCTATCCCCCTAAAAACATTCAAGGAAGAAACAAATCAACAAAGAAACAAAAATGCAAATCTTTTAAAACCTACAAGTCAGTAGATCAAAGTTTGATTTTGGCAAAAACTAAGTAAGTGCTATCACTACTATCTTTGGCATAATTGGACAGCTATTAGGGAGACAAAAGTGGTATCATATAAAAGCTAATTAGAAACTCTGTTTTCCCCACAGAAGAAACTTCAAGACAAGTTTTCTATTCTGTCCTAGGAACTTTGGAGTAGCCACTGTCTAGGATAATGTCAGAAAATAATGAATTAAAGGGACTCCAGTTATTTGCAGTGAAGAAGAGGGGAAAAGAACAGTTGTTAGTGGTCTTCAAAAATCCTTTAGGGCTATCATGTAAATTAGCAGTAATTAAAAGGGCAGAATTTTCAAAGAGATACAGTTTGGCTTATCACAAGGAATTACCTAATGGTCACATCTGTCCATGGAAGTACTCAGTATAGGTTACAATGGGATACGATGGATTTCATTTGGAGGAAATAGAAAGGCAATAACCTCAGATTAATTCTGACTTTAAGATTCTGTCTGAGATCTTCCTCGGATAATGTTAACTTTGAGCTGCTTTAATGGTTGACAAGGTAATATTTTTTCAAAACTAGTCTGTAGTCATTTACCCTTACATTTTCTGTGGGTTACCATTCAGGGACGTGGCGTAACTTGTGAAGAGTGTTCAGTTCCAGGCTTCTCTGCTTTCTCAGCCAGATGCCTCTGAACAGTGAGCAATATGCAAACCCAGAACCACCATATGCAGCATCTCTGATTTGGTGGTTGGTATTCTGAGGGCATTTCTCTGTAGACTCATTTCAGTGTACTGTGATCTTTTTATATTTCTCTAATTGCTTGTCAGAGGTTGGGGTATTTGAAAAAATAAACATACTAAGTACTATTGCTCAAGGACTTGTTTCCACTCAGTGAAGTTAGTTATCAAAAGTTCTGTAATTTGCTTCATTTCAGAAAGATTTAATTTTCTGGAAGATTTAATTTTCAAGAACTCTGATACTATTCAGATACTAGTCAGCCAGAAAATATTAATTGATCCACCATGTTTGATTATAATATTTGTAACACCATTATAATATTAATATTGGAACTTAACCTCTCTTCTATATATATTTGGGGAATTATGGGTATATGAATATATATATATTTGAGATCTATAGCTTCATTGAGTAAAATTGTTGCAAAATTCATATTTATTATATGCAACTTGAAGAGTTTGGGCATGTGCATACATCTGTAATACCATCACCAACACCAAGGTGTTAAACATATCTCTCACCTTTGAAAGTTTGTTTGTGACCCTTTGTGGTAAGAACACTGGATATTTGCTTACTCTCAACAAATTAAAGCATAATACTATATCAGTAATTGTAGGCCTGTGTATAGCAAATCTCTAGAACTTACTCATCTTGTATGCCAGTAACTTTATAGAACAACTTCCTGTCTTCTCTCCCTTCATCACCCAGCACCTGTTACTCTATTTTCTATTTCTGTAAGGTTGGCTATTTCAGATTTCTCATATAGTTGGAATTATGCAGTATTTGTCCTTCTGTGACCGACTTCACTTAGCACAATGTCCTTCAGCTCCGTCTGTTTTGTCACAAATAGGTGGTTCTACTTCTCTTTATGGCTGATTAGGAAATTCCCTGTTGGTCGAGTGGCTATTCTCTGTATTTTTTGTATCTATGGAAGTTTCTGCCTTATGGATTTTTCAGTTCACTTATTCTATACTTCGGCTTCAGAATTTCTGTGGTTTTTTAAACAGTTTTTCTCTTTGTTTATATTCTCATTCTGTTCATGTTTCGTTTTTCTGACTTCATCTAGTTATCTGTGTTTTCTTGTATCTCACTGAACTTCTTTAAGGTGACTGTTTGGGGGACTTCCCTGGTGGTCCGGTGGTTAATACACACCACACTTCCGTTGCAGGGGGCATGGGTTTGATCCCTGATCAGGAAGCCAAGATCCTTTGTGTCATGTGGCACACACCCCCAAAAAAGATGATTTTTTTTGTGTGGGGGGGTCAGGCCATTCATGGATCTCCATTACTTTGAAGTATGTTGATTCTGTTCCTTTGGCAGTGCATGTGTCCCTGATTTTTTGTATGAACATGTCTTGCAAAGTTTGCATTTGGTGTCTGTATATTTGGAGAAACTTCTTCTAGGCCTTATGGATTAGTGCTGGCCAAGAAAAGGCTTTCACCCGTCAGCCCCACTAGAAGTTCTGAGAATGTCTCAGATCATTCCATGGATGTGCGTATCCTATTCCCTTCCCTCCCTCCTGGGGGAGAATTCTCGGTAAACCTTCTCCCGATCCCACGGAGCTACTGGTAGCCACCTTTTCCCCAGGGTAGTGCCCTCAGATGCCGCTGGGATGTTAAATGCATATTCCACTACTCTCCCATTCCCTCCTTCCCACAGAGGAAATCTCAGGATTGTGTGCCTTCTTCCAGTCCCACAGGGCCAAGTAGCCTCCCCAGCTGCTGGGAACTTCCCCCAGGCCACTCAGATCCTGGCTGGCTGCTGCAGTCCACTTCTGTTGTTGGAGCCCATGGCCCCCACTGCCCTCCACACCGGCAGCTGCAGTCCGCTGCTGAATGCCGCCTGCCATCCCTCCTTGTTCTCAGCTTTCCCGGGGCATTCAGACTGTGGTGGAATGTTAGTGCTCTGGGTGAGGTGAAACAGGAGTGTTTCTCTGGGGCAGTACCCTGAGGGTCTCAGGACATAGAATTCCTCCTTGCCCTCTCCTATGGGAATAGAAATCACACACGGAAGGGATTTTTTTCCGTGCTGAATTGGGAGTCAGGGAAGACACAAGTACAGTGAGATCGCCCTTCTTTACCATGTCATTGTAGTTAGTTCTTGATTTGTACTCTTTTAGGGTGCTGCATCTGCTTTGCTGGCTTCTGGGGTTCTCAAGGTTTTCTAAGTCTACATAGGGCTGTTAAATCAGTGTTGCTGTGTGGGGATGAGGACTGACCCTTCCTGTCCCCCGACCCTGCTGACATCACTCTGTGTATTATGTTTTAAATGTTGGAAGCTTATGAAAGCTCTAAAGTTAGGTATCTAGCCTCTGAAAAGATATTTACCCTATCTTGTTCCTCTGCTGGACAAGTAACGTAGCATTTAAATGGAAGACTTTGTTGTTAATATATTGCCCGTTTATAGGATGTCCTTTTTTTTATCAAGGTTTTGAACATTTTTAAGTCATTACAGTGTTATCTTAAAGTAATATTCAAAATTAGCTTAGACTCAACAGTGATAAAATTGAAATTATATCTGAAGTTTCAGACTTCAGGTTTTTCTAAACCGCTTTACACTGCCATGATTATTACCATAACAAGCTTTAATTTGGTGTCACTTTGAATTTAGGCCATGATGTCAAACTGTGCTAAAAGAAATTCTCTAGTGGCCAAAACTATTCGTAACAGCTGTTGCTCTACCTGTGAGAGGATTTAAAAAAACCCTGGCAGCAAAAAGCTGTCTGATATGCCTTTTAAATTATTACTGTATTAGTTGCTGCTTATATATGTAGAGGTTGACTTTAGTTGTGGATATTTTGTGAGGATACTACTGATTTAATTCTGTGGAACAAAGTAGATTTGCCATGACTATACCAGCAGTGGAAGTTCTCATCACTCGAGACTAATCAGATGTTTAGAGAAAGTCATCATTCTAATTGTGTATTTTATTTTGTTTTGTAACATTGTGGAGTAATGGAGGATTACTTTTAGGATGTAAATGTAACTCCTGTGCAAATATTTTTTAAGATTTTAACTAAAAGTAGTTATCCCTCCATCCCCCCATCTACCTTTGTTAAACTGCTTTCACTAAACAAAGGATAGCTAAATTTAATGGTTGGAATAAGATGCAGGATACAGAGAGTCCGAGAGAATTGGGGGATGATAAAGCTGTTTCTATCTTGATTAAGGTGGTGTTTACACTGTGCTTTTGTCAGAACTCACAGAAGTTTACACCAGAAAAGAGTGAATTTTACCCTGTGCAATTGAAAAAGAAAAACGAAGGGACTTCCCTGGAGGTCCAAGGGTTAATACTTCACCCTCTAATGCAGAGGGTGCGGGTTCAGTCCTTGGTCAGGGAGCTAAGCTCCCACATGCCTTGTGGCCAAAAACCCAAAACATAAACTGGAAGCGATATTATAACAAATTCAATAAGAGCTTTAAAAATCATCCACATCAGAAAAATCTTTCAAAAAAATGAAAAATACAGCAATCCTTTCTTTCTTTGGAAAATTTATTCAGTACTTTTAAAGATACTCAGTGCATTTTGGGGTCCTTTTGCCTTTCTTTTATTCTAAGACCTAGGTGAGTAGCATATGTTTAGAATTCTCAGCCATCCTCTCTAATTCAGAAGAGCCTCAGAAAACTTTGATATTTGGGCAAGATTTTGGTAGGTCTTGCCTCTCTTCCTCTCTTTCTTTCTTTCTCTTATATTTTTCTGTGTATCTTTGTTTATGATATTTTCACACATGTTTACGTTTCTAACATAGACTCTTCTACAAGCTAGATTTTGTAAGACCATTCATGCAAGATTAATAACCAGCTTCAAATAATGGCTTGTTATTTATGGAGGAAAAAAAAATTGTCCCCTGTGTACAAACGGAAATTTTTTAATGGTTGTGTAAGTATATACATTCTAATGACTTTTTTAAAACGTGCTTCGTATTTTAATAATAGTATTGATGTTTGTATGTAGACAACTGTATTGTTTTCTGTCTTCCCTTTGAGAACTCACATTTTCAGAATAAACTATGGGACAGAATAAAATTATTTTACCCTCATAAGGAGTCAGTTTACAATCTGAGCCTTTTATGCACACTGCATTAATATTATAAAAAGCTATTTAGCAGTTGTTTATCAGAGTCTAGTAAACCGAATGAAGATATATTACTCACAGCATGTTTTTAACAAATATAGTCCCAAATTTTATCTTTGTATTTTTTTTTTAGTTACTGTATACATGTATCCAGGAATTTTCATTTTTATTATGGTTCTCTTGGAGCCTGATATTTTGTCCTGTGAGTCCTTACTGCTAGATGACATGAAAGTATAATTCTTAGTTGAGTATTTTTTAAGAATGAAAGCTAAAAAATATGAACATACAACCTTTTTTAGCTAGATTAAGAAAGTTGAGTATATAGGCTGGAAACATTTTGTTCTCTGTGTGAGATGCTACAAATTTAAGAGTTACTGGCATAAATTTCCTCGATCATTTTACCAAGATTTGCAATGAAATGAATATTTATTTCATTCATCAAAGCCTTATAATGTGCCTACTCTGAGGTAAGCAGTTATTATAGGTACTGAAGACTCCACAGTGAGGGATATGTACTCAGTCACTCAGTCGTGTCCAACTCTTTGTGACCCCATGGACTGATAGCCTGCCAGGCTCCTCTTGTCCTTGAAATTTTCCAGGCAAGAATACTTTAGGGGTTGCCATTTTCTACTTAAGGGATCTTCCTGATCCAGGGACCAAATCCACACCTCCTGCACTGGCAGGTATATTTTTCTCAATGAGTTTATTATGGTCTATGAAGAGACAAAACTCAAATTATAATATGACTTGATAAATCTATAATAGAAGTATGTATACAATGCTGTACAAAATGGAAGAACAATTTTTACAATACTCACAAACTACATCTGTGTTATTTATATATCTTGGCACTTCAGAAAATCCTTGTGAGACTTCTCAAAAATTATCTTTTGATCCTAAAAATTTCAGGTCATTGTGCTTATGTTTTTGTGATGTGAGGATATGAGTTTATTACTGGTATTAGAAATTACTTATGCTATGCCCTATGTATATAAGAAATTTTTTTAATAGTTGCTATCACAGGATGATAACCAACAGACATTACTTCTGGTAACATGACTTTGTCTAGATTTTTTTAAAATTGGTTGATTTCAGATACCATGCCACATGACTGGGCTGTTTGAAAAAAACCATCCCAACTTTTCAAATTTGAAGTACATAACTAAAAGAAACTAAAGACAGTAATAAGCAGCTCTTATTATATGGTAAATCATCATCAAGCATTGCAAATGGAAAGGGATATTGAGAGGAGCAGATGCACAAGAAAGCTGTACATAATATTGTATCATTTTGCACAGTTGACTTTGATTGGAAGTAGGTTGTGAGAATCATAGGAATTGGTTCTTTTCTGGTGCTTTGAAATTTTAACTAGACAGGGAACACAAAAGTGTACGTATGTTTCTTTGGCAGCAACTGGAAAGGTGTTTCTAGCACCGATTTCCATGATAGAGATATGCGTGTGGAGAGAGACTGGAAGAGGAACTCTAAATTAAGAGAGCAGAACTGTTTTCAAGCTCCAGAGCATCCCTTTGAATACAGTTAATGAACCAAGTAGAAATATTATTTCAACCAAATTGAAATATTATTTCATCACTTATAAGATACACTTCTTTTTACATTGTAATGTTCCTGTAATTGGGATACAGTTTACAGTGATAGTTGCACACCCATTGTTGACATCACAGTTGTCCTTGTAAGAATCTTGTAAGGTGATGTTTGACGCTAGAAGGAGCAGGAAACCAGGAGGAGCTTTTGAATACCAAAGCTTGTAAATGACGGGCTCATTCTTTAGTCCAGTTTTCTCTTGATTTCTCATAACTAACAGCCTTATTTTACATGAAACTTTGATATTCTAACATGCTGATTACAAGTCTATCTGCTTTTTTGCTGGAGAATCAGTCACTGTCTGTGTGTATGAGTAACTTGGTCTTGAGAGAATCTGGGTGGAGTAAGCTGCTTTGGCTCAGATACTTCCTTTGGACCAATAAGCTGTGCATAGTCCTTAGGGATGATAATCTCAGGAAAAAAAAAATTCTGAAAGTGGTTAGGGTAGAATAGGCAATGAAACATGTTTAATATACCATTTTAAGAAAACGGAGTCTTACTTATAAGGACTCATAAAGAGGATAAAGAACCGAATCTAGAAAGCTGTTGGGTACCGAGGCTGCTCTAGGTTCTAGCTTCTTTCTCTTTCTCATTACCCAGCCATTTTACTCAGCCCCTCTCCTGGCAAATGTGTTTTCTACATACAGCCCCACACCCACAAATATGTTCTCTCCACACACACACACACACACACACACACACACACACACACCCTTCTTTTGCATGTATACAATCATTCACACACTACTTGCCTTTGTATATTGGCTCTTCCTGTCGCTGCTGATGAGCCAGTTTTCTCTTAGGTCTGAAAATACTATTCAGTCTGACTAGCTAAACAAATTACCATCACTTTTTATAAGCAGAGCTCTTCAAACCTTCCTGCGTCACAGATCACTGATTAGCCTCGATGCTGGCTGCCCCTGAGATGCTAACTACTCATTGATAATGATAGATCAACGGTGCATCACCAATTGGGTTTATGGTGATATAAATGAGAGGGAAGCTGGTGGGACGAATTCATGTGGGTTTTCTTAAAATAAGAAAACTGTTCTTTTAAAAAGAAGTTACTTTCATTCTCAAATCTAGAACTTTTGGGAAAACTTGGGTTTTGAGAAAAGAAGAGAACAAGGAAAAGAAAAGAAGGGAGGGACTCATTGACTATATAGAAGCCAGCAAGGAGCTTGGCGTTTTTCTGTTACTTCTTGTGTAATCAACTAAGGTAATTTAATTGACATTCCTAAATTAAGTAAGTTGCATAAAAGAAATTTGAAGTTAGGCCTGTCTGTCCTGACAGCCCGTGAGTTTTTCCCTAAGACGACATAGTGTGTTATTTTTTCCGTTGATGATATTTTTTACTATGTGTTCTTGCTTTCAGTAGGTATGTGTTCAATACATGAAATGAGGTGGTCTTGAAAACGGAGAACGTGCATGCCCTATTTTTGCATGTTACCTGTATATGCAGTAGTTTCTCAATTTTCTATTATTTTAAATGTTATTTTTACCTACTAAATGGTAGAATATTGCCTGATAGTAGTAAAATCTTGAACAGTATCCAGGACTAGTTGAAATCTAGGAAGATCATGTTTTTCAACCTACAGTCACGATCAAATAACTTGGTATTGAGTATTTCTCATTGTCTGATTATGGTGTTTTTCCTGCCCACTCTTTATAGTAATGTATAATTATGCCACCACCACTACAGTGGAGATACAGAGCAATTCCATCACCTAAGAAAATTACCCCTTAGCCCTTGTAGTTAACCCATTCCCAGCCACTGGTGACCACTGATCTGTTTTCTATCCCTATAGAAAAGGTAAGGTCTTTCTAGTAAGTCATAAAGATGGAATCACACAGTATGTAGCCTTTTGAGTCTGGCTTCAATCACTTAGGTAATATATTTGAGATTATTTCATAATGTTGCATGTTGTTAGTAGTAGTTTGTGCTTCCCTGTTGCAAATAAAGAACCTGCCTGCCAGTGCAGGAAATGTGGGTTCAATCCCTGGGCTGGGATGATCCTCTGGAGTAGGAAATGGTAACCCACTCCAGTATTCTTGCCTGAAAATCCCACAGACAGAGGTGCCTGGTAGGCTATGTCAATGGGGTTGCAAAGAGTTAGACATGACTGAGTGACTAAGCAACAACAAATTAGTAGTTTGCCCTTCATGTTGATGAGTAGTATTCCATTGTGTGAATATACCTCAGCTTGTTTATTCATTCTTCGATTGAGAGACATTTGAGTTGTTCCAGTTTGAAGCAGTTATGAACTAAGCCAATATAAACAGAAGATTATGGTAATTTTTTTCTTTCTTCATTTGGATACATACCTAGGAATGGGATTGTTGTGTTGTATGGTGCTGTTTTTGACTTTATAAGAAAATACCAAACTGTTTTCCAAAGTGTCTGTGCTTTCCTTTCCCCCGACCAGTGCATGAGAGTTCTAGTTGCTTTGTGTTTTCACTAGTACTTGTTATCATCAGGTTTTGTGGGGTTTTTTGTTCCTGTTTTTAGTCATTCTAATTGGTATGTACTGGCTTCTAACTGTGGGTTTTTTTGCATGTTACTCTTGAATAATGAGACTGATTACCTTTTCATGTGCTTGGTAAGGTGTCGAGATCTTTTACTCATTTTTAAAACTGGGTTGTTACTCTTAAGTTGTGGAGTTCTTTATATATTCAGGATACAAAAATTTTATCAGGAATGTCCTTTGAATATATTTTCTCCCTGCTGTGGCTTGTCTTTTAATTTTCTTAATAGTGTTCTTCAAAGAACAGAAAAGTTCTTACTTTTGATGAAGTCCAATGTATCGATTTTTACTCTGGTGATATAGTAAGAAATTCTTGTCTAGATCAAGATTTCACAGATATTTTTATTCCCTATGCATTCTCTAAGAAGTTTTAGTTTCAGGTTTTATTTTGTTTCTGTGACCCATTGTGACTCATTTCTATTTTTATGTATGGTCCACAGTTTGGACTCTTGGTTTTTGGTGTATCAGTATCCAATTATTCCTGCCCCATTTGTTGAAAAGACTCTTCTTTCTCCATTGAATTGTATTTGCATCTTGGATTTCCCTGGTGGCTCAGAAGTAAAGTGTCTGCCTGCAATGTGGGAGATCTACTTCAGCCCCTGGGTTGGGAAGATCCCCTGGAGAAGGAAATCGCAACCCACTCCAGTATTCTTGCCTGGAAAGTCCCGTGGATGGAGGAACCTGGTAGGCTACAGTCCATGGGGTCGCAAAGAGTCGGACAAGACTGAGTGACTTCACTTTCAAAATCACCAGCACATGTGGATCCGCTGTTCTTTCTCCATGGCCTTGTTATCTTGTTTGCTATTCTCTATATAAGTCGTGAAATTAGATAGTGTGAGACTTACAGTTTTGTTCTTCATTTTCAAACTTTTTTGGCTATCCTGGTTCTTTTTTCACTTTTATATAAATTTTGAAGTCAGCTGTTGATTTCTACAAAGCAATCCTTTTGGGATATTGACTGGAACTATCTATAAACTGTTGAGTTTATAGATTGAGGAGAAGGGAAATAGTAACAATGTTGGGCCTTCCCATTCTTGAGCACTGCACATTCCTTGATCTGAATCTTCTTAAATTTCTTTTATTAGTGAATTGTAGGTTTTCAGCACACACTGTTTTGATTTATAGCAAAATATTTTTATGATTTTTAAGTAAAAGTAAGTAAGTAAGTAAAGTCACTCAGTCGTGTCCAACTCTTTGTGACCCCATGGACTGCAGCCCACCAGGCTCCTCAGTCCATGAGATTCTCCAAGCAAGAATACTGGAGTGGGTTGCCATTTCCTTCTCCAGGGGATCTTTCCGACCCAGGGATCGAACCCGGGTCTCCCACATTGGAGGCAGACGCTTTAACCTCTGAGCCACCAGGGAAGCCCTTTCTGCTTTTAGAATCTTAATATATAATCATTCGTATCCTAATATTGATTTTCTACCTTGTTAAACTACTAAATTTTCATTTTAGTACCTGTTTTATGTTTCTTTTGGAGTTTATGTATAAACAGTGATAGCTCAGATTTTCCAAGAAAGTATGTTTTGTTTAATTCATGAGATCCTTAGGACATGATGTAGTTGTTCTTACATACAATATCATATGATTAGATGATTCTAATGACTTGTTTTTCCCTTTTCTCCTTGGTTGTTTTAGTCTCAGGTATTTGGTGTATAGACCAATCTAATGAATTATCTCTCATAAAATGCCATATCCTTATATACTTAAGATATTCATTTACATGAAAAATGACGTATAGGAAAGTGAATTTTTCTTTGAGTCCTCTCTGTTAATGCAGTTTGAAAGACTGTATCTCACTTGGTATGGACCACTAAGATAAATCATAAAAATGGAAAATACATTCTTGCTAGAATTGTACTTTTTTTGCACTGCTTAGTTGTCATTGTTATATAAGTAAAAAAGGTCTAAGCATTTTAATCATGTTCAAGACTACCTTCATATTTCATGTGATTTTAAAAAAAAAGGAGTTGTGACATTGCTTTAGTGAGTTCTCAAGACCTTAAAAATGAATCTTTGAGCAGATTATGATGAATGAGAGGCATTTACAGTGTACAATTGCTATCTAGATGCAATTCTACTCTGTAGTGCTTTATTGATTTCTTTCTTTCTGCCACAACTCAGGATTTCTTCTCAGTAACATAGGGGCATGGGAAACAAAATGCAGTTCTTTCCCCTCAATCTGAAATTTTTCTTACATTTAGTATTAATAGAATTTTATCTAATAATTTAGTTTGCCTGTTTGGGGGTGTATTTCCTAAGGCTGCTGTTTTGGACTAGAAGTTTGTTGTTTAGTCACTAACTTGTATTCAGTCTTTTGTGACCCTGTGGACTCTAGTCCGCCAGGCTCCTCTGTCCATGAGGTTTCCTGGGCAAGATACTGGAGAGGGTTGCAGTTTCCTCCTCCAGGGGATCATCCTGACCCACGGATTGAACCTGTATCTCCTGCATTGGCAGGTGGGTTCTTTACCACTGAGTCACCAGGGACACCTGGACTAGAAGTTATTAACTAGAATTATTTTTTTAGGGTTAACAGGTAAAAAAGCACAGACTGACTATTGTTTTTTCATTATTGCATTGCCATCATTTACTGCCATGAATAAGAAGCAAGATTTTTAAAGATACCGATAGCCCCTTTTAGAGATAATACTCATCATTGTTTTCTAGGTTTTAAGAGACTGTTGACAATATTTTTCTTTCTTTTTCTATTCTCAGTCTCTTAATTTTCCAGTGTCATAGGAGGTTTCTAATGTAAATCAGAAGAGAGATATTCTTGAGGAAGGTTTATTGGGGGATTATATTACTTGGTGTGATGTTTTACTGTAACACTTTTAGACATGTATTTTATTAAAGTAGGTGAGAAAACTAATTTCTGAAAACATTAATTGTAGAAAAAGATCCTTTTGATCAGAAGACAGTACTGAAGTCTGGGAAATGAGACAGTTGGTCTTTAACAAAAAATCCTATATCAATTTGTAATGGTTCTTAAAAGTTCTGTAATTTCTTAAACACATTCCTCTACTTTCAAGAGTGTTACCTGTTGTAATACCTAATGAGAACAGAACTTATTTATAAAACATAGCTTTATTGTCAAGTCTGTTATAATGTATCTCTACAAAATCTAAGTATGCTGTTCTTGTCTGATGGAGTGTGAAGAGAATAAGGGGTATCAGAGACCAGAGGTGGGAAAATATGTACTATGATAGTTTTCTATTCATATCTAACTAGAATTATCTACTGTTATGCCATAGTGCCTGCTTCCCCTACAAGTCAAAGTTCTGGCTGTCTTTTATATTTTTCTGCAGCTCTGTAAACTCACATCTATGTTCTGATCTAAACAGCAAGACAGTGAACTGTAAAGGTTCTCTATTATCTAGGGATAATGTTTAAATCCAAATATAATTTATTCACACTCTTAAAATTTAAACAAACACTTAAAAAAATTGGAAATAACATAAGAATCTAGGAGCAACATGACTCCCATTTCTAAGTAGGAAGTATTATACAATTAATCATGGCACATGATTCCAGCTTGTGCTTCTTCCAGCCCAGCGTTTCTCATGATGTATTCTGCAAATAAGTTAAATAAGCAGGGTGACAATATACAGCCTTAACGTACTCCTTTTCCTATTTGGAACCAGTCTGTTGTTCCATGTCCAGTTCGAACTGTTGCTTCCTGACCTGCATACAGATTTCTCAAGAGGCAGGTCAGGTGGTCTGGTATTCCCATCTCTTTCAGAATTTTCCACAGTTTATTGTGATCCACACAGTCAAAGGCTTTGGCATAGTCAACAAAGCAGAAATAGATGTTTTTCTGGAACTCTCTTGCTTTTTCCATGATCCAGCGGATGTTGGCAATTTGATCTCTGGTTCCTCTGCCTTTTCTAAAACCAGCTTGAACATCAAGGAGTTCACGGTTCACGTACTGCTGAAGTCTGGCTTGGAGAATTTTGAGCATTACTTTACTAGCATGTGAGATGAGTGCAATTGTGCGGTAGTGCCAAGGAGTATCTTGGGCAAAGACATCAGTGCTGGTAGGGACCTCTCAGGCTCTTCTGTTGCCATTTATTTTACAGATGAGAAAACTTAAGACTTAAGAGCATTCATGAGACATGCCTAAGGTCACATATGGAATTGGGACTGGGATCTGTAGTTTTAAATGTGCTGTTACACAACCCTGCATGGTTTCAAAGTTGTCAAATACGCACGCAGTCTCCTCAACTCAACTGTGAGTCTGTGTGGGAGAGTAGAACTCATGGTTTTGGAATCAAATCCGGGTTTGTACTTTTTCATTTTGATACTTGAGTTTCCTCTAATGTAAAAGTATTTATCTTGCTTAAATTTAGGTTGACATGAAGATCAGAGTTATAGTGTGTCAAGCACCTTTGCAGTGCATGTCATTTACAGGGGTGGGCACTTTATGAAGAGCACCTATTTCTGTGATTATCGAATAAAATCTTTGAGGGCAGGATCATTGCTTAAACCGTTCTTTGTAGTTAGTACTAGAGTTGTTGCTTTGGGAAGGAAACATCCGCACAGGAATGGTGGTTGAAGTCAGGAGGTTAGACCTGGACTCCCAGGGAGATGGCACTGGAGAGGCCCAGCTTGGATGGAAATGAACTGAGGATGGAGGTCTTTCGAATGGGAGTGAGTGGAGGAACCTTGCCAATAGCTCCAGAGTCAGATCAGCCATGGAGTGCAGTCGGTCTTTTGACAGTGTCTGGGGGAACTGCCCAGCCCTGGAGCTAGCAAAGTTTTGTTTTGAGAACTAAACACAGTACTTACCTCACCAAAAACTGGGTCACAGAGACTTTATTGGGAAGGGTGATGGTGAAGGAAATTACAATAATGGGAAAGGTCAGTCCTAGTAGTTTGCTAGAATGTTGCCGTTTTCATTTCCAGCTATAATTTGTGCCTCCCCCCCCCCCCTTTTTTTTAAACAGACTTGTAAAGAAACTAAAGATGTTAGCGCTCTGACAAAAGCAGCTGATTTTGTGAAAGCCTTCATTCTTGGGTTTCAGGTGGAGGTGAGTGATTTCATGATAGCCGAAATGGGGGCTCAGAAAACACTCCACATGAATGTATTGATAGATTTGGGCATTTTTTTTTGTTTTTTAATTTGAGTGTTCTAGTTTTACAGTTTATGAGTTAGCTTAACACTCAATCACTCACACAGGTACTCAAATGGAAGCTCTTCACAGTATGTATTTCTGTATTGTAGGACGCACTTGCCCTCATTAGGCTGGATGACCTCTTTCTAGAGTCTTTTGAAATTACAGATGGTGAGTGTATGGTGGTTTTTCTGTATGAACTCCAGGATGGTACTTTTTTACTGCTGGCTTTATATTCTGCATGACTCTCAGCTTTCCGGTAGCATCAGTTGAGCTGTATTCTTAGCAGCTTTTAAAAAAATGTTTTGTGTCTTTTAGGAGGGAAATTTGGCTAATGATTAAACTCCTGTGGAAGTGGGTAATGCTGGAATGGCTTCCTTCCTGAGGTCTTGCTTTTCTCATTTAGTTAAACCTTTAAAGGGAGACCACCTGTCCAGGGCAATTGGCAGAATTGCTGGCAAAGGAGGAAAAACCAAATTCACCATCGAGAATGTGACCCGGACGCGGATAGTTTTAGCTGACGTGTAAGTATGTGATCTTGAGAAAACTATGTCATAATTTACATTTGGTCTTTTGATGGTTTCAAGAAGTGATTAAGATTGTATTTATGCATGATGTAACCTCTAAATCCTTATGAGGATATGCTTTTGGCCGAACAGTTATACTCTGAGAGCAGATTTAGTTGAGAAAAATCTTAGATGTTATAGCTTTTTTCTCAGTTTGCAATGAAGGAAATGTTGAGAATCACTGTTAAATTACATGATGGGAATATTTAAATAGTATCACGGGAGCCTATTAAATCAATAGAGGAGAGCAAGAAGTATGCGTGTTCAATGCCATCATTTCCTTTCCTTTAAAAAGAGAATAGGCTTATGGACATGGGGAGAGGGGAGGACAAGGTGAGATGTATGGAAAGAGCAACATGGAAAGTTACATCACCATGTGTAAAATAGATAGTGGGAATTTGCTGTATGGCTCAGGAGACTCTAACAGGGGCTCTGTATCACTCTAGAGGGGTAGGATGGGGAAGGAGATGGGAGGGAGGTTCAAAAAGGAGGAGATATATGTATATCTATGGCTGACTGATGTTGAGGTTTGATAGAAAACAACAAAATTCTGTAAAGCAATTATCCTTCAGTAAAAAAAATAAAAGCATAAATGTATATATACACATGTGCATGCACGAATATATAAAGGCCTTTCATGGAAGGAAGATGAGTGTTGCACGTTGTTGGGAAAACTACAGAGCAGTTATATATGAACATCAATAAGATGATATGGGCTTAAAATAAGGGTGCAGGAAGTCAAGCTGGGATTACCCTTCTCGGCCTGCGGATGAAGCCGCTCCGTTACCAGCTTGGGGTTACTGGCAGATGGCACAGAGATTATACAGTGCTGAGAAGTTGGGAGACGAAGCAGTTGACTGTGGGGAGAAGGGATCTGCCTACTACTAAATCCAGAAATAATTTTATTTAAAGTCATCTCATCTTTGCTCTGAGCTGAGGGGCTCACTATTATTTTCAAATCTAAATTTTAGACTGTTTTTTATACTTAAGTAGAAAACTGTTAACATGCATTGGTGGCCCTGTTTACCTGAAGGTAAGTGTGTTACAGCGTTGACCTTTCATGACTTGAGCCTGGAGATGGGGCTCCAGAGTCACGGGAAAAGTGCTCTTGAACTAGAAATTTCAATCATTTTGAAATGTGTACCATACTTTAAAATATCGTATACAGTCCTAATAGTTTTTTAATTTAGAAGTTTTAAAATGTAACTGATTTGCTGTAATTCTAATTATTGTTAGGACATTATATTAAGTTTATAATTTATAAAAGCTTCCCTCATAACTTAGTTGGTAAAGAATTTGCCTGCAATGCAGGAGACCTGGGGTCTTCCTGGCCTGGGAAGATTCCCTGGAGAAGGAAATGGCAACCCACTCCAGTATTCTTGCCTGGAGAATCCCATGGACAGGAGCCTGGCGGGCTAGTCCATGGGGTCACAAGAGTTGGACACAACTTAGAGACTAAACCACCACCAAGTATTATTTCTAAGGTTTGGCTTAAAATTTCCATGTCAAATTCATTTTTTAAAAAGCTGTATTACAGTATGATTTTCATTCAGTTAAAGTCACCTGTTTTAGGTATGTAATTCAGTGAGATTCTGGCAAGTAGTCTATATAGTCCTGTGATCCCTCCACCCTCAGCTGTGTCACCCCAAGAGTTCCCTGTGCATCTTTGCGGCCCCTCCTGATTCACAGGCAGTCACTCATCTCCTTTCTGTCACTAGGGTTTTGCCTTTTCTTGAATTCACGTAGGTAAAAATACACAGTATGTAGTCTTTAGGGCCTGACGACTTTTAGACAGCATGTGGTTTCAAGTTTCTCCAGTTTGTTGGTGGTTAGCAGTAGGTTTTTTTCCAGTGCCAAGTACCAGCAAAGAGATATACTGTCCTGCAGTTTTACTGTAGGTAGGCTAATTGGAAATCCATGTGTTCAGCAACTCATGTTAATTATGACATAGCCATAAGATGGACTGCTGTGCAGCCGTAAATGTTCTTTTTGATGAGTTGCTGAAAACCTGGCAGAGTAGAATGTGAAACGGTATAAAACTAACATCCATTTGTTCCAAATACATTCAATTTATCGAATGGGAAAGAATGCTGCCTATGTCTGGAGACCTGCATACATCCCATTCCAACTACTGCCCTGAAGCTTTGTTTTAGTAGCTGAACTACTCACCCTGTATGTGTTTTTGCTTCTCTATTTCCTCATCTTTCGTGCCTGACTTTTACAGTTTTACTTTTATCAAAGTTATATATACACACGCTTAAACTTGCCACTGTCTACTTCCATTTCCACCTCCGAGGGAGGAAATTTCAAGTCTTCAAATTGAGCTCTTCTAGCTAAATTTTAAACATTATTTATCTCTGTATTTCCAAATATCTCTATATACCAGCTTCATTTTTTTTTTTTTTTTCAGATTCTCTGTTGATTTTCTCCTGTGAAAGAGGAAGACTTGTACTTTTTCATCCCCCACCTCCATCTCCACTCTCAGTCAGCCTTTTAGCAGGCCAGTTTGCTTGCCTCTCCCTGTACTCTGTGGGTTTTGCTCAGTTCACGCTCAGTGTTGTCTGAGTATGAACTTGGTACTGGAGTAGTACCAGCTGAGCCAGATAGTATACTGAGCTTATCTGTGCTTTGCACCTTTGTTGTCACATGAAGAAATGATTCTCAGTGTGTCTCTGTGCCTCCTCAGTGTTGCAGTGACTAGAAAGCTATACCTGTATCTCCTCTTGGTGGGCTCAGACATATCAGACATTTTTGAAGACTCTGCTGGAGGTTTCTGTTCCCAAAGCACTGTCCCCTCTACCTGGCCCACAGCTGCCGTCCTGGCTTCTTTCACCAGTGCCCTTTGGTGCTTTGGTGTTTGAGCCCCTCGGTTCTTAGGTGCTTTGTCCTGCTTTGTTTTGGTGGCACAGATGGTCCTGGAGCTGACTTAGCATAGGAAGGACATTTGGTGAGCCCTGGTTTTGAAGATGTCTTCCACTGTGTTGTAAATGATTTTCATTCAGAGCTGTTTCTAGTAACTTCATCTCCTAATCTTTGTATTCAGTTTTCTTATATCCTGTCCTTGATTCATGAGTGAGTGAAAACTGCTTTTCTCGTTTCACTAGTTGTGCTTTTCTTTTCTCCCTGCAGAAGTTTTCTGTACCGCTTTCTTCGCCTGCTGATCATGCCACCTACTCTTTTGTATTAGATGCTTTCCTCGGGTTCTGATTCCTTATAGTGAGAGCGTCCTGTGTAAAAGTGGGACCATAATGAGTAGACTAGAAACCCTGGGCTCGGGGTGCTTGGGGGTGGGTGGGGGGAGACTGGTGGACTGTTGGGCTTCACTTGGGTGGTTGCCAGTCTGTTCGTTCAGGGAAGCCCTGATGTCAGTATCTTTAGCCTTTCCCATTGAGGCCAGTTCCCCCTGAGACATATTCTCCAGTCCTTCTGCTGACAAACGTCTGGAAGCCAGCTGTCTTTCACTGTGCAGACATTCATATGACATTGCCTCCATTCTGGTCATGGTCTTCCTAGTTCTGCTGTGCCTGGTGCCCCTGGTCGAGACCCCAAGTCCTTCGCCTTCTCCAGTGAGCTGCTTACCACCTTAATTTTACTGGAGTAACAGAAAGGATAGTTGGATGGTTCCCTGCTGCCTAGAGTGGGGAAGAAAACCTGGGGATCATCTTGAACTGACTTTAACTTGTTCTCTTGTTTTTAGCCTGTTTTAACTTCAGTTTCAGAAATGTCTGACCCTGTGGTGTGAAGAGGGTTCTGCTTTGGGAGAGCATTCTTCCCCTGTAGATTTTGGCTTCAGTTTCCTAAGTTTACTGATATTTTGGAAGATGAGCTCAAAAAAGTAAAATGCTATAATATCAGTCTAATTGGAGCCATTCAGCAAGGAATGCACGGTAAAAGGGGTCTGGATAATCCTCAGTGATGAAGAAATTTAGATCATTTTTAGAAATATTTGCATTTGAAATCCAAATATATTTTAACTAAGTATAGTTGATGCAACTAATTTGCATCTAATCTCAGTTCTGCCAGTGTGTCATCTTGGACCGGTATTTTGATTTCTCCCAAACTTCTTCCTCATTATAATGTGGGAATAACTTCTGTCTGTTTGGTGTGAGGATTAAATGATGAGAACATGTATATAAAGCCTTAGCGTATGCAGAGTACTGAATGGAGGGAAGCCATTATTCACCAAGAATCTTGAATTAAAAACTTCGGTTTTAATTCACTTACCATAAAATCCTTCCTTTCAGAGTGGATGGTAGTATATTTACAGTGTTGGGCCATCACCACCACCTTTATTTAGGAATCCATCTGTCAGCTTTCCAGAGTTTCTGGATCATGGGGCTTAGTTAACGAAATGCTTTTTTGTGGCTAACTTGGTCTCACTTTATCTCTTGCAGGAAAGTTCACATCCTTGGTTCTTTTCAAAACATCAAGATGGCAAGAACTGCCATTTGCAACCTCATTCTGGGTAACCGCAGTCTCTTCCTCTGCTGTTTTCTCTAAAGGAATAGAGAATTTAGGAACTCAGATCACATTGCATCTCGCTTTAGGGCCCAGTTGATAAAAGTAGCAGGCAGAAACTCTTAGGGTTTGGCAACTATTGGCCCAGAGAGGAAGCTGGAATATTTTTGCTTGGATTCCATCTGCGAGCCCAAGAGAAAGGGCTTATTGGATCACATTGCTTACACATGGCTGTGTCCCCCTGAGACGACGCACTGGGACCCCTTCCAGAGTAGCAGGGGGCAGTGTTTTAGGTTCAGCCAAAAGGGAGCTGCTGATTAGCATCAGTCGTTTTAATTACCCACTTGGTCCCATCTTCAAACCACAAAGTACTGTCACCTGTGGTCAGAGATGCAGGCTATAGCACTTGCTAGGGAAACACATGGAATTCACTCTGGTGTCCTAGGCTGGAGCTTCCCAGGTGGAGCTAGTGGTAAAGAACCTGCCTTCCAGTGCGAGAGATATGAGAGGTGCGGGTTCAGTCCCTGGGTTTGGAGGATCCCCTGGAGGAGGGCATGGCAGCCCACTCCAGTATTCTAGCCTGGAGAATCCCATGGACAGAGGAGCCTGGTGGCTGCAGGCTATGGGGTCACAGAGCAGACACAGCTGAAGCGACTTAGTGCGCATGCCCGGGTCTGACTGGACCAGCTGCTTTTCGAAAACTGACACCCTGGTGTCTTCGGCACTTAGGATTTTAAAAGTTTTGTGAGAGTATTTGTATGGTTTCCTTTATGGCTCTTCTGTTGATTTAAGGAGGATCCAGTGGGGAAAAGTTCTAGGCAGTGTTGCGGGCTGTTGGCCGTGTAGCATCTATACATGTATTTGTGACAATAAGCGTTTTTATTTTCTCCTGCAGGAAATCCTCCATCAAAGGTTTATGGCAATATTCGAGCTGTGGCTAGCAGAGCGGCAGACCGATTCTGATTTCACATCAAGGGCTTTTAATCTTTGACCTCTGTAGAGAAAAAGACTTTACTTCTACACATGGTCACCCAACACCATATGAAGAACTTTTCAGTCATGGGTACCATTATTTATACTAGCACATTAAGTATAATTTATCATTGTTTCCATTTTAAATCACATGTAGCAGGTTTGTGTAGTTTATAATCCTCTCACTTGGGGGGGAGCCTCCTGTTTTAAGTAACAGTTCTTTATTTTCTGAGTTTATTTATAAATTTATGTTTTCTAAATTTATAAACATTTCTGTCAGTTGTAATTAAAAGAAATATCTCAGAAAATCTCTCTGAATTATGACCGTTAATAGTCATAGTTTGAATATACTCTGTGAAATAAGAAAGACGATCTTTGTACCTATTTTTGCAGTTTGTAAAAATAAGTGTTCAATAAAAGCAGTCAGACCTTACTAGTATTGGGTATATTTCTTCTAAGTAGTAAGGTGAAATGTAATAAAGGAATTTTTACCCCTAAGAAAACTACTATATTCTGCAAATGTAATAGACTGTTTTAACAAGCGTCTGCCTAAATGTTCTTTGATTCATATTACGCGTTTTAATGAAAGGAACTCACTTCATTAAATTGTGACTGTGATGATAGTATTCTCTTGTATATTATCTCCACAACCCTTGACCAAAACTTTAAACTTTAATTAGAAAGTAATGTAAGAACTAGAACAAGTATTAAGTATTGCTATTAAGAGTTCTAGGCTTCCCTGTTGGCTCAGAGGTTAAAGCGTCTGCCTGCAGTGCGGGAGACCCAGGTTCGATCCCTGGGTTGGGAAGATCCTCTGGAGAAGGAAATGGCAACCCACTCCAGTACTCTTGCCTGGAAAATCCCATGGACTGAGGAGCCTGGTGGGCTACAGTCCATGGGGTCGCAAAGAGTCAGACACGACTGAGTGACTTCACCTATTAAGAGTTCTATGTGTTACATATGCTACTGTCCCGAACTAGCCTGTACACTGCATTGGTAGTGGATATACCTAGTATTACAGTGGAAATCCAGTGGGAAATGGCTGGAAATGTCCCAGAAATATTTTTTTGTTGTTGTTCTTTGGCAACACAGCAGCATGGAGAGAGTATGTGTATGCTACCATTTTACTCCTATCTTTTTGGAAAGTTGGAATTTGTTGGCACTTTGTTAGTCTTTATAGGCTTCAGCACGTACTTGCCTACTCCCCATGCCTTGTCTAGGAAATCAGATACAAAACTGTGACCACTGAGGGTGTGTACTTTCCTGAGGCATGGGTCCAGTTTTCAGAGTGCTTGGACTGAAATGAACCATTGCTCGGTAACCATAAACATTTTATGTTGAATTTTTTTTTAAAGCGTAATTTTGATTGGGAAAACACAGGTTCTCTATGCTAAACTGAAGTTATCTTTTGGTATTATTTGCATTTCCTTTTAAAAGTTTCTTACATAGTTAGAATTATCAGTAATAAGAGACCAAATGTATTTCTCTGGCAGTTGCTAAAATCTGGGATACTGTTGAGCCTCTCCCTGATCAAGCATCCCCGCCCAATAGGGAATTATTACTGCTTGGAACTTTAAAGAGAAGCAAAATGTTAGAGGCGTGTGTGCTCAAAGTTGTGTTGGACTCTGACCCCGTGGACTATAGCCCGCCAGACTCCTCTGTCCATGGAATTTTCCAGGCAAGAATACTGGAGCAGGTTGCTATTTCC